>JXCR01146772.1:210726-235066 GCA_002079205.1 Phalaenopsis hybrid cultivar | reverse complement strand
GACTTACTAACCAATACCGACGAGAATCGCCTCCCCAAAATCCTCGACAGAGCCTTCGCCGATGACTGGATCGGCGCCATCATTCGATTTTGAACACCACAAAAGCCCTAACTTTCCAAAAATCCCTGATAATCAAGTGGATCAAAGGCGACCAGTAGAGAGGAGTAACAAAGCAAAGGTGAGAAGGGCAGGGAAGATTTGGCGGCTGATGCGGCTCCGGAGATTGGGCAAAAGGATGAAGTTGGACTTACTAACGTCAAAATCCTCCGCTACAAATTTTTTTAAAATTATTACCCCACTCAAATGAAAATGAATAGATGACACCTGATATTATGGTGAGATCATTATACACGTGATACCTCCCAATTAAAGTAATGATGCATTAGTACTCCTGAGATAATATTTTTTTCAATTTTTTTGGCTGCCAAACTTCTTTAAAAATCATCTTCATAAAATAAATATTATCATTTATAATTTAAAATGCTAAAAATTATCATTTTGTTGAAATAACTTTCAAAAACTACGACTCATCAAATGAAAGCAAATCCACGTGTTGACATTTACTGCAATGGAACAGAGCTTCATTGCCTTCTTAAACGAGACCTTAGCCAGCCACCGCTAACTTTGAATTAGAAAGGTGTTATGACATCTCAATTTCTCAATGCTTTGTATTTCAAGTTATCATATATTCATGAAGGAGAAGTTGGAGGGTTTTGATTTGAAGAAGGTGAAGAAGTTGTTTGTTTTGTTGGTTATGGCTTTGATAAATGATCTTCCTAGTTAGACATCTCCTTGTTATTTCTAAGTTTAAAAAATCTCATAGTAATATCCAACTGATTTCCTTGTCTGTTGTTTTTTTCTATTTAAACTCGATTGCATGGAGAATTTAGACATGGACATCATAGTTCAAACCCATTAAAGAGCATTTGATAAATGTTCCTATATGAGTTAAGTTCCACTAAAATCTCCGAAATTAAATTTGTTCCCTTTAGTTGTTGATAATCCAAGAGCAAAGTGTTCTAGATTAACTTTAGGTAGAGTGAGTATTGAATTTTCGACTACTTCACGCTTACCTGATTTTGTTGATATCTCTATTAGAGGTAAATATATTCAAGATTTGTCTAAAAGCCTTTATGCATGTATGGATTATAATCTTAATCCATACATGCATGCATGTATTATTGATTTTAGAAATTTTGCAAAAGATCATAATCTTAATCTTCTTTGTTTAGTTGAAAGAAGTTATCTTGTAACATAATTTTTTATCATTTTATCACTAGATGTTTTAATTTTTTTTTTTTTCAATGAAGATAGTTTTAACAATTGAAATACCTCTAATTGTGGTATTTGGATAAAAAATAATAATTTTCAAAGTTTTGGAGATAAATACTCAATTTATTCATGATTAGATTATTCTCTTCTTCTTACATATTTTTAAGTATTTCTATTTATGATAAGAATAGTGTTGTTAAAAAAAGAATCTTTGACACAATTGCTTTTCTTGCCACTAATAGTATTAATCCTTGAATTATTTAAGGTGATTTTAATTGTTGATGCGTGCTAGAAAATTCGCTGCGGTAGAGTAATGGATTATCGTCTTAGCGTTGCGCGAGGATTCAGCACACACTTAGGTGAAAATGAATCAAGCTGTGATGGCACCATAAATTTTTACATGGAAAACCCGTAAAGGGGAAAAATCATGGGGTATGACCCAATTGTAAAAATCTACTATAATTTGATGATTACAGATGCCCCTTGTCCCACATACGGGAAATGGTTACTAGTTTTCCAGGTTACAACGTCGACTGATGACATCTAGTTAGCGGTGTTAAATGGAGGTCGGCGGTGATCGACGGTAGTCAACGACAATCGATGATGGTCAGTTGTGGTCGATGGAGGTCAGCTGTGATCAACAGCAATCAACGGTGGACGACAATGGTAGACAGAGGTCGGCGGTGGTGGTCGATGGTGATTAACGATGGCGATGATGGTCTTGGACTTGAGCTCCTTCTCAAAGCATCAAGTTCTCTCTTAAGCCTCTCCCACCTCATGTGAGAGGTGAGGCTCTATTTATAGTGTTTTGAATGTAATTAATGCAGAAATATGAACTATTTTGATCGAACTGTCCAAAGAGCTTCTCTTGATCAGATGACGTTTGATGGACATTTGAGTGTCTTAACGATGTCGGAATTGATCAATCTTAAGCTTGTTGGATTTGTATTGTCGAGACGCTCTATTCGACTATGAACTGGCTAGATTCCTCATCCGTTTGACATTTCAAATACCTCGGGAAATCCTCCAATAGTGGTTTAATGGCTTGATCCAAGCTTGATTTGACTTGGATTAGACTGACTTTCATATCATTAGGTCCGTCTCATCGAGCCGATCAGTTTGATTATAAGTTTGCTGAAATCGGAGCTCCGAATGACTCTTAATCGAAGTTTGAATGTTTCATGTTCAAAAAATTGCACCGAGATTCGTGCCGAATGATGAAAACTTGTTGGTGGTGTATCAGTTGCCCCCTTATTTTCGGGTGAGGCAAATTTCATCATCCGAAAGTAAATAGATTAGAAGTTTTTTTTTCATTTTGTTGGGCATAAAAATTTTAGATATATATACTTTATTACAATCAGTATATAAATACAATTATTGTTTATCTAAAATAAAATATTAAATTGAGTATAGCTCAGTTGATAGGTTTTTTTTTGTCATTTGTAGGTGGCGCGGGATCAAATCCCACCAAAGACATATATATTCATATAAATTTATTTTGTTGGGTGAATGAGCGAGATCCAAAGGAAGCTGTCTTGGCCCTTCAGATTCAGCTCCCAATGACGGATTCAAGGCAATGCTTCAGCTCCCATCGTTGGTCCAGCTTCAGGTCTCGTCGGCCCGTTCCTTCATATCCCGCTTCTTCAGCCCAGCCCGTTCCTTCCTTCGGATCCTACTTAGGGCCTAGGCCCGCTTCCTTCAGATCCCACTCATTCACCCAATAAAATAAATTTAGATGAATATATATGTCTTTGGTGGGATTTGATCCCGCGCCACCTACAAATGACAAAAGAAATCTATCGACTGAGCTAGGCTCAATTTAATATTTTATTTTGGAAAAACAATAATTTTATTTATACTTATTGTAATAAAGTATATATATCTAAAATTTTTATGCCCAACAAAAAATGAAAAAAACTTCTAATCTAGATATTTTCGGACGATGAAATTGGTCTCGCCCGAAAATAGGGGAGCAACTGATACACCACCAACAAATTTTCATCATCCGACAAGAATCTCGGTATAATTTTTTGAACAAGAAACATTCAAACTTCGATTAAGAGTCATCTGAAGCTCCGATTTCAACAAACTTATAGTCAAACTGATCGGCTCGATGAGACGGACCTAATAATATGAAAGTCAGTCTAATCTGAGTCAAATCAAGTCTAGATCAAGTCATTAAATCATTATTAGAGGATTTCCTGAGGTATTTGAAAGGTCAAACGGATGTCGAATCTAGCAAGTTTATTGTCGAATCGAGCGTCTCGACAAGAAGAATCCAACGAGCCTAAGATTGCTCAATTCCGACATTGTTAAGGCACTCAAATGTCCATCAAACGTCATCTGATCAAGGAAAGCTCTCTGAACCGTCCGATCAAAATGGTTCATATTCTTGCATTACTTGCACTCAAAATACTATAAATAAAGCATCACCCCTCACATGAGGGGGAAGAGACTTAAGAGAAAACTTGAGGCTTTGAGAAGGAGCTCAAGTCCAAGATCATCCTCGTCATCGTCGATCACCATCGACCACCACTGACCGTCGACCACCACCGCCGACCTTTGTCTACCACCGTCGGTCATCGTTGATCACCGTCGAACACCGCTGATCTCCATCGACCACAGCCGACCATCATCGATTGTCGTTGACTATCATCGATCACCGCCGACCTTCATTGAGCACCGCTAACTAGACGTCGTTAGTCGACGTTGTAACCTGAAAAAGCTAGTAACCATTTCCCGCCTGTGGGACAAGAGACATTTGTAATCATCAACTTATAGTGGATTTTTACAACTGAGTCAGGCCCCGTAGTTTTTCCCCTTTACGGGTTTTCCACGTAAAAATTTCTCTTGTCATCACAGTTTGATTCACTTTCATCAGAGTGTGTGTTGAATCCTCGCGCAACGCTAAGACGATAATTCATTACTCTACCGCCGCAAATTTTCTAGCACGCATCAATTATAATTTTAATCCCGCTAAAAAGATGATGGTTGCATACCAGCATCTTGTAAATTATTTACTTCAATTAATGTGGAGTTGGGTTAAATTTTTGAAGTAACCAAATTGATGGATGAGGGGATCTTCTAAGATGCTTAGGAGAGTGTATGAGGAATAATTAAGCCAATTAAATGGTGAGGCTAAGTATAAAATAGATAAAAAATCTTCAAACCAATGCTGCTGATAATTGGATCACTTGAATAATAAGCATTTCTCGTGGACTTGGCTCTAGTAGTAGATTCCACACTAGTGCTTATAAGCCCTACAATGGGTACTTCTCTTATGTTGATAGGCCTCACCTTGGATCCACCATAATGTGTTACATCATCATTTCTAGTATTTTTAGTTTTAGGTTTATGAAAGTTTGTGCATTGATAAGGTGTATGAGAGGTACCACCAGTATTTGATTTCAATTCATGTAATTATAGTTTTGGGCTTCTGAAACTTCATAATATAGGTCTTAGTTTCAGTTGGTACATTCAACAGATTAATAATTTGATTATATGTAGTTTGGACAGGACTTTTTTAAACAATTAGTGGTTAAAGATTTATCATATTTCAAATTTTTTGGGAAATGTATCTTTTGATTGTTTCCTATTTTAGTTTATCTTGGCAATAATTTAAACTCCAGTGGAGCCTTATGAATAAAAATTGGACTTATTGTNTGACTAAAAAAACATATTATTTAGAGGGAAAGTTGCAAAAATGTAAAGAGTCTTACTCACTAAGGATTTTAAGGGCTCACCCAAACCCCTATTAAGGTTGGCCATCCTGTCGGCTTCAATCACCTTGGCATAACTTCAATTTTGCTTAAAATATTAACTCCCTCGTTTACTTCAGAAATTGAGAGTCTTGTACAAAGCATTTCTTTCTCCATAAAAAAAATCTCCTCATTTTAAAATCAAAATATTAAAATGAGAGAGAGAGTAGCTATTTAACTTGATCAACATAACTAAATTCCTTGCTTGGTTGTCCTCCTTCCCCTTTATTAACTTTAACCTCCACCTAATCAAGAAGGTTAACTTATACTCAATACATATATGAAATAAAATCGCAAATTCACAAACAAACATTTAAACATACACATCATAATATGGAATAAACAAACGTACCAAGGCATAATAGAAAAAAATCTTCAAGCCAATCTTCATACTTTTCATTTGACCAGGCTTCTGATAATTGGATCACTTGAATAGTAAGCATTTCTCGTGGACTTGGCTCTAGTAGTAGATTCCACACTAGTGCTTATAAGCCCTACAATGGATACTTCTCTTATGTTGATAGGCCTCACCTTGGATCCACCAGAATGTGTTACATCATCAAGTCTAGTATTTATAGTTTTAGGTTTGTGAAAGTTTGTGTATTGATAAGGTGTATGAGAGGTACCACCAGTATTTGATTTCAACTCATGTAATTATAGTTTTGGGCTTCTGAAACTTCATCATATAGGTCTTAGTTTCAGTTGGTTCAATCAACAGATTGATAATTCGATTATACGTAGTTTGGACGGGACTTTTTTAAACAATTAGTGGTTAAATATTTATCATATTTCAAAATTTTCGGGAAATGTATCTTTTGATTGTTTCCTATTTTAGTTTATCTTGGCAATAATTTAAACTCCAGTGGAGCCTTATGAATAAAAATTGGACTTATTGTTCTGACTTATTCAATATTATTAAAACTACTTGGAATATTCCAATTATTGGTAATTCTATCTTTAACATTTATAACAAGTTGAGTAAGGTTAAACTTATTATGAAATAGTTCAATCAAGCTTCTAATCTTCCTAATATGATTAAGCATCAAGTTATTACTCTTATCCCTAGAAAATCACATGTTGAGTCTTTAAATGAGTATAGACTCATTTGTCTTTACACCACTTCTTACAAAGTTATCTTTGAACTTATTACTAGCAAGCCTAAGTTTTTTACTTCAAATGATTATTCATCTAACTTAGTCTATTTTCATTTATGAACGTGATATTGCTGATAATATTATCTTGGCTAATGAGATGCTTCATAGATTTAATGCTTCTTCTAATCCTAACCAATTTTGTACTAAGATTGATCTCAAAAAAATGTCTAATAATGTAAATCATAAATTCATTTATGATATACTCATTGATATTGGGTTCTAGTTGATTTATTTATATTAATTGAACTAGTACTTCACCCATTTAATAAACAAGTCAAAATGTGACTCAACATTTAACTCTTCAAATAATATCAACAATATAATTTTACAAATTTTAATTAAAAAAATACTCATAGGTATTAATTTACTCACTGAATTCTTATGAATTTACAGATCTCACGTCAAAACTTTCATATTTACACACACGGTTCAAAGATAGTACTAATTATCACTTTTTAATAGTCAAATTCGTCTTTTCATGCATAATTTATGCGTATAAATATAGAAGCATACGTGGTGGAATACGTAAATCCATAAGAATTGTGTGCTATGTATGTAAATTTCCCATAAGTTTATAACACTAGTGCTACAAATATGAATGAAAGATGTATTTTTTATGTGATGTGAAAAATTAGAGTGCTAACTAAGCATATAAATATTGAAACAAAGGTATTAAATATGTAAATATATAAGAATTGTGTTGTGTTTATGTAAATGCACATTTAAAATTATTTTAATATGATTTAAATTACGTAATAATATAATAATGTGATAAAAAAATAAAACTCATTATATATTTAATAATTATAAATTTAAAATTTAATATAATGCTCATTAAAATATGATTAAAAAAGTTTAAATTCTTGTCATCAAGGTTATTTGTATGTCAAATTTACCAGAAAGATTTACATATATACCACTCAAATCCTATTAAGATATGGATTGAACACAACTGCAACAAACAATCAGTCAGTTTCCATTTAGCAGCTTCCCCACAGCAGCTTCCTGGGGCAACGCAACTGTAGCTGAAAAGCTGCAGCTGCGCCATAAGGTGTATTTCACTTTTTAAAAGTTACAATGGTGGTATTTTTATGAGATATGAAAGTTTTGGGTGGCNATTTAAAATTATTTTAATATGATTTAAATTACGTAATAATATAATAATGTGATAAAAAAAATAAAACTCATTATATATTTAATATTTATAAATTTAAAATTTAATATTTACATAAATACCACTCAAATCCTATGAATTTACATATGGATTGAACACAAACTTCACTTTTTCCATAATGCTCATTAAGATATGGATTGAACACAACTGCAACAAACAACCAGTCAGCAGCTTCCATGCAGCAGCTTTCTGGGGCAGCGCAACTACAACTGAAAAGCTGGAAAGCTGCAGCTGCGGGTATTTCACTTTTTAAAAGTTACAATGGTGGTATTTGTATGCGATATGAAAGTTTTGGGTGGTGTAAATGTGAAAAGCAAAATTTTAGTATTAGATATATAAAAACATAGGAATTGAGTGGTATGTTTGTAAATGCTCCAATTTATTAATTAGTTCAGCTTGAATTTTAACTTTGATTCAAACAATCAATAAGGGGCATTTACATAATTACCACCCAAATTTTAGGAATATTAACATATCAACCACCCAAACTTCAATTTTTACGTACAGACAGCCAGATTCCTATGCTATCAGCAATTGGTTGTGGTATGTATGTAAAAATTAAAATTTACGCGGTTGATATGGTAATATATAGGAATTGGATGGTAGGTATGTAAATCTCCATATAAGAGTTGAATGGTATATATGTAAATGCCCCAAGTAAAAAAAGCTTGTGAAATAATGGTTGTGCAAAAAGAAGAAAGATAGCAATAAGCTNTAAATCTATGAGTGTAGTTTCATTGGATACGATTAAGATGATTTTGGGTACAAATTATGAGATTATCAGAATCAGAAATTCATCAAAAGTTGTGATGTCACTTTCAATAAAATGGAGATGTACAAAGTCAGAAGCAGAACTTAGAATTGTCCATCAGTTACTTCTAAAGAGTCCAAATATGTTGAGATAGAATACACTGGTGATTATGAGGATGAAAAAAGAAGTGCTCAATCAAAAGGAGCATGGGAAGTTCCTCAATCTCTTGCTACTAAAGTAAGGAGATCTAGAAGAATCTCAAGACTGACACAGAATTACTCTCCTTTTTTATATTATTTGTCACAAACTGATAGTGGTGAACAAGGGTGTTATGAGGAAACCACTCAAGTGGAAGATTTAAGAGAGTGAGGGTTTGTCATGAATGATAAATGCAGTCCTTAGGGGAAAATCGGGCCTAGAATTTGACGATATTACCAGATGTTAAAAGAGCACAATACATCAAGTGGATTTGCGGGTTAAAAGACGAGTCAAATGATAGCAGACGCTACAAAAAAAGAATTATTGTGAAAGGAATTCAACAAAAGCAAGAAATTGTCTCCAGCGGTAAAGATGGCAACTCTCAGAGTTGTGTTAAGTTTGGTAGCATAGGAATATTTATATCTAGAATACATAGATGTAAAAAAAAAACTTTATTACATACAGATCTGGAGGATGAATTATACATCATATAGTGGCAATGTTACGAGATTCNGGCATTTACATAATTACCACCCAAATTTTAGGAATATTAACATATCAACCACCCAAACTTCAATTTTTACGTGCAGACGGCCAGATTCCTATGCTATCGGCAATTGGTCGTGGTATGTATGTAAAAATTAAAATTTAGGCGGTTGATATGGTAATATATAGGAATTGGAAGGTAGGTATGTAAATCTCCATATAGGAATTGAATGGTATATATGTAAATGCCCATAGTAAAAAAAGGCTTGTGAAATAATGGTTGTGCAATAAGAAGAAAGATACCAATAAGCTTTGAAATTTTGGAATACATTAGTTAGAAGGAATTACATCAGAAAACTTGCAAAACCTTGCACTGTATACATGGGCAGTTCTGCAATTAAAAAATTGTTGAGTTAGAAATAGAAAGAGAAAAGTAGCACTTTAAAGTGGTCTTATACAGAAAAAAATATTACGTCCGCACGTTCGAACGGCCAACCGCCGAGCGCCATGTAGCCCAGCGCCGATGTGTATGGCGATGTGGCGTCCGGCAGTTGGCTGTCTAGAAGTGCGGTGTCCGTGTGTAAAATTTTCTCCTTCGTACATAGCGCTAAACTAGTTTTCATGGCCACATAAATAAGCTTGAAGTTTACTCTGCAATTCTAGTTTCAGGCTTTTCAGTCTCCCATTTGAACACATAGCTTCTTGGAAGGAAATGAAAACCCCTTGCATATAAATAGGAGGGTCGTTAATAAAGGGAAAGTATGTAATTCTAGACTTTATAACCCCTTGCATATAAATAGGAGGGTCGTTTCTACAGTAAAGAGTTAATCAATCGGTTATAAGAGAGCCGCTTCTTTATTGTGCACTGCAACTCGTTCTCTATTTCTCCCTCATGTTTCACATTCTATTTCTTGGGTATGATTTACAAGACAGATTCATATTTGACAGTTAGGATAAGAAGAAGCTCTTAAGGTCAAATAATAGTAGGGAAAAAATACATATGAGCACTAATTATATGTCTGATTAGCATTAATAATGATGATTTCAAGTGAGCAATGAATGTGTTTTAAATGAAAGTAAATCTCTAACAAGAGATTTGAAAATGAGAGATGATGCTTTGTGTGGCATTTAGGGTTTGTTTGGTAATTTGCGTGGGCGTAAAGTGCCAATATGATCCCCCGACTATTTACATGAGGTCATTTGAGTACCTGAGTCTATAAAAATGCAAAATTAGTCCCCAAAATATTTTAATATGTGCTGAAATAATTCCAGGGAGTAGTATTTTAGCTCATTAAAAGAGTCTGAGATTAAAATGACAAGGACAAAGAATCAGCGAACCATTTTGACACTTTCTCTTTTGTTTATCAACTCTTTCTTGTTGCTTTTTATAATTTTTTTTTGTGCTAAGATGACAATTTTATATGCTATGATGTTGTAGTTGTAAGAAAATTATGTTGAGAAGATGGAGCTGGATGCACCAGAGCGGTGAACGAGCACCGCAGATCGGCATACCTAAGCCAATATCGGGCATAGCTACGTCAGGCGGCCTACCTACACCGAACTGTGGCATGACCATGCACAGGTTCAACTTTCAGGATTTATTATTGAGCGGATGGAATAAATACGCCACTTCTGACGTAGCCACGTTGCAAGTGTTCTGTTTCAAACTATGTGATTAAAATATTAATGTCGAAGACGGCGTGACAATGCCAAAGACGGTTTCTCTTCAATTTGGTTATTAAGGCTCTGAATCGAAGTTAAGTGTGTGCGAACAGAACAATTCGTGTAGAGATCTCGATGGTGCTGGGAGCAGTAAAGGTCAAGAGCATGAATTTCAGTGTTGATTTCTATTGTGTTATCAAGAGGATTTGAAATGAAGTTCTTAAGTTCAGTGACTGTAGAGATAAGATCTGAGTGTTATAATTCATGTACTTTTCTTCCATTTATAGTAGAATTTTAGTGCAGTGTGGCATCGTGGTTTTTTCTATTCTCACGGTTTTCCACATAAACCTTGGTGTGCTTTTATGAGATTACATTGTTGTGTGGTTATATTCAATTTATTTTTTTATGTTACAGACTTCTCAAATAGGTGTGTTGTGATTATTTTGCGGTGCGCATTGGTTGTAAATCTGTCAAAAGCTAGGTTCTTCCATCCCTACAAGTGGTATCAAAGTAGGTAAAGTGGAAAAGTTTTTTTTTTTCTTTTTTTTTTAAGACAATCGGTTTGAGTGGGAGCAATGACAGATAAAGCGAGCCACAAAGTGGAAAAGTTCAATAGATCGATCTTCGTGTTCTGAAGGATGCAAGTAGAGGATTTTTTGTATCAAAAAATATTGTATTTGTTACTACAAGAAATCACCAAAAAACCTGAATCAATGACTATGGAGGAATAGGAGATGTTGGTCCGAACAACCGTAAGTTTGATCCGTTTCTCACTTTCCTTGTTTGTTGCGTTCAACACAATGAATAAGAGAACTACAGAAGATTTCTTGACAGCATTGACAAGGATGTACGAAAAAGCTTTTGTTTCATACAAGATTTTTTTATGAAGAGATTATTCAATATTAAGATAACAGAAAAGTTCAGTGGTTGAACACTAAAACAATTTCAACATTATAACTAGTCAGTTTTGTCTGTGATGATCAAATTTGATTATGAGGTCAGAGCACTGTTAATTCATCTGTATTGTCGAATAGCTAGAATGGATTGGTCATGACAGTAACCCTTCAGAGAATATGAAGTATACTTCGATGACATCGTGGAGTTGGTGTTGAATGAAGAAGTTCGTAGAAAAGCAGCAAATAATGAATCTTCAAGTCCTACGTTGAATGTTGAAAATAGAGAAAAAAAATATGGACAAAAATATGGGTAGAGACAAACTCAAAACCAGAAGAGGAAAGTCCAAGTCAGGAATAGGAAATGACTGAAGAGAATGCTACAATTGTGAAAAGAAAGAGCATTTTAAGAAGAATTGCAAGAAAGGAATCATCTAAAACTGTCTCCATGGGCAAAATCAAAGCTGAATCTCTGATTTTATCTCTATTCAACACTGAATCTTGGATAATAGATTCAAAAGCCTCTTTTAATGTATACCTCAACAAAGAGATATTAAAAAATTACATTTAAAGTGATCTAGAAAGGTTTATTTATGAGACAACTTGCAATATCATGGGAAAGTGTAATGTGAATATCAAGTTGTCAAATGAAACAATCTAGAAGCTTACAAAAGTTAGACGTGTTCCAAGTCTGAAAAGAAATCTAATTTCGGTGAGTCAGCTGAAAAATTCAGGATACGTGACTACTTTCATAGTCAGTTCGTGAAAGGTGGCCATGGGGCAATGTGATGACTCCGGGGAACATTTAAGGTACTTTTTACCCGATCAATGAAATGAAAATTCATTGATGTGATTGGAATCATGGTGGATTCATGTCTTTGACATTGTAGGCTTAGTTATATGAACAAGAAAAGTATGAAGTCCATACTTTCTAAAAATAAATTTCAGGATTTGAAATCAGTAGTTTTGGACTTCTGCGAAAATTACATATGTGGCAAGCAGGAGAAAGTTTGTTTCTCTAAAGATGGGTCAATGGTGAAATCAAAGAAACTAGAGTTAGTGCATGTTGATGTATAGGGTCCTACTCCGGTACAGTCCATCGAGGTTCTCACTATTTTCTCATGTTTATATATGAGAAATGAAAATAGTGAGAACCTTAATAGAACATCTGAAGTATTTGAAGTGTTTAATAAGTGAAAGATCATGATAGAAAATGAGATAGACTTGAAGCTGAAGTGTCTCAGATTAGAAAATGAGAGTACCGTGACCAAATGTTTAGAAATTTCTATGCTACAGAGAGGATAAGACAATGTTCACTGTTCTAACGACAGAAGGGTATGGCTAAGCGCATGAACAAAACAATCACAAAGCATGCCAGGAGCATGAGACTGCATACAAGCTTGCCAAAACAGTTATAGGCTAAAATACTGAACATTGCTCTTTATTTGATCAATCATGGTCCATCAATACCATTAAATGAAGGCATAAATGAAGAATCCTAGAGTGATAAGGAGTTAAATTTATCTCAACTAAAAGTATTTGAGTGTTTTGTATATGTTCATGTCGATGCAGGGACTAGAAGTATGCTTGGTCTAAATCTATGAGTGTAGTTTCATTGGATACGATTAAGATGATTTTGGGTACAAATTATGAGATTATCAGAATAAGAAATTCATCAAAAGTTGTGATGTCACTTTCAATAAAATGGAGATGTAAGAAGTCAGAAGCAAAACTTAGAATTGTCCATCAGTTACTTCTAAAGAGTCCAAATATGTTGAGATAGAATATACGGGTGATTATGAGGATGAAAAAAGAAGTGCTCAATCAAAAAGAGCATGGGAAGTTCCTCAATCTCTTGCTACTAAAGTAAGGAGATCTAGAAGAATCTCAAGACCGACACAGAATTACTCTCCTTATTTATATTATTTGTCACTAACAGATAGTGGTGAACAAGAGTGTTATGAGGAAACCACTCAAGTGGAAGATTTAAGAAAGTGAGGGTTTGTCATGAATGATAAATGCAGTCCTTAGAGGAAAATCGGGCCTAGGATTTGACGGCATTACTAGATGTTAAAAGAGCACAATACATCAAGTGGATCTACGGGTTAAAAGACTAGTCAAATGATAGCAGACGCTACAAAAAAAGAATTATTGTGAAAGGAATTCAACAAAAGCAAGAAATTGTCTCCAGTGGTAAAGATGACAACTCTCAGAGTTGTGTTAAGTTTGGTAGCACAGGAATATTTATATCTAGAATAGATAGATGTAAAAAAAAAAAACTTTCTTACATACAGATCTGGAGGATGAATTATACGTCATATAGTGGCAATGTTACGAGATTCCAAGGGAAAAAATTTGGTCTGCAAGTTGAAAAAAAAGTCTTTAAAGCTTGAAACAAGCCCCAAGACAGTGGTACAAGAGTTTAACATGTTCATGTCAGACTCAGGGTACAAGAAGTGTCAGGCAAGCCACTGTTGTTTCATCAAATTGGTAATTATTATATATTGCTCCATTTATATGTAGATGAAATGTTGATTACAAGAATAAATATGGAGAAGATCAGAGACATGAAGAAACAATTATCAAAAGAGTTTGAGATAAAAGATCTAGGTCCAATCAAGAAAATTTTCAGGATGAGTATCAATAAGGACATAAGTGCAAATACACTAAATTTATCTCAGGAAGAGCATGTTGAGAAAATCCTACAAAGGTTCTATATGAGTGAAACAAAATCAGTTTGCACTCAATTATTTAGTCTCTTCAAGCTATCTAAGGGGTTATCGCCTATGTCTGAAGCATAGCAAGCACAAATGGGGAGAAAATTGTATACTTCAATCGTTGTAATTCACCTCAGTCAATAGCTATACTGGCATGGTTGGGGTCAAGGCTTCAACCTAGGTGATGGCTTAAGCTCACCATGGTGCTCCCGGAAGGAAGACAACCTATATTTGAAATCTTAGGATCTGTTTGGGGCAGCGATGCGATAGCGGTGCAACACTGCACCGCAATTTTGCTCGTTTAGATCAATTGTGTTTTGATAGCTTTTTCAAAAAGCAGCCGCTGAAAACAACGTTTTCTCACTGGTCCTGGTTAGGTACAGTAGCAGCTTTCTAGTTGTGGGCTAACTTATTCAAAAAAAAAATTATAATAGCCACCACAACTTTTTATAACATCAGATCATTTTTCATCAGCTCCAAAGCTGCTTCTTTATAAGTTGCAGCTGTCCCAAACAGACCCTTAGTCATTTTTCTTTATAAACCATAAACTTAATATAAATATATTTTTTAAATAAAATATAAAGTTACCAATAATGAAACAACAACAGAAACATCAAACTTAACCAAGCAAAATGTTCAACTCTTTAGAAGGAAAATTATTTTTTAAATATAACACACAAATAAAAAAATAAAATTAAAAAAACAAGTTTACTAATATCAACGAAAATACTAAAATGAAAATATGAACTATTAAAACAAAAATTTAACCTTATTTTGGAACTTGAAAAATAAAACCGAAGAAGTAGAGGTGTGTGTTATAAAAATCCCTTCAAACACTTTCTCTCTCTTGTCGATGCTTGAGCATATCACGAAAATGACCGAGCAAGACTCTTGCTAAAAACCCATAGCTTAAGAAGAAAAAAAAAAAGAAAGGTAGCTTAACATATTTCATTCTTGGAAAAATTAGGAAAAGCCTCCTTATGTAGCCTGCTATAATGGATGTTAACAAAGATTGGAATAATAGAGAATTTAATCCCATGGGTAATAACCATCTAAAAACATGTGCCATAACCTTTCTAATTCCATAAAAATTAATCCCATAGGTTACAACAATTCAAATTCCACAAGAATTAACTCATAGGTCACAAATTCAAGTAATAGTTTTTGATTCAGCAAAAGGCTAGAAATAATTTGTGAAGCATATCTTACATAAAAGCGACAAGCACACAAGCACTTGGTAAATCTTGTAAATTAACAATTGGCACACACTGGGGGCCATTTGGGATTACTTCTTATTTTTAATTTATTTTATTTTATTTTATTTTGTTCATGTTTTTATTGCTACAGCTTCAAAAAAAAGGGGGCATTATGCATGAACCTCCTACTATGCATTTGGGCAAAGCCTATTTCTATGACTTAAACTTAATACTTTCAAAATGCCCTATAGATCCCTTAACAGAACTGTAGTTACAGTTTAAAACACAAAATAGATAGAAACCGTCCCAAACAGACCCAAAATCACAAGAACAGAGTGCAAAACCAAAACAGAAAAAGAAATGTACTCTAAAAATATTAACATCTATAATAGCAAAATCAGCAAACATTTGGAAACAAATTTTAAACATGTTTTAGAATTATTAAAAATTGGAACTTACATGTTACAGTGATGCCAGTCCCTAGTCTTTAGAGCTTCTTAATGCAGGTGTACGTGGTGATAACGGTGAATCATCACTGCTATTAGAATCTCCCCTCCATGCTTCTTGCACTTGAGCCGCAAACTGCAAGTTCCAGAGCACATCTTCAATCGAAGGTCTGTCCGCAAGCTCATCAGATAAGCATCGAATGCATATTTCTATTACGGTTTTCAGTGATTCGCCACAACAGGCCTTTTGAACTGCTGGATCAACAAGACTTCTTTTCCTCACAGCATCATCAGCAGTTATACTTCCTTGTAACTGTCACATTGATTGCATAAGATATGAATCATGCAAACATGTAAATAGCAGTTATTTTGAAAAAGATTGTTTGATAAAGACAAGTATCTGATACCTGGTCCTTCAATAGTTTAGCGTCACTCGAAGTTGTAATTGGCCTTCCAGAGATGATTTCCAATAAAATGATACCAAAATCATAGATGTCGATCTTTTCTTCGTACAATGTTCTGTTGAAAATTGTGTTTTATAATTTTCACAGTTAAAACTTATGAACGACAAACAATATTAATTCATGGACAAATTTGTAAAGTTAAAAGTTGCTAATGTATAAATTTCCTGTTATAAATAGAGTGCATACCTTCTGGTGTGCTCCTTGGATCCAGAAGAAGTTCCAGGCATGACCTGCATGGATCCACAAAACTGCAATGCTAAATGAATAATTATCTTCAAACCATGAATTCAGCTGAGGTAATATTGCAAAGGTGCTTAACAATTCTAACCTCAGCTTTTATCTCAGCTAGCACTGGAAGATTATAGCTGCTGATTTTTGCAACAAGGTTATGATCCAGGAGTACATTTGTTATTTTCAGATTATTTCCAAACAAACCGGGAATAATTCCTGCATGCAGAAACTGGATGCCCTTTGCCACGCCAATGGCAGCTGCTATTCTTTGTGTCCATGTAAGCTTTTGTCCTGCAGTTCCACCAAAACAAAACAAAAAAAAAATCAGAAGTAATCCTTTGAATTGAATATATGTATATATATATATATAGAGAGAGAGAGAGAGAGAGATGGCTTCCACACTCCCTCTGCCTCCCATTTCTCTAAAGAACAGAGCAAACAAATATATGAAGGGTATTAAAAAGAGTTGACACACCACAAATTTCTATGTATTTACATATCTAACACATAAACTATTACTTTTTACACTTATACCACCCAAATCTTTCATATCACATAAAAAATATCACTATTTTAAATTTAAAAAAAGTGAAATAAGCCTTTTCAAGCATGGGTAAGGTGATATATATGTAAAAATTCAAGTTTAGATGTTAGATGAGCAAATACAGAAAAATTAAGTGGTATGTATGTATGCAAATCTTCTAAAAGAGTTCTCGTTACCTGAAATGTTGCTTCTAAGGGTTCCATTCGACACATACTCGAAAATGAGAAATAGTGTGCTGACACTAGAATCTTCAAGGTAATACTCAAAGCAGTGGCCGAGAGCACTAACCAAGTGTTGATGTCTGAGCTTTGAAATCAGCTCGATATGTCGATTACAGTTCTGGGAAGTGTGTTGCTTTTTCAGTTTTAAGCACCTTATTGCAATGAGTGAACCATCTCTGAGCTTTCCTCTGTACATCTGGCATGTTCAGCAGGGCAAAGAACTATTTTTAGCTTGAACGAGATTATAAGCAGTACAAAATGTGATTTCTTCGATTAAAAAAGACCAACTTTTACATCATCTTAAGGGGAACATTTAAAATCCTGAATTTAAGGAATTCAGTGAAAAATGATGAATTCAGTTTCTAATCAGCTTGATTTTCAGGTGCTCAAATCATGAACATCGTCTTCCTGCATGATTAGTTGTGTAAATAATTCTAAATTAATATTGTTTAAATACCAGTATGTACAATCAGTCCTGTAAATTTTGAAAATAATACATGGGTAGATAAAACAATGACGTAGAATTTGAAAATGTTGTGAAATGGAGCCAGAAGAAGCGCCCAGAAGCACAGTTGCAAGGGCATCAGGAGCGCCAACTGGATTCATTGCATAACTACACCACAATGGGCATAGCCACGCCATGGGGGTCATCTGTTCCAGTTTTCTTCCTGAGTGGGTGGAATACTTACTTCACATTTGGGTGTGGTAATGTCGCTAGGATAGTTTATCCCGTTATGGTTCATAAGCCATGATTCGAACGACGAAGGTTGTCTATCTTGCATGCAGTATTTCTAAACAGGGACTTCATACGAGGTGCATTGTCGGGAGGGTGATTTTGAAGCGAAGGCGTTTTCTTGTGAGATCAAGAGAAATGCTTGGAGCTATATTTTATATATTCCAATGATTTAAAAGAGAAGATCTGAGTGGTTTAAAATGTAAGTTTCTCTCATTCATAGTGAAATTTCTTGGTGATGGGCTCCGTGGTTTTTCTCGATCTCGGATTTTTCCACGTAAATTTTGGTGTGCTTTCTCTGGGATTGATTTTTAATGTGCTTCTGCTCAAAATTTTGTTCCGGATTTCCAGAATTATTGTGATCTTAATGTGCAGTGTGCTTTTAATTTATAATTGATCAAAGCCCTTAGTGTATATTTTCATCCCAACCAGCAGTATCGGAATAGCGTGTTTAATTCAAGTGGAAGCAATGGCCAACGAAACAAGGTACAAAGTGGGGAAGTTTAATGGATCGAAAATCGCATTTTGGAAGATGCAGGTGAAGGATTTGTTGTATCAGAAAAATTTGTATTTGCAACTACAACGAATCACCAAGAAGCATGAATAGATTACTACAGAGAATGAGAATTATTGGATCGAACGACCATAAGTTTGATCTGTTTGTCACTTTCCTCGTCTATTGCATTCGATATAGTGAATGAAAAAATCAGGGTGGATCTCATGACGGCACTGACAAAGATGTATGAAAAACCTTCTACTTCAAGAAATAATTTTCTGATAAAGAGGTTATACAATATGAAGATGGTGAAATGTAGCTCAATGGTTGAACGCTAGAACAACTTCAATATTGTAAGCAACCAGTTATGTTATGTGAAATGAAGTTGAAATTTGATGGTTTGGTCACGATGGTGAGTAATTCTTCAGTGAAATCAGAAATGTTTCAAGTTTCAAGAGAAATCTAATCTATATGAGCTAGCTGGCAAAGTCGGGGTACGCGACTAATTTCATTGGTTACTCATGAAAGATGACCAGGGTAATAGTAATGGTTTGGGGCAACATTGAAGGCAATCTTCACCTAATCAATGAAATGGCATATTTTATTGATGTGGATGGAACAAAAAAAAATGCAGCTCTATGGCACTGTAGACTGAATCATATGAGCGAGAAAAGTGTAAAGTCCCTACTTTCAAAGAATAAACTTCAATATTTTAAATCAGTAGATTTGAATTTATATGAAGATTGTGCACATGACAAGCAGAAGAATGTTTATTTATTTAAATGTAGGACAATAATGAACTCAAAGAAACTAGAGTTAGTACATACTAATATATGAGATCTTACTCTAGTTCAGTCTATTAAAGATTTTCACTACTTTGTCACGTTTATTGACGATCACACCAGAAAGATATGAGTTTACTTAAAATAAAAATCTAATGTATTTGAAGTATTTAAGAAGTGAAATATCATGGTGGAAAATGAAACAAATTTGAAGCTGAAGTATTTCAGATCAGATAATAGAGTACGTATCGTAATCAGAAGTTTAAGAATTTTTGTACTTCATACACTCTTCCAAGAACTCCACAGTATTATGGAGTAGTTGAACGTATGAATAAAACCATCACATAGTGTGTCAGAAGTATGAGGTTGTATACAGGTTTGCTAAGGTAGTTTTGGGCAGATGCAATAAATATTGCAGTGTATCTAAATATCTAACCAAATGTGGTTAGTCAGTACATTTGAAAGAATGCTTACTTGAAGAAGCCTGGAGTAACAAAGAGATAAATCTATATCACTTGAAAGTATTTGAGTGTTGTACACAGTACATGTTGATACAGGATCCAAGGGCAAACTTGACTCAAATTTTGTCATGTGGACTTTCATTGGGTATGTCTCATAAGAATTTGGATATAAATTATATGATTATCATAATAAGAAGTTCATGAAGAGCAAGCTTGTTAGTTTCAATGAAATGGAGATGTGCAATGATAGAATTATAACTCAGGATTGCCCGTCAGTTACATTTGAAGGGTCCAAATATGTTGAGATTGCTCAATTAGTGGAAGAACAGGAAATTCATCAGTCACCTACTACTGAAATCAAAAAGTTCAGCACAACTATTCAACAAACATAGACATATTTTACTTCTTTGTAAAATTTGTTGTTAACAGATAATACTAAACCAGAGCGCAATGAGTATATTACTCAAGTTAAAGAATCAAATGAGTGAAAGCTTTAATGGATGATGAAATGCAATCCTTAAAGCCAAATCAAACAAAGAATTTGGCAATATTACCAAATGAAAAAATAGCACTACAAAACAAGTGGGTTTGTAGGTTAAAAGAGGAGTCAAATTGTAATAGATGTTACACGACAAGACTTTTTGTGAAAGGGTTTCAACAGAATAAAAGAGTGCACCACACAATCGTCAAAGTTGCGTTGATTTTAGTAGCAAAGAAAAATCTATATCTGGAGCAGATGAATGTAGAGATAACTTTATTACATGGAGATCTAAAAGAGAAGCTTATATATGGTGAAACTGTAATGTTATGAGGTTTCTTAGAAGAAAATTTGGTCTGCAAATTTAAAAAAAAAACAACTATTACTTGAAGCAGGCACCCACACAATAGTACAAAATGTTTGACAGATTCATGTCAGATAATGGATATATATAGTGTCAGGCAAACTAATGTTGTTTCATAAAAAAATTTTATTATTGTTATATCTAACTTCTATTATATGTAGATGACAAGTTAACTGTATGGGTGGATATTGAGAAAATTAGGAGCTTAAAGGAACAATTATCAAATAAATTTGAGATGAATCATTTATGTTCAATTCGAAAAATCATCGGTATAAGAATCAACAGGGGCAAAAGTGCAGGTATACTGAAATCGTCTTAAGTTTAGAAAATCCTATAGAGGTTCAACATGGGTGAGACAAAATCAATTTATAATTCCTTACAAAGTCACTACAAATTATATAAGGAGTTATCACCTAATTCTAAAGCAGAACAAGCACAAATAAGAAGAACTTCAAATGTTTTGGCAATTGGAATCCTGATGCATGTTATAATTTATACAATACCAGATAATGCATATGTAGTAGGAGCGGTCAGCAGTACATAGGCATCGGGCAGGCATTATTGAGAGGTGGTGAAGTAAATTTCCAGGTATTTGAGATGTACAGTCAACAAGACACTTTGTTATAGAAGTACTGGGATCAATCTACATAGATTTGTAGATTCAGATATGTTAGGAGATTTAAATGTCAGGAATATAATAGGGTATATCATCACTTTAGGGAATACAATTGTGAGTTGGGTTTCCTGGTTGCACAAGATTATTACATTTTCAACTATAGAGGTTGAATACATTGTTATCACTGAGACTAATAATGAGATAATTTAGCGATGGGTTTTATGGCAGGATAGAGCAAGAAGTGGGGTATTCAAAATCTTCATAGTGACAATATGAGTGTCATTCATTTAGCTAAGACTGATGTTTTTCATGTTAGAACAAAACATAACAGCTAAGGTATCACTTTATCAACTCTCTTCTAAAAGTTAGTTACTTCTGGAAAATATGCACACAACTCAAAATCCTACAAATATGTTGATAGAGGTAGTGACAATCGAGAAATTTGAGTTATGTTTGGCTTTCATTGGAGTATGGGAAGGTTGAGACTGGTGGTGAGCTATACCATTGTACGGGGTATTGAAAGTTAATAAAGGTGGAGGTACAAATCTGGAGGACAGTTGTTGGGTGTTATCAGTCTTCAAATAGGATTTTGTTGTTGAATAGAGCCTGAAGAAGCACCTAGGAGAACATAATCGCAAGGGGCATCAAAAGAGGCAGCAGAAGTCACGGCATAACTACGCCGCAACGGGCGTAACCATGCTGCAGGGGTCTTTCATTCCAGTTTTCTTCCCGAGTGGGTGGAATATTTACGCGGCTTTTGGGTGTCGTCATGCAGCCAGAACAATTTCTATTGTTACGGTTCTTAAGTCACAATTCAAGTGATAAGGCTATCTTTTCCGAGTGCGGTATTTCTCGATAGAGACTTCTTGCAAAGGTGAATCATCGGGAAGATAATTTTAATGTGATAGCTCTCTTGTGAGATAGAGAAATTTTTGAAACAACATTATAAGTTCCAATTATTTTAGAGAGAAGATCTGAGTAGTGTGATCAATAAGCTTCTCTCATTTATAGTGATTTTTTTTTTTTTGTGGTATAGCTCTGTGGTTTTTTCCCATTCTCTGTTTTTTCCACATAAATCTTGATTTGGTTTTTTTGGGATTATTTTTTGTTATGCTTCTGTTCAAAATTTTATTTATGATTTCTCGAATTGTTGTGATCCTACTCCACGGTATAATTTTAATTTCTAATTGATTGAAGCCCTAAGTGTATATTTTAGTCCCAACAAANTTTTTTTTTTTTTTTGTGGTATAGCTCTGTGGTTTTTTCCCATTCTCTATTTTTTCCACATAAATCTTGATTTGCTTTTTCTGGGATTATTTTTTGTTATGCTTCCGTTCAAAATTTTATTTATGATTTCTCAAATTGTTGTGATCCTACTCCACGGTATAATTTTAATTTCTAATTGATCGAAGCCCTAAGTGTATATTTTAATCCCAACAAAGCATTTATTCAAATCTCAAACCAATGCAAGTACTAAAGCCTTCAAATAAATCAAACTTCGTATGAGTTGAAAATTTAATTTCACACCTGACCAAGAGAGCCTTCACCAATGTAAGTCGATGTATCAAAGTTGTTTGTGGCTGCCTCAAGCTCGTCCAAAGAAAACGATCGATAGGAAGGAATACCAAGTGCTCCCAACTTCATTGTTTGAGAGATATACCCTTAAAGATGAATAGAAAATCATTATTTAGAAAAATAAAGCATGAAATAAATAATCTCTGTGTAACAATTTTGAAAATGAAATTGAAAACNTGAGTTGAAAATTTAATTTCACACCTGACCAAGAGAGCCTTCACCAATGTAAGTCGATGTATCAAAGTTGTTCGTGGCCGCCTCAAGCTCGTCCAAAGAAAACGATCGATAAGAAGGAATACCAAGTGCTCCCAACTTCATTGTTTGAGAGATATACCCTTAAAGATGAATAGAAAATCATTATTTAGAAAAATAAACGAAATAAATAATANTCCAAAGAAAACGATCGATAGGAAGGAATACCAAGTGCTCCCAACTTCATTGTTTGAGAGATATACCCTTAAGGATGAATAGAAAATCATTATTTAGAAAAATAAAGCATGAAATAAATAATCTCTGTGTAACAATTTTGAAAATGAAATTGAAAAAACTGGAAATTTTTAGCAAACGCATCTCTCGTAGTCATTGTGAGGGAGATTACTAGCGTCGGCTAGAAGTTTTGAAGGGAAGCCATTTGAAGCATGCTCAATTAGCCTTCTTGGAGGTTTGTTCATAAGGCTGTTAGAATCTCTTCTTATGGTGGCAAACAACAGGAAAGCCACAATGAGAGCTACCACAACACTTCCCACCACGCTTACAGCAACTATTGCTTTATGAATCGACACCTTCTTCCCCTTTCGAGATNACAATGAGAGCTACCACAACACTTCCCGCCACACTTACAGCAACTATTGCTTTATGAATCGACGCCTTCTTCCCCTTTCGAGACGACAAATCGACAGCAAAAGCTTGATTCTGACAGAAGGTATTTGGGTGCTGAACCTGATCTTTGTTTGCCAAACAATTTCCACAGTATAGCACACTCATGTCCTTTGATCTTGAACTCAGACATGTTGGAAGGCTACCAGTCAGNAGGCTGTTAGAATCTCTTCTTATGGTGGCAAACAACAGGAAAGCCACAATGAGAGCTACCACAACACTTCCCGCCACACTTACAGCAACTATTGCTTTNAAAAGCATACCAGATCGATGCAAGCTCAATGAACTTCGAACATTGCGGCTTTCTAGCTTGCTCAACAAAATGATAGGGTTCGGAGCCTAGTGGCAATGATTTGGACCTTAAATCCCAGATTGTAGGGTTTCCGGAGGAGATGAGATCAAACCCTCACGGGTGAGGAAGACGGAGAAGAGGACAAAGGATCAGTAGAGCTGAGCTGGACATGGATGGAAGCTAGCTTGACAAGTATACAAAAACAGATTTTTTGAGCTATGGAGGGAGAAGACAGATGCTGCAGAGCGAGAGCGAGGTCATTTATCGTCATTTAGGTGCTAAGGTCGGCCATTAAAGCGGGAAAGAAAGCTAAAGATGGGCATCTCTTTCTTTCGCTTTTGGAATTGTTGGTAATTAATTTGGATAAATCAGTACCCTTAAAGATGAAAGTACTATTGTCCCATTACCAGGGAAAAAAAAAAGTCTATTTTTAAATATTACAAATTTATCATATAAGATGGTGGTGTGATGGTGGGGCTTTTTTTTTTTTTTTTTTTTTT
>JXCR01146772.1:191241-207729 GCA_002079205.1 Phalaenopsis hybrid cultivar | reverse complement strand
ATATATATATATATATATATATATATATATATATATATATATATATATATATATATATGCCGGAAAACTCACATCATAAGAAATGTATCTACTTTACTTGTGTACCGCTACGTATCTGACATATAAACAACAATTTATACATGTATTCATATTAATTTGTTTAATCTAAATTTGTCTAGGAGACACACCTAAGAGATTGAGTGTTTCAACCAATGAAAAATGAGAGAAAAATAGAGGGAGGGACAGGAGTACCTTGTTGTGGGAATATATACCAGTTGTTGTGAGATATGATATAAATCAAACATGAGAACGATTGATGAAGTGAAAAAATAGAACGAGAAAAATCACACCAGAAAAGAACACACAGATTTACGTTGTCCCGCAAATTGTCTACGTCCATAGAGTTGCAAAGGATTTTATTAAATTTAGGAATTTACACTAGTCGATCACCTCGACTTACAAGATGAATCTCTCATTTTGTTTTTCTCTCTTCTTCTCTCTTTGTTCTTTTTTCTCTACACTGAGATATACCGAAGAAATTTTACACCGAGATGCACCGAAGAAGACAAACTTACAAGAGAAATAAAATCCAATTTCTCTTCTGCCATAAGCCATCAAGAATAAGTCGAGGGAGAACAATCTTCCTCTTATTCTTTCTTCTTACTTATGCTGCAAGGAACTATTGTTTGCATATTCCTTCCTCTATCCCGAGGAAGCCCGAAGAAGAATACCAAAATAATGAATTAGAAACTTAAAGGAGAATCGTGCTCTTTGTTCGCAACTTAAAGGAGACGGGAGGCGGCGTCGTTTCGCGAAACAGGGAAGGCGGGAAAGGTTTGCGGGAGCTGGGACGCGACTCTGCGATCGGAAGAGAGGGAGCAGTCGCGACGAATCACGGTCAGCAGCAGGGAGGCGGGAGCGGGAAGCGACCAAGCGGGAGCGATTCCTATCAGACTCCAACGCTAACAATCGGAACTTACTCCATTGGCACAAAACTAAGGTATTCATAGGCTCCTGTGACATTTTTTATAAAAGTCAATATTTCACTTACATGTGAGAAGGGAGAGAACCACAAATCTCTTACTTCTCTATTTATAGTAGAGTGAGTGTAATAAAAGAAAATTACACAACTAACCATGCTTTATTAAGAGTTGTTCGGGTTACTATAGGGATTGCACCCCCATGGGCCTAGGGCCTTGCTGTTCTTCGACTTGGTCGTTTGGGTCGAAGAGGTGAGGAAATTAATATTGTCGGTCGGCGTATTGGATATGGATGAACCATTGGTCGGTTAACCCTTCATGTAAGATTGGTGGGCTAGATTTACGAATATAGTCGATAGGACTAATCTGTTTCATTTATTAGACGACCGAATGCATTGGTATGGTCGTCAATCCTCAATTCTCGCCTAGAGAATTGTCGTCAAGTGATGAAAGGAAAACAAGCAATGATGACTCAAAATTTTTTTTACGTGGAAAACTCATAAAGGAAAAAATCACGTGGTCTGGCAGAATTGTGAAAATACACTATTGATTAATGATTACAAAAATTTCTTGTCTCGCAGACAGGAAAGAGTTACTAGATTTTCATATTACTACCTCGATTGACGGTGTCTAGTTGGTGGTGATTGATGATAATTGATGGTGATCGACGATAGATGGTCGAGGTCAACAGAAGTTGACGGTGGTCGACGACAACGAGCGGTGGTCTATGAAAGTCGACGATGGTTGAAGGCGGTTGGTGGTCGGCTGGGGTCAATGACGCTCGACAGTGGTCGAGGATGGGGGCTGGTAGTCAACGAAGGTCAGCGGTGGTCTACGGCGGCCGGCGGTGGTCGCTGACGGTTGGTGGTGGTCGACAACGATCGACGATGACAGTGATGATGTTGGACTTGACCTCATTCTCAAAGCCTCAAGTTTTCTCTCAAGTCTCCCCCTCATATGAGGGTTGAGGCTCTATTTATAGTGTTTTTGGGTGCAGTTAATGCAGGAGTATGAATCATTTTGATCGGAAGGTCCCGAGAGCTCCCTTTGATCAGAAGACGTTTGATGGATATTTGAGTGTCTTAATGATGNTATATATATAAGTATGTTTTTATGATGATTTAAAAATATTTTAAAAAAATATATAATTTTTTAGCAATGAAAGCCGGAAAAATCACATCATAAGAAATGTATTTACTTTACTTATGTACCGCTTGATTCTTATATATTTATGTATCTAACATATAAACAACAATTTATACATGTATTCATATTACTTTGTTGAATCTAAATTTGTCTAGGAGACACACCCGAGAGATTGAGTGTTTCAACCATGGAAAAATGAGAGAAAAAGAGAGAGGGAAAGGAGTACGTTGTTGTGGGAACATATACCAGTTGTTGTGAGATATGATATTAATCAAACATGAGAACGATCGATGAAGCGAAAAAATAGAACGAAAAAAATCAAACCAGAAAATAACAAACAGATTTACGTTGTTCGACAGATTGCCTATGTTCATGGAGTTGCAGAGGATTTTATTAAATTTATGAATTTACACTAGTCGATTACCTAGACTTACAAGATGAATCTCTCACTTCGTTGTTCTCTCTTCTTCTCTCTCTGTTCTTCTCTCTCTACACTGAGATACACCGAAGAAACTCTACACCGAGATACACCGAAGCAGACAAACTTATAAGAAAAATAAAACTCAAATTCTCTTCTGCCACAAGCCATCAAGAAGAAGTCGAGGGAGAACAATCTTCCTCTTATTCTTTCTTCTTACTTCTACCACAAGGAACTATTGTTTGCATTTTCCTTCCTCTACCCCGAGTAAGCCCGAAGAAGAATACCAAAATAATGACTTAGAAACTTAAAGGAGAACCATGCTCTATGTTCGCAACTTAAAGGAGGCAGGAGACGAAATAGTTTCGCGAAACAGGGAAGGTGGGAAAGGTTAGCGGGAGCTGGGACGCGACTCTTGCGATCGAAAGAGAGGGAGCTGTCACGACGAATCACGGTCAGCAACAGGGAGGCAGAAGCAGGAAGCGACCGAGCGAGAGCGGTTCCTATCGGGCTCCAACGCTAACAATCGGGACTTACTCCATTGGCACAAAACTGAGGTATTCATGGGCGCTTGTGACATTTTTTATAAAATTTAATATTTCACTTACATGTGAGAAGGGAAAGAACCACAAATCTCTCTATTTCCCTATTTATAGTAGAGTGAGTGTAACAAAAGAAAATTACACATCTAACAATGTTTTATTAAGGGTTGTTCGAGTTACTATGGGGATTACACCCCCATGGGCCTAGGTCCTTGCTATTCTTCGACTTGGTCGTTTGGGTCGAAGAGGTGAGGAAATTAATATTGTAGGTCGGCGTATTGGATATGGATGAACCATTGGTTGGTTAACCCTTCATGTAAGATTGGTGGGCTAGATTTACGAAGATAGTCGATAGGACTAATCTGTTTGATTTATTAGACGACCGAATGCATTGGTATGGTCGTCAATCTTCAATTCTCGCCTAGGGAATTGTCGTCAACTGAGGAAAACTTAGGCCATGAGGAAGAGGGCGTCATTTGGGTATGTATCGTTAATTCGGTTCAGAGTATCTCTTGCTAGCGTAAGTCAGTGGGTCTTTTAAGTTGTCTAGTCATTTTTTGGTGGGCCCACCCTTGCAATGTCACTTTTTTTTTCTGTCATCGGATTGTTTTGAGAATTGTACTAACACATTTTTCACATATATTTTTAGTTCATTTATTCTCTTGGTTATTGCGACTTACACTGCGATAAGAACAAGAGATTTTAATGAATGAATCAGCAATATTTAATATTTATGATTACTTAAGGATGCGATAATCGAACTCCCCTTAAATTTCGTATCAGTGATTCCTATAAATACGAAGTAAGGAGCGTGTCATTTTCGCGTGTATCGTCAATTTGGCTGTCAATCATCAATTCTCGCTTAGCAAATTCCCGCTAGCTAAATAAAACTTAGGTCATCGAGCAGAGGTGTCATTTTGGCAAGTATCTTTGAGTCAGTTAGTGGGCCCATCTTTACCACGTCATTTTTTTTTAAACTGTCATATTGCTTTCATATTTGTGCCAACACATATTCGGTGCCCATACCAATAAATGGAAAGATGTATTACACATTTAAAAGTAAAAATGTTGTTATTTCTTATGTGATATGAAAATTTTTGATGATATAAATAATAAAAAAAAAGTAAAAATATTGGCATTAGATGTATAAATCTATAGAATTAGTTGGTATGTATGCAAATATTTTTCAGAAAATATATATTATTATGATGTTTGGCTTTTCCCTCTTATCAGCAAACGCAGCTGCCAGGTCTCCCTCAGGACAGTTACCCTTCGCGCCAAACTTGTACAGCTGGACATGGTAGGATAGCCCGCGTTGCAGCATAAGCTCGTCATGATCGGCTTTGTGATTTTAACTCAAATATTATTAATTGTTCGAAAATTTATGGCTCGGATCAAGATCGGATCGAAATAAACGAGCTGAGCTATGAATTATTTTTTTATTTTCAGAGTTTAATTAGTCATACACGAATCAGCTATAACTTACACGTGCGATCAGCTCCTAGTAAATTTTATTTATAAAAAAATATGTATAGAATTGATGCGTGTTAGAAAATCCGTGGCGGTAGAGTAAATGATTATCATCGTCTTTGCGTTATACCAGAATTCAACACACACANCGCCAAACT
This sequence comes from Phalaenopsis hybrid cultivar, assembly GCA_002079205.1. Classification (NCBI taxonomy): domain Eukaryota; kingdom Viridiplantae; phylum Streptophyta; class Magnoliopsida; order Asparagales; family Orchidaceae; genus Phalaenopsis; species Phalaenopsis hybrid cultivar. The sequence continues at coordinate 203,015 of JXCR01146772.1, read as the reverse complement.
TGTACAGCTGGACATGGTAGGATAGCCCGCGTTGCAGCATAAGCTCGTCATGATCGGCTTTGTAATTTTAACTCAAATATTATTAATCGCTCAAAAATCTATTGCTCGGACCAAAATCGATCGAACTAAACGAGCCGAGCTATGAGCCAAAGCTATGAATATTTTTTTTTTTTTTCAGAGTTGAATTAGTCATACACGAATCAGCTGTAACTTACACGTGAGATCAGCTCCTACTAAATTTTGTTTATAAGAAAATTATGTATAGAATTGATGTGTGCTAGAAAATGTGTGGCGGTATAGCAACGAATTATCATCGTCTTAGCGTTGTACGAGAATTGAACACACACACAGATGAAAGAGAAATAAGCAGTGATGACTCAAAAAAATTTTACGTTGAAAACCCAGAAAGGAAAAAATCACGTGGTCTGGCCGAATTGCGAAAATCCACTATTGACTAATGATTACAAAAATACCTTGTCTCACAGACGGAAAAGATTTACTAGATTTTCATATTACTGCGTCAATTGACAGTGTCTAGTTGGTGGTGATTGATGATGATTTGTGGTGGTCGACGATAGATGGCTGAGGTCAACAGCAGTCGATGGTGGTCAACGACGGTAAGCGGTGGTCGATAGAGGTCGACGGTGGTTGATGGCGGTTGGTCGTCGGTTAGGGTCGATGACGCTCGACAGTGGTCGAGGACGGGCGCTGATGGACGATGAAGGTCAGTGGTGGTTGACAGTGGCCGGCGGTGGTCGTTGACGGTCATTGGTGGTCAATAGTGATCGACGATGACAATGATGATACTGGACTTGACCTCCTTCTCAAAGCCTCAAGTTCTCTCTCAAGTCTCCCCCCTCATATGAGGGTTGAGACTTTATTTATAGTATTTTTTGGTGCAATTAATGCAGGAGTATGAACCATTTTGATCAGACGGTCCCGAGAGCTTCTCTCGATTGGATGGCGTTTGATGAACATTTGAGTGTCTTAACGATGTCAGAATTGAGCAATCTTGAGCTTGTTGGATTTGTCTTGTAGAGAAGCTCGATTCGACTATGAAATCGCTAGATTTGACATCTGTTTGTCCTTTCAAATTCCTCCAGAAATCCTCCAAGTGTGGTTTAATGATTTGATCCGAGTTTGATTTGACTCGGATTGGACTAGTTATTATATCATTGTGTCCATTTCATTGATCCGGTCAGTTTGACTATAAGTTTACTGAAATCAGAGCTCTGAATGACTCTTAATTGAAGTTGAACATTTTTTGGTCAAACAATCATCTCGAGATCCGTTTCATGCCTCGAGATTCGTGTCAAATAATAAAAATTTGTTGGTGGCGTATCAAGAATGCTAAGCGAAATTGAGGGCCCGTTTGGGGCAGCTTATAAGTGCGGCGACGTTTTCAAAAACGCCGCCTCACTGTTTGTTTCTCGCGTTTTAGGTGAATTTTTAAAACCCACGTTTTCTATTTTGTATTAGACGCCGAACGCGGGTATACCCTCACGATCCGCGTTCGCCCTCTAACTTTTACTCGCTTACCCTCGCTAAACCCGATCGTAGCCGATCCTGCCTCCGTCGCCTGCGTCGCCTCCGTCCCCTGCGTCGCCTCCGTCGCCTCGTCTCCCCGCCGATCCGTGTTTCGTTCGCATTAATATTCACCGNGATTGAACCGACTTTCATATCATTAGGTCCGTCTCATCGAGCCGATCAGTTTGACTATAAGTTTGTTGAAATTGGAGCTCCGGATGACTCTTGATCAAAGTTTGAATGTTTCTTGTTCAAAAAACTGCATCGAGATTCGTGCCGGAAGATGAAAATTTATTGGTGGTGTATCAGAAATATAAATGTTTGTAATTTCTACAAGTCGTGCGTCGAGATTCGCCAAGAGCAGTCAACGTAAAAATTATAGAGAATTCTTTTATCTTTCCAACATCAAAATTTGGCAAGAAATGAGGGATTTATAGTTATTTTATTGTAACAACTATAGTTATTTTAAAAAATATATATATAAATAAATGAGCAAATCGTTGTTGGTAAAGCGATTACTATAGCGTACTGACTAGCCCCCAAGGTCGGAGAGATTATTACGCCCATCGATTTCCGCTGTATCACGGCCGTCGCCCGCAAACAGCTCGACGTCCGGACGATGAACATAATAATTTTTATCAAGCTTGACAATTGACAGTCACCAAATTGGCCGGCGACTCAACCTATTTTTAAATTTTAAATTATTATCAACTGTCAATCGTCAATCTTGGGAAAAAATTATTATATTCGTCGTCTAGACTCCGAGCTGCATCTGGGTGACGGTCGTGATACAGTGGAGATCAACGGACGTAATAATCTCTCCAAGCTTAGGGCTAGTCAGTACGCTTTACCAGCAGCGATTTGCTCATTTATTTATATATTTTTTAAAATAACTGTAGTTGTTACAATAAAATAAGTATAAATCCCTCATTTCTTGCCTGATTTTGATGTTGGAATGATAAAAGAATTCTCTATAACATTTACGTTGACTGTTTCTGGCAAATCTCGACGCACGACTTGTAGAAATTACAAACATTTATATTTCGTCGTATGAAACCCATCCCACAATGATAAAATCACCGACAATAGTCGATTCTCGTCTGATTTTGGAAAAATTATTGCATACGGACACCGCATGCGGAGATGCATACAGTGTCGATATACGGTGAAGATGCAATCAAAATTTTAAAAATAATAAAATAATAATAATAATTTAAAGTAGAGCCCACCAAAATATATCATCCTTGTAGATCACCGTAATTTACGGTGTACATTGGACACCGCATGCATATGCAATAATTTTTCCCGATTTTGACTAGAAAATGACATGGATAGTCAGTCTCTTGCATGGAGGGTGATTATGAACATCTTATTTTTTTTTAATGATGAAATAATTAATTTAAATATATAAAATATCTATTTTGAAAATATTGCCCCCATACTAAACAATTAAACTGTCCACTATTTACAATGAAACTCATTGCACTACTCTAACGCTTTGCACAAAAAAATCGCTTAAAAGATTTTATTTGATATATTGTCTCGAAAAAAAATAAATTATGTACACACATCAGATTTAATTACATGAATCTCAAAGAGAACAAACAGACAAAAACACTGTTTCCCCCAAGAGTAAACAATTGCCCGGGGCAGGTTCAAGTTATGGACATGGTTCCTCGCCCGATGGTGACAAGATTCACCAGGGGTAAGACGTAATTCATCATAGCAGCAAGTCTCATTAGATACCTCACACAAAAAGCAACGAGATTTGCCTAAGACCTTGCAAATAGAGATATTTAGCCAAAACAATGAATCGACTCGATGGACGAGACATAAACCTCGTAAGACTTGAGCCAATACGATGAGTGAGTCATAGTTCACCTGTCAAAAACAAATTGGCTCATTAGTAGATCACCCAGCGACAAAAGCGCAGATACAAACCCCTTAATTGTGATTGGACGGTCGACTTGCTCTTGTCGTGTCGGGCGATATCCTTATTCTACCAAACTCCTCGACCGACCAAACACAATGCACGACCACCACCCAGTCGATTCCCTCACTCCGCCGCATTCTAGTTAATCAACCAAAAAAATACTGGCATATCAAAACTAATATATGGAATGAAATCCATACAATTTATTATAGCATTAATCATTGTAAGAACAATTTACATAATAATTTTCTTCTTTCTGAAATTGTGTCAAATACAATCTTTATAAATAAGAAACAAAAGGATAATCAAAGGGAGACAATGCATTAGGACTCCCTCGGTTCACTCTACAGTAACTCTTAATTCACTTTGTTTTCTCATTTACTCTACTCTTAACTCTCTAGGTGCGTTCACAATTATACATTTATACGTACAATGGGAACTAAGAAAGTCGAAGCACAAGGCAAAAATAAAAGAAATGTTCATTTATGAAATATTTGAAATAAAATTTTAAATGTAATTAATTTATTAGCTCTTTATTTTAGATTGGGACATATTTGGTTCTTCATTTATGAAAGATATGGTTGGTTAAAACTATTAATCTCATTAATGGCTATGGGTTGTTATGCAATGTGGGCCCGGGGCTTTCCCTTTTGGGAATGATGCATTTTCCTCTAGAATAGTTTTTCATTTGTATAGAGATTGTTTCTATCTACTGAAATACTGAAAAAGAAATGCACGTTAAAAGAGTTGCATATAGGGCTCCAAATAGTTTGGCTCGTGTTCAGCTCGTTCGAAATTATTCGTGTTTGAAATTGATTAGTGAACACTATAGTAGTGTCGGACTCGATTTAATTTTTTTTTATTAGTGTTCGACTTGAAATTAATTCGTTAAAGTTAATTGAAAAAAATAGATGTAGAGTGTTGGATTCAAACCCGAATCAAATGTTTGTAAGATTAAAATACATAACCGCATTAACACATGAGCAGTTACGATTTAAACTTAGATATTAATATGAATAATATATTATTATGTAAATAATGTATATAATATATTATTATATAAATAGTTATATGATTTTTTTCTTTGGAGATAAAACTAACCGAACATGAGGCGTTTGTATTCAGCTCGTTTATGATTCGAACTTAAAAAAATTGTTTGTGTTCGGCTTGTTTACTTAACGAACGAGCCGAACACGAGCTACTTAACAAGTCAAACACGAGTTGTTCATGATCAACGAGTTTTTTTGACAACCCTAATTGCAGAGCATTCTGACAGCAGTGTATTCTAAATAAATACTAAAAAAAAAATATTTAGTTGTTTGTAAATTAATTGAGAGGATTATTTTTTTATATTTTTAGTTAGGTGATTTCATGGTAAATGAAATGCAGATAGTTTAATTTTCATGGTAAGTAGTTATATATCACATAATTTTTATAAACTTATTGGTTCAATATTTAAATACTCTTTTTTATTTATACAATATTTCATAATAAAATTATTTTTCTTATTTTAATTATCATGTCTAACTTGATCATAGATAACTAAATCATTTTGATGGAGTTCTATCACAACGTCACATAAAGAATTTGATTTATTTTTTCATACTAGCACATGAATTATTTTTTATGTTGTTGATATTCCTTACCTGACTCCCGAAGCACCACCAGCAGATTCACCGAATCTTTTGATATTCATAACAGACATCCTCTTACCGATATGTTCACGACAACCCACAGGAGGGGCAAGCGATCTGCTTGGATTGGCGAGGGGCTATGAGATAAGTTAAATGATGTCTGAGCCTCACGTGATTATTAGAGGAAGAGGCTGATGAATCGGGCGAACCGGGCAACGAATGGGTCAGGGCAGTCACGCTCCATATCAGCGAATCAGACCCCCATACAGAGCACTACAAGAGGCTAATAAGATTTTCTTGGATATTTAATCATTAATTCAATTTCTTTAGAATTTTTTAGTGCTGACTATTTTTGTACGATGTACAGGGCAAGGAGTTGAGTCGTGCTCCCTCTATTGCGGGGCTGCATGTTCGAACTCATTGGCACCCGGGGACTGCGCAGTGAGTCTCTGAGCATTCCCGACAGGTTGTTGTAAATTAATAACCTTGAATTCAATGTTGATTTTCATTATGCATGAGTTTTAGCAGCTCTGAAAGAGGCACTTGGCCACTCGGGCACAGACTGACGCCAGCAGTAGTGGTAGTCAATTTACCACTGCGCAGCATGAGTATGAGCTTTGGACCCAGAAGACAAGGAGGAAAAATGGGAAGGTTTATGGTATTGGAGGGAAGGGCTTAGCCTTCGAGGCTGAGCTCTCTTGTGGTCTCAAACCAGGAGGCTTTTGCCAAGCAGGTGGCTGCAATGAACGAAGTGATCCACCAGTTGCGTGAGCAGATGCTACAAGACCAACATAGAGTCAATGACACTATAGCGCGCATGATGGAGACCTCAGACAGCTTGGACAAGCAGCCGATGACATTCATGCAGGAGGAGGAGGAGGATGGAGACGACGAGTAAGTTTTTTAATATTTTATTTTATTTGTAAGCATTATATTAAACATTCATTGTGAAAATTTTTGGATTAACTTCACTATTCTTATTTGAGTCAATTTATGACATTATATTTCTTTTATTAATGATATTATTTAGAAATTTGGATTAATGCGGTATGTGCAGGTTGTAAAATTGTAATTGATATTCTGATTTTATTTAGCGTTACAGGTTTGCGCAACATCTGCGTGGTTTTCATACTAAAAATCCAATGCTACATCGACAATAATATTTCGTCGTTCTACGATATTTTTCGACACAAATTAGACGGTAATCTAACGCTAATATTCATCGTTCGATAGACGAAAATTTAGAGACATGTTATTTATAAACAAATCTGACGTAACGTATTTGCTTCAAAATATTTTGATGTAAATTAGATGGAAATAAAATTAAATCAAACAAATATCAGACACTAACCTTTAAATATTGTCGGCTTTCAGTCCGATCTGTGTTTGATCTAGCCGACACAATTACTACAATATTGTAATAATGAATTATCCATTTAATTTTTATAATTTGTTTAGAATTCTCATTCAACGAATATTTTTATTTAATTAAGATATTCTTAAAGTAATTTCACTAATTATTTAAATTTCTATACATTTACATTATATATCTATATATTTATATATATAACTTTACCTTTTACGTCTATACCATTAAAATCATTCATATTACATAACAATACATTTTCATGATTATGTACGATATGAAATATTGAAATATATAAAAAATGAAGTTACGGGGCTAAATGTGTAAATATATTAGAATTAAGTGGTATGGATGTAAATATCCTTATAATAACTAAATTTATTCTGCAATTATTTATAATAACCAAAATAACAGTCTTATCCTAATTTAAGCCCAATCAAACGGCCATTTATATCTTCCCGTTCTGGCTTCACTCTCTTGCGCTGCAAGTCTGCTTTCTAGGGTTTCTCCGTCACCATTTTCGATAGGATTTTCTCTTCCTGATGAGGTAAGCAAGCTTCCACCTTCCTTTGTAAGCTGCCGTGAATTGTCTTCTTTTCGATTCCATTAATGGCTGCAATGGTACATTCAACTTGAAGAATATCTAGTGTTTGTAATTTGCCAATTGATTTTATTATCTTTTTTTTTCCTTAGTCGGCAGCCAGAAGTTCNTCCACCTTCCTTTGTAAGCTGCCGTGAATTGTCTTCTTTTCGATTCCATTAATGGCTGCAATGGTACATTCACCTTGAAGAATATCTAGTGTTTGTAATTTGCCAATTGATTTTATTATCTTTGTTTTTTCCTTAGTCGGCATCCAGAAGTTTTGTGGGCGCAGCGATCGGATAGGGTTTATCTGACGATATCTCTGCCGGATGCCAAAGATGTCTGTGCTAAGAGTGAGCCGGAGGGTTTCTTTAGTTTCTCAGCGATTGGAACTCATGGAGAGTCCTATTGCTTTAACTTGGAGCTCTATGAATCGATTCTTCCTGAGGTGATCAGTTTCTAGCCTTTTTTTTCTTTTGTTTGCTTTTACTTTGGATGGTATGATCTTTGGTAGCATCATATAACACAATAAAAATTTTGCCATCCCAAAACTTAGTAATAGTTATTTTTTAATTATATTTTGAATTTGATGATTATATATATAATAGGTTTAAAAAGTTTGAGGAGAGGTAAGTTTTAAACTCACGTAATTGTCTCTCTTTCAACACCTTTTTCTTTAAGTGTTAGTACTGCCGCTGGTGAAAATGCTCTTGTCAATCTAATTAGAAAACAGAAAAATGTTACTTCCAGGTGGGATGGGAAATGTTGATACAACAGATTGAGAGTTTCAACCAGCACTTTGCTTTCGTAGTTAAATCGATAGGTTTCATGTATAATGGTTTTCATTTTACCTAAATGATTTGGTACTAAGCATATAAAACAAATGAATGTCCTAATATTTATAATGTTTTTCATAAACAGTTCATATTGGGTAATACCTAGTTGACAATACTAAGGTGTGTTACTTATAGTTGCTTATTTTGCCTTTGGAATATGATTTTGTATAAGTTTTTAAGATCAATTAGGCATTTATGTACACTCTCTGATGTTCTATTTTTTATAGGAGGTTTTCTGACTGTACCCCTGCATCTTGGTTTTACTCGGAGCAAGAATATAACAACAACAACAACAACAACAAACCTTTATCCCATTAAGTGAGGTCGACTACATGAATCATTTTTCTCCATCGTGTCCCATTGAGTTTCATATTTTGATTTAATTTTAAGAAATTAAAGATAATTTTTTATACAACATGCTTAGGTCTTTTTAGGTCTACCATTTAACGTTCTTAACATAAGTCAAATCTAAAACAACTACTCTCTTAACCAGATCATAAAACGGTCAACATTTATTGTGACCAAACCATCTAAGATGACTCTCTTTAATCTTGTCTGCCACTGGACATACACCAACTCTTTCACGGATATATTCTTTTCACATTTTGTCTCCAAGTGTACAGTCACTCATCCACCTAAGCATTCTCATCTCAACCACGCTTAACTTTGTTTTATGCTTCTCCTTTACATGCTAACATTTTGTGCCATAAAACATTGCAAGTCTCACCACTTTCTTACAAAATTTTATTTCAAGCTGTAGTTTTCTATCTCACAATAGGCTCGATGCATTCCTTCACTTCAACCATCCAACTTGAATAACATCCTCATCCATATCACCATCACTTTAAACAATAGACCTGAAATATCAAAAACATTCTCTCCTTTTAATAACTCGATCACTCATTGTTACAACCCAACCACTAGATCTACTACTACTAAAATTACATTTCATGCATTCAATTTTAGATCTACTAAAAAATGTGTTTAGACTCTAAAGTTGCCCTCCATAATTCAAATATTTTTTGAACACACCCTCTAGTCTTATCCACGGGAAAGATATCATCAACGAAAAGCATACCCCATGGTATATCCTCATGTAAATGTCCAGTAAGAACATTCATAAATAAAACAAAATGATATGGGCCTAAAGCCTTACCTTACAAAAAGTTTTTTTTACTATTGTTTTGTATGGAAATTTTTTTAAAAATTTATGAAAAAATGGAGAAGAGGTACCACAAGATTCCAACATAAATAAATTAGAAAATATTGCAAATAAAAGGGATAAAACTTCCACTCACCAAAAAGGTCGGTTAAGGATGGTCACAAAGTATCCTGGGATGACCACCAAGCCTCCGCACCATGGGAAAAACTCAAAATTTTAAATTCAACCAACAATAATATATATTCATCCAACAAATTATCAACTATATAATCCCCTTATAAACTCTAATGCAAAAAATGAATAAAATAAAAGGAGGAAAAGAGTAAGGTGGCTCTCTTTAAGTGGAATTAAGGAGGGAAATTTTTCCCTTTTTGGCCAGCCTTAACGGCTTAAAAATTAATTTGATAATTTATGCAATTAATTATTTCCCTTATAATTTCATAATTGTCATCTCATAAATTTAAAAATTTAACTCAAATGAAATTATATCTTCTATTTTTTTTGTGAGATTTCATGAAACTAAAATACAGATATACAGTCTTACGAATTAAAAATTATAATATATTAAAAACGTACAAATTCTAGGTAAAAAAAATCTAAGCAAATGTTTTCCTCATGCACTGCAAATGGTCAACTTTTCTTCTTGCTTTGACTCCTTGTAAGTGGTCTAATAGCTCCTTGTGTTGCATAAACAAATTCATATTATAACAAGTTAACGATGAACTTAAATTTCTAAGTTATTTTGATTTTTTAAATTAAATTTCTGTGTTAGGATAAAATTCTATTGTAATTATCTTTTAAATTTAGATTTATTTTTTTTATTTGTAGAGAGGTTTTTTTTTATGTAGTGGAATTCGCTCAGGAAGTAAATAATAATTTATTTATTCTTTAATTGCATACAAAGGGTTCGGTTTCCTGCAATGAAATCAATTTGAATCTCTTCCAAATTATTTTCTTTTTCTCTTAATTCCCCCATCCCATAACCTCAAGCTTGTGGTCCTACTCATGTAGCCAAAAGGCACTGCCTTTGAAGCCACTATAGTTGCTCTGTTTTCTCATGTTGCTCTGTGTTGCTACCAACACTTGTTTCTCTGCTGTTGCCACTATCCTTTTGCTGATTTTTGCTATTTTCCATTAATTTCAAAGCTATCCAATTGTAAAAGAGGTGGACTATAGCATTGCAATTGCTGACCTTGAGGAGAAAAATCTAAATTTAGAAGTGAGGAATTGCTTTGAACAACAATTAGAAGCCGAAACAATGAGGGAACGTCTATTTACATTAAGAAGATTCACTGGTAACTGTGATTTGATTCACAAGTAATTAGGACCTTATAGCAAACTGAATTTAGAAGTGAGGAGTTGCTTTGAACAACAGTTTGAAGCCAAAACAGTAAGGGAACATCTATGTTNTTAAGAAGATTCACTGGTAACTGTGATTTGATTCACAAGTAATTAGGACCCTCTGAAAATAATTCCTGTCCATCTGTACAAGGGGTGGATTATAGCACGGCAATTGCTGACCCAGAGGAGAAAAATCTGAGTTTAAAAGTGAGGAATTGCTTTGAACAACAGTTTGAAGCCAAAACAGTAAGGGAACATCTATTTACATAAGAAGATTCTCTGGTAACTGGGATTTGATTCACTAGTAATTATGATCCTCTGAAAATAATTCCTATCTTTTTAGCCTCTCATTGTAGGCTTGTGCAATTACATTGAGTAGCTGGCTACATATCACCAACTCAAATTCAATCCAGCATCGTCTTTGTTTCATATGCATTGAATTGTGAATCAACTTGAACATATTAATCTATTGTGGTTGTTTCCGTTCATTTTTCTCTTTTTTTTATTTTAAAAAGGAGTCACCAGCTTGTCGATCGTCGTATATTTCCCTCATTCGAATAAATCCCCCTCCCGAACCATATAAATGATTTGAATAGGAGATGAACCGAATAAGAAGGGACATACGACAAAGTGACAAACAAGAGAAAAAGTAAAACGTGGAGAGCCTACGTGCGATAAACCTCGCGAGGATATNACATGGACTAAAATTTTTTAAGTTTCCACCCTTTACTCCTTTTTGTTACATTATAATACGATAAATATAGCGTTGCATTTTACTTATTTTTCTGCCTTCATTCCTTTTCCATTTAGCTTTCATTTCCTATTTATAGCTCCCCTTTATTCATTGTAAAGACAACAAATCACTCTTCTTTTTTCCAGAGTTTCTTGTCTTTGACTTTTATAGTACTACAAATTGAAGCACCTTTATGATTTTATGCTATTAATTCGTACAATAGTTGATATGTTTTTAAAATTCTCTCTTATTTAATTATAATTGTTTGATCAAAGTCATCTTTTTATGCTTCAATGATCTTGCAATAAGTTTAAGCGTGATGATGATCCTTCTAGCTTTTATATCATTAGGCTGCTTTAAGGTTTGCGCCTGTCCTATTGAACTTGATGAAGTATATCTAATCAAAACCAGTTTTGTAATTTTATATCTTGACATTTAATTCAAATCACCATCGGCACCAATCTCCAAGTCATTGTTGTAGATTCAGTCATCAAATTCAGATCTCCATAAAACTAATTTTGGTGCGTAGGGTCTACATCAATCCATCCTCATTGCTCTGACTAGGCTCTCTACCCTTCAATCAATCCAAGGACAAAACCCTTAATTCAGGGGCATTTTGGCCCTAACCGAATCTCTGAGATGACATCACTTAGCTATTT
>JXCR01146772.1:159163-188288 GCA_002079205.1 Phalaenopsis hybrid cultivar | reverse complement strand
ACGCTCGTACTAACGACCTCACCTAGGAAACCTAAGGTTTAAACCCTTGGAAATGCGGCATCGCCGCCTCTTATTTTGGTGAGGAAATATGGGGAGTTTCTCTCCGGATCTCCGAGGGGGAAACTCTCCACGGCGTTGCGAAATGTGCTAGCCATAAAGCTTTTCCCATTTCGCGAACTCCTCCAGACTTTGCAAAGCGAGCCAGCTACAAAGCTTCTCTCGCTTTGCCAAGTCCGACCTCCTAACTTCTTCAAGTAAAGCTAGGGAAACCCAAAGCAAGGGGAGTGAGGGACTCCGACCCATCGGGACTTGTGCTAAGGCTCACAACAAAGGGGAGACACTNGAAGAAGACATCAACGAAAGAAGTGAGGCCGACCAAGAAAGCGAGGAAGAGGGAGGCTGCAAGCTTGGGCTGTCAGCAACAAGGGGGCTCCGGCGGATTCGCCGGCAACGTTGCCGGCCGAGGGAGGCGACGCGAGAGAATGCTTGAACGGAGGCCGTGGCAAGGAAATCCGGCCAGAGGAAAGGTCTCACCGACAAGGAGGAGTTCGGTTGTCGTCGGTCGGCGTTCGCCGACGAGGAGCGTCGGCGGTGTGCGATTCGCCGTGAGGAAGGAGCTAGGGCTCGCGAATGGGGCGTTGCGGCGGATCTCGTGTGCGATAGGGGATTCCCGGCGCGAGAAGGTGAGGCCGAAGCCTAGTGGTCGCCGGCAAAGACCGCCGACCGGCGGATTCGGAGCAGGGCAGCGGTTTCCCGCAAACGGGAGCGAGGTTTTTGTCGTGGGTCGCGATCCACAGGGAGAGAGGGAGCCGAGCGAGAGTTTTAAAAAAGGATCTATTATAATATTATAATATTATACTATAATAATAATTATTATATTATTATAATTTTCCTTCGTGTATTCTTCACCCTTATATGTCCTTGCGGCGAAGCGAACATTCTTCTTGGCTAAAACCGACGTTCTGGACGCGTTGGCGCAGTCCTTTTCGTCATTCGAGGTCATTTGAACCATTTTTTTTAGCAATTTGTTCAAAAATAATAAATTTGCATTTTTACCCCGCCATGAAATCGTGGTGAAATGGGTGTCCTCCGTAGATGAAAACGACGTTTCAGACTCACTCATGTGGTCCATTTGGTCGTTTGAGGTCATCTGGATAACTTCACTGACGAACGGGCAAATTTTAGCCAATTTCGTGCGCGACGCGATAACTAATTTTCGTCGATCGCAGGTGGACAACTTACACCTATGACATCCAAAAATTGATGCCAACAGTGGTTTCAGTTGAATTTTTGGCAGAGTGTAAAGCTGCGAGTATTCTTATCCTCCCTATATTTTTTCTATATTTCTACTTTATATTGTTTTCCATATCTTAAATTAGAGGTACTCTTTTCTTACAAACAAGCAAATGATCTTTAAATGAACATCTGCATTTAGTTTTAATTACCAGAACTTTAACCATCATCATTTTTCTTAAATTTGTTAGCTGCACATTCCATAGTCATATGTTCACCTTTTTTATATAAAATTTTTCAGAAAGGGAAAGTCCATATTGGATTGCGCAACATTATCTGTTCCATCCATAAGGAGAAGAGAGGTTGGTGGAAGCGACTACTGAAATCGGAGGAGAAACCTGCTCCATATATCAAGGTTGATTGGAATAAATGGTGTGATGAGGATGAAGAATCTGAACAATGTAAGCGCATTTTACCTTAATGGACAATTAAATTGCTGTTCTTTTAAGTTGATGGTGCAGTATCAAGTGAGAATTGTGATCATCATGAAATGGACTAGAATGATTAGGAAAATGCTTTTTATGGGAAACCTAATCTGATCAACGTTTTAAATATTTTTTTAGTAAAAAATGTTGTAATCTTATTGAGAAAAGTTCATTTTTTTTCTTAGGACACCATTAATCAGAATCTCTAAACTGCATATTTAGAGTTAGCTTATGAACCCAATTTCTTTTTAAGGGCAACGTCTCTTACCGACTCAAAATATTCGATGATCTAGTATTGTCCTTACAACTCAAAATAATGCTGGTGTTTGTAAGTTGTCTGCTAAGCTGGATATTTACTATTGAATAACTGCTGCAATCAAATGGCCTGAACCCCTTTTACCTTACCTGATGTTGCATGCTAAAAGCCGAGCACTTGGATTTGCAATGCAACATGAACTAAAATTTTTGAAGTTTCCATCCTTTACTCCTTTTTGTTACATTATAATATGATAAATATAGCGTTGCATTTGCTCATTTTTCTGCCTTCATTCCTTTTCCATTTAGCTTTTCATTTCCTATTTATAGCTCCCCTTTATTCATTGTAAAGACAACAAATCAATCTTCTTTTTTCCATTGTTTCTTGTCTTTGACTTTTATAGTACTACAAATTGAAGCACCTTTATGATTTTATGCTATTGATTCGTACAATAGTTGATATGTTTTTAAAACACTCTCTTATTTAATTATAATTGTTTGATCAAAGTCATCTTTTTATGCTTCAATGATCTTGCAATAAGTTTAAGCGTGATGATGATCCTTCTAGCTTTTATATCATTAGGCTGCTTTAAGGTTTGCGCCTGTCCTATTGACTTGATGAGGTATATCTAATCAAAACCAGTCTTTTAATTTTATATCTTGACATTTAATTCAAATCAACATCGGCACCAATCTCTAGTCATTGTTGTAGATTCAATCATCAAATTCAGATCTCCATAAAACTAATTATGGTGCGTAGGGTCTACATCAATCCATTCTCATTGCTCTGACTCGGCTCTCTACCCTTCAATCAATCCAAGGACAAAACCCTCAAGTCAGGGGCATTTTGGCCCTAACCGAATCTCTGAGATGACATCACTTAGCTATTTATCACATTTCTGGTCAGGGTAGCAAAATGCTTTTTATCTAAGTGCCATAAATTCCTCCCAAGGTGGCTACAAGAAGGGAATTTTTTGTCGCACTTTGATTCACAAAGAGACTCCACCAAAGTGATTTCAGGTTATATTCATTTAAGCTTGAGGGTTGCCTGAGGTGATGATTTAGTTGGCTCTAGTATAATATAGAGGTCTTGGTTCGTTGCCTATTTGGGAATGTAGTTGTAAGGCTGCATATATTAACTCCTCATTAAGCTTGCATTACCGGTAGATTAATTCACATGGATTCTTGATCTACTCTTTAAACAACTTTGTCCCCAGGATCTCTGCATGCAACTTATCTCATTCCTCGTGCAACATAATCTCTTGCTTGCACCACTTCATAGAATTCTGTTATACGCTTCTTGTCAGGCTTTGTTGCTTGCACCACTGCATACATTTTTGTTGTTCGCTCCTAAGTATGACACTTTATATGGACATCTTCAATATCTTCATCTCTTTAATATCATGCAACTTTGGTGCCGGCCTTAATTGAAGCATAAACTCATGTTAAATTTTCTATACACATGAAAACTTGATAAAAAAATTAATATCTTAACATACTGAGTTAAATCACTCCATCAAGAAGACCTGGAAAGATGCCAAATCCTGAAAGGAAGATAAGAAAGGATTAGGCTTTCAAGATCCCTCTAACTCCATAATGGGTGTAATTCAGTGGTAACTTGCTACACTCTCAATAATATTCACTTCATCATTTTAAGAAACACCCTAAAGGATAATCCCAAACGTGGGAGAGTATGTTATGTTGAGGCATTCACTCATACTATAACCATAGGATACATCTTTGAATTCCTTTATTTATTTTTAGGGAGATTATGGTCATCGAGTGTTAGCTCAAATCATAGTTGCAAGCTAACTTATAAATTCAAGAATGTATGGGCTGCGATTGTCTATTCATAAAACAAGGCTATTGTTTCCAGTGAATACTATAAATCATTTGTAATGAGGTCTTTTTGAGGCATAAGTTTAGGGTATAGCTCTAGGCATAAGTTTAGGCTTAATCTTGGCGCATAAGCTCAAGCTATAGTCTTGTGCAAACAAATTAATTTACCCAAAGGCAAGATTGTGATTGCTGAGGCATAATCTATGGGTGTGAAAATTGAATAAGGTTGAGTTTGGGTTAACTTGGTTAATTAGGTTAGGTTCAGGTTGGTAATTTTGACTCATTTAATTTTTTGAGTTGGATTTGACCGACGTATCAGTCAAAATTGACCCCATAGCTAGAAATTAAACTGTATTTGACTTGAATTTGTCTTTAATGGCTGTTATGCCTAATATTAAATAAGTTATGCATGTAGGGTTTGTGTTACTGTTGAATGTAGGTTGATTTTCTATTAGATTTTTTGACCAGTTAATAAACTAGTTGAGTTCAAGTCCTGCATATTCTGGTCGGGTCAAATTTGGGTAGACTTGAATTCAATCTATTAACCTAAATTTACACCCCCTAGCACGATCCTGGCCCATAGCCTCAAGCAAACTCAATTCAGTCTCATGTGAAGGTTTGTTGAGGAATAAAAACCTATTTAAAACCTAAGTGATTTTTTAATTTATTCCCATATGGGTTTATGGTAGTCGAGACATAAGTCCAAGCCATTACCCTAAGTGAACTCTTTAATTCAATCGAAGTAATGTTGGCACTAAAGCATCAGGCCAAGACATAATTTTGAGCAAACTTCTTGATTAGGACCCATATGAGGTTGTGATCTCTAAGGCATCAGCCCAAGCCACAACTTATAGAAAACTTCTCTATTCAATACCATTTGTATGATTGTTGAGGCAAAAAGCCTAATCTCTATCTCAAGAGAAAAACTTTCTAATTTATTTGTAAGCAAGGTTTTGGTTATTGGGGCATTTATTGAAGCCATTCCACTAAGTAAACTCCTTAATTTAGGGTTTATTTGGGGTGACTATAATTTTTTCTAGATGTGGTCGTTCTATGGGGGAAAGTAATATTTTTGAAAGTTACTATAAATATATATCATGAAAAAGTTAGATGACAACTTTTTTATTATGTCAGATTTTAACAAAAAGTAGTTATCAAACGAAGATTTCTATCACAAAATTTTTGAAAAACCACAAGAAGAAAGTAGTAAGAAAATGGGTTTCTATAGTTTAAAAGCATAGCAGTTAGAAAACTGTCACAAACAAACCCTTAATTTTAGGAGATGTTGAGTTGTAGTCTCAAGGACTCTTTTAATTAAGTATTGCATGTGATTTTCTAATGGCAAGACTAGTGTGACACTATGGGCTTCAATTAGGTTTTTGAGGTCTTCCTAACAGGGCTAGGACGAGCATTATGGTCGTGGTAGAGTTGATATCATATAAAGGGGTGTAAACAAGTTGTCTAGCTCGAGCTACACTCGAGCCTGAGTCTGATTAATTTTATTTAGTTCGAGTTCAAGATTGAGTTTAAGTTTACGAGTTCGAGCCGACTCACGAGCCAGCTTGTTTGTTATTAAAGAGAAAAAAAATGATATTAATTTAAGCTAGCTTTATAGTAAGATGACAAATGAAATGAATAATTAGGAGATAAATAATAAAACATAACCTAATATACACCAAAAATATTATTATGTAAACAATTTTAACACCTTAAAGATAAAGTCTTAAAATTTAATATCTTTTGAGTATATTTTATATTAATTATTTCTTAAACGTTCCGACTTGTGAGCTGACGAGTCGAGTCGGAAATAGCTTGAGCTTGGCTTGTTAGCTCATCAAGCTTTGTTTACGAACCACTTATCGAGCAGAGCTCGAGCCGGCTTATGAGTCGGCTTGACTCACACCCCATGTGGATTTTGGGTTATGAGCATGATAGGACCAACATACCAAGAAAATTTAAGAAACTCTTATTATGATTTTAGGATTTCAATGTGAGGAATATACTGCATTTTTTGTGTGGAGGAAACTCTTGAAAATTCTTTCTAATTAGAGGTATTCTAGAGTGTTTCATGTTTAATGAAAATTTTTATATATTTTTTGAGATTTAAACAAATAAATAATTCATGAGGGAACTTCTCTAGCCAATAGTACAAAAAGAAGAATTTGGCCTTCGAAAGTGCACTAAACTGGGCTAAAAACACTTAAAAATGAATGGTTGGTGTTTCTAACATGGATTTGAAAATTTTTCATAAATTTTCAATGTGTTTTGATCTATCATTTCGACTATAGAAAAATGCTACGTCTTGATGGAGAGTATAGTTAGCAACAAGGGTTTTTCATGGCAAGTGGGGATTTTCTTGGGGATAAATTCTTGGGATAATTACATGCATAGCACCTGAAACATCGCTATTTACAAAATCCAGCATCCATTTAATATTTTTGAACTATTGAATTGATTTATTTACACATGGCACAATCAAACCATTGAGAACTTGACAAAAATGAAAACTATGGGTTGGTGTTTTATCATGAATTTTGATATTTGATTGAGAATTTGAAAAAAATGATGAATGTGTGTGTTGGATTTGTAAATAGCAATATTTTGAGTGCTATGTATGTAATTGTCTCATTATTCTAATATACCTGGATGAAGGGAGAACAACATCAGAATAACAATTAGGAAAATATATAAATCAGATTAAGGTTGATAAAATCAAACTCGTTCCGAGTTCAAATCGAGCTTGAATAATAATAAATTTAAATGAATCTAGCTTGAATAGTATCCCAGAAGCGTGACTCAATGTGGAGCCGAGCTTGAACTTTATTCCGGAAGCTTTGATAAAATCAAACTTGTTCCGAGTTCAAATCGAGCTTGAATAATAATAAATTTAAATGAATCTAGCTTGAATAGTATCCCAGAAGCGTGACTCAATGTGGAGCCGAGCTTGAAGTGTATTCCGGAAGCTCGAATCAAGCTTTTGAATAAGTTTTCAGTAAATGAGCTCTAACTTTAACAAACTCTTGTTCCACTCGGCTTGGTTCTTTTACAACCCTAATAATAGCAGTTTTTGTTGATAAAACATTAAACTGGGCATCTGCTTTTTGCCTCCTGTCATTTGGCCTTTCTTAAGGGTGTTAAAAATTGAAACCTCAATCTAACCTAAATCTGGCAAGCAAATTTCAGGTTCTCGAGTTTATCCGATTCACTTTTAGGTTTAGTTCGGTTCAAGAATCCTGATGGGCAAGCTTGGCTTGATCCGTCAACTTGAAATTGATGCACCAACTTGACATTGACTCAAAATTGAACCACCAACCCGAATTTGACTCAAATAATTATTCTGCTCTATGTTATGAGTATTCGAGTCAAACTTTTTAACCTGTTTAATAAACAGGTGCGATTTGGGTCATGTTGATTCAGTTCAGGTCAAAATCCGGTCCAGACATGAACTCGATCCGTTAACCCAAATCAAAACTCCTAATCTTTCTATGCCATATGATGGCTTGAAGTTGAGCTAATATTATATTATTTTGAACCTTCAGATAAGTTTCATTCAGATTTTAATCCATTTTTTAGTTTCTGCCATCAACATTCCGTCAAAGTGACACCTAGCGGCACATAATATTATATTAAACTAAATATCACATTATTTAAGTCTACTAATTGTAAAAGTCTGAATCTCTTTGACATTCTACTCGTCCATTGTTTAGTCTGACATGATGGCTGCAACATTATTCAAAACAACTTCGCTATCTGTCTCCTAATATTCCATTTTACTCCTTGCTGATTCCATGGCTAACTCCTTTGTCCTTTTCCCCTCCAACAGCTGATTGGTCTGCTTCCGACGAAGACGATCATGGCGATGAGGTGTGATTATTCCTCCAATTTCATCTTTTTTTTAATCTTATATTGTACTAATCTTTTAATCATTTATGCAATTTAACTTGACTTTTAATTAGGGAGACGAAAGCGATGACGAAAATGGATTACTCTGTAAGTAAACCAAACCAAATCAAATTAAGATCTTTTACTTGCTTGTTTTGTTCCATATTATGGGGCATGTATACATATGTGCACTAGACTTTTTATGAATTTTCATATCTAATATTAAAGTTTGATATTTGTTTATATAAAATACTCAAATAAGGGGTAATTACATGCATAGCAGCCGAAACATAGCTATTTATAAAAACCTAGAGCACATGTGAAGATTTTGAACTATCGAACTGATGTGTTTACACATGTCACGATCGAACCATTGAGAATTTGATAAAAATAAATAAAAAATATGGGTTGGGGGTTTTATCATTAATTTTGATATTTGAGTGAGTGAAAAATCGATGAGTGGGTGATAGATTAGTAAATAGCAATTTTTTTTGTGGTTATGTATGTAATTGCCCCAATTTTTTAAATTCCATCAAAAGTGCTGCTGATGTTATCTTTTTAAAAATGATTTTTTTTTTCATACATATGTTTTGTTTGATTTAGTGTCTATTTGAGGCAGATGCAACTTATTAAAAAATAATTGTGAAGTTGCTGAAAAATAATCTACTTTTGAAAAAGCTGTGGTGGCTATTATATATATATATTGAAAAGGGTAGACCGTAGCTAGAAAACTGTCACAACACCTAGCCAAATTCGATGTAAAAACACTGATTTCAGCTGTCTGAAAATACAATTTTTTGAAAAAAAATTGTCAAATTGTTGTCTATCCAAACATACAAATTGCGATGCATTTTGAAAATGCCACCGCACCGCGGCCCCAAACGGACCCTTATCTAAGCGAAAAAATGCAGGTGTTTTATACTTGTAAATATATAAAAAATTGAGGTATGTATGTGAGCCCCCCTTATCTAAAATGATCAAATGATGATTTTGATTTTGATTTTTGTTGCTATTAAAAGTAATTTTTTCCTTAAAATCAAATAATTAATATTTACTAGTATCATGATATTTGATATGAGTAATAAAGACTTGTTTTGCTCTCCTTTCTGAATGAAATTTTCTGTTTGCAGATCTACCAGACCTGGAAAAGGCCAGGGGGAAATAGATAAATCTCAATAGTTGCTGCTGCTAATTTGGCACTCTTTTGTGGTAAATATATCTAATGAATTCTCCCAAGGGACAATATTAACTGTTTGATTGCAAATTTCTATTTAAATTTTTTGTATGATTAATTTAAGGGAAATTTACATACATACCGTAAAATTCATATATATTTACATATTTAACACCTAATGTTTGATATATATATTTATAAGATTTAGGTCCTTGAATTGCATACTAATTAATATTTATACGTGAATGATAAATGTAATTCATGAATCAACTAAAACAAAGCCTAATGATATTTTATACTATTATAGTTTTTATATATTTATGTATCTAAAACCTAAAAATTTAAATCTTTAATATCAAGTTAAAAATATCACTCTTATTAATTTTTTATGAGATATATACTTTGTTGCATAAATTTATAATATTAAAATATTTTAAATATAAATATCAAATTTTGGGTGCTAGATTTTTAAATATATAAGAATTGTTTGATATGTGTGTTAATTTTTTTGAAAAAATGATTTTTTTTTGTTATTTTAATTTAAAAAGTGTGTCCTTGCAAATCTTCTGGCGATTTTTTTTAGCAATAAATTTTCAAATTTCAATTAAAATTAAAAGGCATGCAATATTGATTTCATAAAACTCTCCATTACTATTGATTTTAGAACCCTCCGTCAAGCTGATCAGTTCGACTAGACGAATCCAATGATATCAAAATCAATCAAATTCGAGTCAAATCAAGTGCATATAAAGTTGTTAAATTACCTTTAGAAATATTTTGGACATAATTTGAAGGTTAAATAAATTCAAAATCTGATAAATTTATAGTAAAAATGAGCGTTTCGATAAGGAAAATCTAATAGCTCAAAATCGCTCAATTTAGATATCATGAAAGTACTAAAATGTCCGTTGAATTTTGTATGATCAAGGAGTTCTTTGTAGGCTGTCTGATTAAAAGTGGTTTAAATTTGTTCCTTATTTGTAACATGAGTTATATAAAAAGAGTCGTACCCCTTTCATGAGACGGGATCTAGTCCATAGGGAAGAGGATATTAGAGTTTGCAGAAGAGGAAGCTACAGGTCAGGATCTTACAAAGACAATCCAATGAATAACTACTCCTACAGGTGCCAATCATCGTCAACCACCATTTTTTTGTCAGCTCCGACCACTACCTTCGGCTAAGTTTGGTCATTGTCGCCTCTGAACGGCACCGCTGCTGACTCTGACTGTCACCATCGCCTTCTCGGACCAACTTCGACCACCACCACCGACCAACTATGGTCACTGCCGCTTACGACAAACTTTGTCTATTGAATTCTACTTACTATGTAGGTTTAGTACGTTTTCATCATTTAAAAAAAAAAACACTTATATTATAGCATCATTACGAAGTTGGTATTTCATAATCACTTTAGATACAACTAAAGGAGATGAATAACATGCTTAAAAAAATGTTATGAAAATATTAAGTCGCAATCCTGCATTAGATCATCGAGATGTATATCAATCATTCAAATACCGAGAACGAGTTTAACACAAGTGAAATGTCAAAGTATGTGGGCTTATCCAAGAGTCGAGCTTAAGCTAGGTGTGTAAGTCAAGTCGACTCGTGAGCCAGCTCGGGCTCAGCTCAATAAGTGGCTAATGAACTGAGCTCAATGAGCTAACAAGTCAAGCTGTAGCTATTCCTGACTCGACTCGTTAGCTCCCACATTCGCTTGTTTAGAAAATAATTAATAAAAAATATACTTAAAACATACTAAAATTCAATATTTTTTCTTTATATTATTAAAAAGTATTTTAAAAATTCAATTTTTTTATTTTTTATCAAATGATTTCTTATTAATTAATTCATAAATATTTATTCTATTACTCATTTGATTATATTATTAACTAAAATTAATCCTATTCTTTCTCTTTCCTGCTGAGCCGGCTTGAACTCGTAGAATTAAACTCGAGCGAAGATGGAGAAGAAGGAAGTGCGGCNTTTTCTTTATGTTATTAAGAAGTATTTTAAAAATTGATATTTTATATTTTATATCAAATGATTTCTTATTAATTAATTCATTAATATTTATTCTATTACTCATTTGATTATATTATTAACTAAAATTAATACTATTCTTTCTCTTTTCTGCTGAGCCGGCTTGAACTCGTAGAATTAAACTCGAGCGAAGATGGAGAAGAAGGAAGGACGGACAAATCTAAAATTGAGCTCTTTACAAAATATGAAATTGAGCACTTTTTCATTCCATTTTGAATGGCATTCCTTCCAATTTGTAGCTCCACTTTATAAAAAATTAAATAAAATAAATAAAAATACAAAAAAAGCTATGAATAATTTGGTATATGTAACATCAAAACGTCACAATAAAGAATATCGCTTCAATTATTTAATTCAAAAGAATAATCATTAATTAATAAATAAAAAACTAAATCACCCTCTAAAACTCTATTGTTTTTTTTTAACTAAAAAAAATTGTATGGTTGTATTAAAATCATTTATTTTATAATTTATTATATTTAATCTTTTGAAAATGAATGATTTAAAAAAAATTAATATTCCTAATAAAATGGCATGTTTATAAAGTAAAAATATTATATTTAGTATTTGATGTAAATTATAAATATTCTGATTTTAATTATAAATGAGAATGGTAAGTAAATTTTAAACGTAATTAATTTATTAATTACAATACTAATTTNCTTCGACCACCACCGCCGACCAACTATGGTCACTGCCGCTTACGACAAACTTTGTCCATTGAATTCTACTTACTATGTAGGTTTAGTACGTTTTCATCATTTAAAAAAAAACACTATTATATTATAGCATCACTATAAAGTTGGTATTTCATAACCACTTTAGATACAACTACAGGAGATGAATAATATGCTTAAAAAAATATTATGAAAATATTAAGTCGCAATTCTGCATTAGATCATCAAGATGTATATCAATCACTCAAATACCGAGAACGAGTTTAACACAAGTTAAATGTCAAAGTATGTGGGCTTATCCAAGAGTCGAGCTTAAGCTAGGTGTGTAAGCCAAGTCGACTCTTGAGCCGGCTCGGGCTCGGCTCGATAAGTGACTAATGAACTGAGCTCAATGAGCTAACAAGTCAAGCTGTAGCTATTCCTGACTCGACTTGTTAGCTCCCAAATTCGCTTGTTTAGAAAATAATTAATAAAAAATATAGGTAAAACATACTAAAATTCAATATTTTTTCTTTATATTATTAAAAAGTATTTTAAAAATTGATATTTTATATTTTATATCAAATGATTTCTTATTAATTAATTCATAAATATTAATTCTATTACTCATTTGATTATATCATTAACTAAAATTAATATTATTGTTTCTCTTTTCTGCTAAGCTGGCTTGAACTCGTAGAATTAAACTCGAGCAAAAGTGGAGAATAAGGAAGGGCGGACAAATCTAAAATTGAGCTCTTTACAAAATATGAAATTGAGCACTTTTTCATTCCATTTTGAATGGTATTCCTTCCAATTTGTAGCTTCACTTTATAAAAAAAAAAAATAAATAAAAATAAATAAAAATACAAAAAAAGCTTTGAATAATTTGGTATATGTAACATCAAAACGTCACAATAAAGAATATCGCTTTAATTATTTAATTCAAAAGAATAATCATTAATAAATAAATAAATAAATAAACTATATCACCCTCTAAAACTATATTGTTTTTTTTAACTAAAAAAAAATTGTATGGTTGTATTAAAATCATTTATTTTATAATTTATTATATTAAATCTTTTGAAAATGAATGATTTAAAAAAAAATTAATATTCATAATAAAATGACATGTTTATAAAGTAAAAATATTATATTTAGTATTTGATGTAAATTATAAATTTTCTGATTTTAATTATAAATGAGAATGGTAAGCAAAATTTAAGTGTAATTAATTTATTAATTACAATACTAATTTTAAATATGTTGCAACTTTATTTTAATTCTATGAATAATGCAATAAATGAGTTTATTTTTTTATCAAATTCTCTTAAAAATAAAATATTCAATTGTTATTATTTAACTCTCTTGACAATGCAATTAATCAAAATATATTAAATTTATAAATAAATAAATAATTATAATTAATATTAGTTAATAATGTTAAAAAATTGTTTATCTTTTAATTTACTTTAGATAATAAATATAATTTCATTAACTTATAAATATATTATTTTATAAATAAAATTATTTTAGATATAAATTGTTCCCTCATTTATTTTTAAGAATGAGGAAAGTTAATTCACAGAATGTTGCTTGAAATCATGAATTCTTAAAAATAACTTCGCCCGCTAGGTTTCTTTTCAAGTTTTTTTTTTCACCCCTAAATGCTAAAAGTTTGTAAATTAAATAATTCGAGACTTTTTTTATTCATGGTTACATTGAATTAAATTTCAATTATGAGTGTTTAAAGCTCGGAAATCCCTTCTGGCATAATTAACCTTAGGGAAGTGGTATTCGAATTGTTAAGCACATTAGTGATTTTGCTGTGTTTTTCTTATACTTTGTTAATTAACTTTACAGTAACAAATTTTAGGTACGACACATATACCAGATAAGGGACAGATGCTGGAGCGGAACGGGAGTTTCGTTATATGGGTTGGGGGTGTGGGGGCAACGCTCCGCGGTACGGTATATATATGATGTATTGTAACCTTAAGAGCATATTGTACTCCTTTTTCTGAATTAAAAGAAAAGTCGCAGCTCTGCTCTTGAAGACGTAGACAAATTGCTGAATCTCGTTAAATCTTTATTTTTCTTTCTGGATTTGCATCGATTCTTTCTTTTTCTTTGCCCTAAAATTCTCAACAACAAATATATGCCATTGATGATTTTTGGCATAAACGACTGCCTTGAGATTACTTGGGAGTAGCCATTGAAGGTAATAAGATGAATGCTATTGATTGCCATTGAAGGTAATAATAAAATTATAGCTACAATATATACAAAGATCAATTGTAGCTAGACTGTAGCTTATTAAAATTCCAATTGAGAGCTATGTTTATTATTGATTTAGATCAACCAATGTTCTCAAAGGTCTAAGGAAAAAATATTGCATCCCTATGTGATAATTTTTTTTCATCATAGCTCGATTGAAACGAAATTATGTACCATTTATTGGAACATTACAACTCTTCCTACGAACTTTGATGGTTTGGTATCCCTAATCACATCCCCCCTACCTGGTCCGCCCCTGATTACATCGAAGGCTTTTATAATTTATTATAGTTTTTAGGACTCTATGTGCTCTATTTTAATTTTATGGAGTTGTAGTATGGCTTGCAATAATTGTTTAGTTGATATGTAGATATGAAAATAAAATTATAATGGGGGGTATGTTTGGGGCAACTGTAGTTTATTAAAAAATAGTTGTCAAACTGATGAATAATAATCTGATGCTACAAAAATTATCGTGACAATTATAAATTTTTTTTTAAGTCATACCGCTGCTAGAAAAGTA
Source organism: Phalaenopsis hybrid cultivar (assembly GCA_002079205.1). Taxonomy (NCBI): domain Eukaryota; kingdom Viridiplantae; phylum Streptophyta; class Magnoliopsida; order Asparagales; family Orchidaceae; genus Phalaenopsis; species Phalaenopsis hybrid cultivar. Next base: position 173,920 of record JXCR01146772.1, on the reverse strand, counting down.
TCACCTCAACTAGCCAAAAATGGTAGAAAAATTATTTTTTTTCAAAATTATGGTTACCCCACTCTTCTCTAATACGCGATAACTCAAAATTACAAAAACANATATGGGTTGGGGGTTTTATCATTAATTTTGATATTTGAGTGAGTGAAAAATCGATGAGTGGGTGATAGATTTGTAAATAGCAATTTTTTTGTGGTTATGTATGTAATTGCCCCAATTTTTTAAATTCCATCAAAAGTGCTGCTGATGTTATCTTTTTAAAAATGAAATTTATTTTTTCATACATATGTTTTGTTTGATTTATGGTCTGTTTGGGGCAGATGCAGCTTATTAAAAAACAATTGTGAAGTTGCTGAAAAATAATCTACTGTTGAAAAAACTGTGGTGACTATTATATATATATTTTTTTTTGAAAAGGGTAGACCGTAGCTAGAAAGCTGTCACAACGCCTAGTCAGGTTCGGTGTGAAAACGCTGATTTAAGCTGTCTGAAAATATAATTTTTTGAAAAAAAACTGTCAAAATGTTGTCTATCCAAACAGACAAATTGCGATGCATTTTGAAAATGCCACCGCACCGCGGCCCCAAACAGATCCTTATCTAAGCGAAAAAATGCAGGTGTTTTCTAGTTGTAAATATATAAAAAAATTGAGGTATGTATGTGAGCCCCCTTATCTAAAATGATCAAATGATGATTTTGATTTTGATTTTTCTTGCTATTTTACTAGTATCATGATATTAGATATGAGTAATAAAGACTTGTTTTGTTCTCCTTTCTGAATGAAATTTTCTGTTTGCAGATCTACCAGACCTGGAAAAGGCCAGGGGGAAATAGATAAATCTCAATAGTTGGTGCTGCTACTTTGGCACTCTTTTGTGGTAAATATATCTAATGAATTCTCTTCTCTTAACAATTTTTGTTGACCAAGGGACAATATTAACTGTTTGATTGCAAATTTCTATTTAAATTTTCTCTATGATTAATTTAAGGGAAATTTACATACATACCGTAAAATTCCTATATATTTACATAATTAACACCTAATGTTGATATAAATTCATAAGGAGAGGTACGTATGTAAATGCCCCATTTAGGTCCTTGAATTGCATGCTAGTTAATATTTATACGTGAATGATAAATGTAATTCATAAATCAACTAAAACAAAGCCTAATGAAATTTTATACTATTATAGTTTTTATATATTTATGTATCTAAAACCTAAAAATTTAAATCTTTAATATCAAGTTAAAAATACCACTCTTATTAATTTTTTATGAGATATATACTTTGTTGCATAAGTTTATAATATTAAAATATTATAAATATAAATATCAAATTTTGGGTGCTAGATTTTTAAATATATAAGAATTGTTTGATATGTATGTTAATTTATTTGAAAAAATGATTTTTTTTTTGTTATTTTAATTTAAAAAGTGAGTCGTTGCAAATCTTCTATCGATTTTTTTAGCAATAAATTTTCAAATTTCAATTAAAAGGCATGCAATATTGATTTCATAAAACTCTCCATTACTATTGATTTTAGAACCCTCCGTCAAGCTGATCAGTTCGACTAGACGAATCCAATGATATCAAAATCAATCAAATTCGAGTCAAATCAAGTGCATATAAAGTTGTTAAATTACCTTTAGAAATATTTTGGACATAATTTGAAGGTCAAATAGATTCAAAATCTGACAAGTTTATACTAAAAACGAGCGCTTCGATAAGAAAAATCTAAGAGTTCAAAATCGCTCCATTTAGATATCATTAAAGTACTAAAATGTCCATTGAATTCTGTGTGATCAAGGAGTTCTCTGTAGGCCGTCCACTTAAAAGTAGTTTGAATTTGTTCCTTATTTGTAACATGAGTTGTATAAAAAGAGTCATAACCCCTTCATGAGACTGGACCTAGTCCATAGGGAAGAGGATATTAGAGTTTGCAGAAGAGGAAGTTACAGGTCAGGATTTTACAACGACAATCCAATGAATAACTACTTCTACAGGTGCCAATCACCCTCAACTACCATTTGTCTGTCCACTACCTTCGGCTAAATTTGGTCATTGTTGCCTCTGAACGTCACCGCCGCCGCCTCTGACTGTCACCATCGCCTCCTCCGACCAACTTCGACCACCACCGCCGACCAACTATGGTCACTGCCGCTTACGACAAACTTTGTCCATTGAATTCTACTTATTATGTAGGTTTAGTACGTTTTCATCATTAAAAAAAAACACTATTATAGTATAGCATCATTACAAAGTTGGTATTTCATAATCACTTTAGATACAACTACAAGAGATGAATAACATGCTTAAAAACATGTTATGAAAATAATAAGTCGCAATTCTGCATTAGATCATCGAGATGTATATCAATCACTCAAATACCGAGAACGAGTTTAACACAAGTGAAATGTCAAAGTATGTGGGCTTATCCAACAGTTGAGCTTAAGCTAGGTGTGCAAGTCAAGTCAACTCGGGCTCGGCTCGATAAGTGGCTAATGAACTGAGCTCAATGAGCTAACAAGTCAAGCTGTAGCTATTCATGACTCGACTTGTTAGCTCCCGANAATAGTTTATTAATTAATTAAGTTTAATTAATTTATTTAAATTTGAATTATAAACAATTTGTACGTGGGCAACTCTTATTCTGACTCTTTGTTTGGTCTTGTTCGGCTATTTTTAATTTGAAATAAAGAAATTATATATATTATTTTTTTAATATTTTTTTTATATAAGTAATTAAGATTTTATATAAACTTATCTTTTTCTTTAAAATGATAAGTGATTAAGTATTGAAAGGAAGTTGTGTGAAGTATCAGACTTCAATGTTACAAGAAGTTGTGATGATTTGAAACCTTGTACTTCATTAACTTCTTGATTTTATCAATTAAGATGTTAATTATATACATATGTTTAAATGATTTGAGAGATAAAATTATAGAAAATGATATTTACAATGTTGATAATTTTTTAGTAAAACTTAATGCTAACAATGAAGTGGGAAATGTAGATGCTTACCACATAAGCCCTATGGATTGACATATTCAACCCCTAAAGTTCGATACTTACATTTATAATAACTTCATGTGCATGAAATGATGAATGTAATTCTTAGAGTTTAGGCGTCGAGATATGTAAATATATAAGAAATTTATGGTGCATATCGCAATTGCATGCAATGTTGGACTTCAAGAAGTGAACTATGGATGCAATTTTAGATTTGAGGTATGTAAATGCATAAGAATTGTGTTATGTGCATGTAAATTCCTCTTTTAAAGGTAAATTTACATACCTAACATACAATTCTTATATATTTATGTATCTAACAACTATTTTATAAAGTAATAATGATGATATCTTTTTAATTGATATTGAAGTTATGAGCATTATGTGTGTTAATATGAACATTTAAATTTGAGACATGTTATTATGTAAATGTGGGTAATATGTATGTAATTTCTTACATACATAGCACTGAAAATATTACTATTTATAAAATCTAGCATTTAAGTGATATTTTTGAACTATCAAATCGATGTATTTACGCATGTGCATCAAACCATTGATAATTTGATAAGAATGAAAAATATGGCTTTGTGCTTTATGATGGATTTTGATATTTGAGTGAGAATTTGAAAAATATATGAAAGAGGGTATTAGATTTGTAAATATTAATATTTCAAGTGTCATGCATGTAAACAATCATTTTTTTTATATAATGTTAAATATTTAAGAATTATCTCTCTCTCTTTATATATATTGCTCTATTTGAAATTCAGATTTTTACTTATATTTGAAGTTAATTTGTTTTTTTGCCCCCTCCTAAAATAAAATTTTGTCATTCGTTGTTCTAGCTCCTCTCATATTGAAGAAAATATTTCATCCAGATAGTGTACATTCAGACAGTCAACAATTGCGACCATGTCGCCATACACGTTAACGTCAAGGCGGTCGACCATAGCGGTCACTTCATCATACACATCAACAGGGGGTAATGTGACTGTCGGTGGTTGACTGTAGCGATTTGGACTAAATACATTTTCCTCATATTGGGTAAATAGGGACATCTTAACCGCCGTTAAGTAACGTCGCCGTGCAATGGACGGTTCGCGAGCCCCATAGTCGGAGCCGGGCCTAGGGCCGGAGGCCGGAGAGTCGGTCAATCAATCTATACAGTTCGGAGAAGAGTTAGACGAAGACGAAGAAGGAATCTGGAAGGAATGAGACCTAACATCGTCACAGAGGTAAAGAATTTCCTCAACCAATTCACAGATCTTTCTTTCCTTCCCCCGATTCACCGTTTCCATTCACTTAGGTTTTACTAGATTTCACCCCCAATTTCTTCTATTTATGGCTAGGGTTCTTTGAAGCTTTGATCAACTGATCATGTCAAAGGGAACTCTAATGGAAGTTATGGAATGATATAATGTTTTCATCTGTTATCCACTTGTACTAGCGAGCTTTTGAACAGCTGGATCGTTAAACTCGGATTTGTTTTGCTCGTTTATTAAATGTTTCTCAAGTATTATTTTCTTTTGTGCGCTGCATTATTGTCTGTGGACTGATGCCCGAGATCTACTTGTGTTTCCTTTTGGGATTCGACATGTAAGATATATATGAATATGATGTGTAGGGATTAGAGGGTGAATTTATTTGTTTTAAGGCTGTTCGGTAGCCGGTTTTAAGCTGTATTTATACTGGATTTATGCTGAATCCTGCCAAACTGCCAAAAAAAAGCATTGACAAATCCCACAGACTCTTAAATCCCTTTTTTCCTTGGTTTTGCCTTAAATCCGGGATTTAGTAAATCAAGTTGGAAGAGGGATTTATGGGATTTGGAGAAGCTATATCCTGGGGGAAGATAAATCCTACTGAAGTTGTCAAACAATTTCTCCAGATTTATTAGGATTTGTTTTTTAAGATACCAAACAGTTTTGAAGATTTAACCCCTTCAGGATTTCATAGATCTAGATTTGCACAATTTACTAAATCCTATTTAAACTAAATCCTACTTGCAACCAAACAACCAACGTTGTATAAACGGCTAGAGCATTACATTATATTTTTAAAATTGCTTTCTTGATGACATGTAAGTAGGTTTCACTGATAAATTTCATTAATAGGTGCAAGTTGTATAGTTTTTGTTGTTTTATGGATCAAACTATATTGCAATGAAAATTTCATTGATATGTAAGTTGAGCGTGGTAGAAACTTGAATCTTAACATGGACATGCAGTAAAATTTAAAAGAATAGATCAATCGATGATTGTATTAGATGAACTGTTGGTGCGACATTTAGTGAATATGAGGTAATTGATAATCAAGCTGGCCTAGCTATCATAGAGAGAAATGAAATGACATGATCGTCAACCCATCAAGCTCTGATATTTTAATTATTTGAAAATTGAATCTTAAGTGTTCAACTCCTGCAATAGGTTATGTGCTTTTCTATATGTCTTGTTATTTATATTATGTAAATTGTTCTTAGTTCCAATTTTGATTTCCACATGCCCTTGGGCTGTTAACAGGCAGGACTTCCAACTAGGTTGAACCAATGGTGGGCTGGTATTCCATTTATTACTTCTAGTGTGACAGTTATTTGTGGGATAATTTACTTGGTATGTTTATTGGCCGGGTATGACTCGTTTGCCGAGATATGTTTCTTGCCTTCTGAAGTGGTTTCAAGGTTTCAAGGTAAGAGTTTGGGCAACCTTTTTCTTTATAATTTAATGCGTCCAGTTGTTTTCAACTTTTAAATCATTTTGAGTGATCAACTTCTGTAATTTTATTCCACATAGATGCTAAATTGAATGTAGCTGATCAAGGGAATGGAGAAGGAACATATTTAAAGTAAAAAGAGGTTTCAATAAGGCCCATTTGGTTGCTTGAAATTAGAAAGCATGAAAAAAAGAACGCTAAGTCTTGCTAATTGAATTATTATGTTGGCTGCAGTTAGAAATCAACAGTGGATTTTACTTTTGATTTTAAGCTCCACAACCCTCCTAAAACTTCCATAATTTTAAAATTTCAATTTCACATAGAAATTTTGCAAAATAAAATTATCATTTTTCAATTGTATCTACAAACAATCAAATGGGCCATAAATGAAGGAGTTGCATGATAATAGTGGAAATTCACTATCTTAAAAGTGCACACACTATCTTAAAATTACACAAATTCATCCTCTCAAAATGATAGGGACTCACTTAGTATCTTTGGAAAATTACTTACCTAAACAAGAGGAATCTCTCATTCTTTCACATGGTTGAAATTAGCAAGGACATGGCTACCTAAAATTTCTCCTTGCATAAGTTAATTTGATCACCAAACATGAAGTCTTTGGCAATCAAGTGAGGTTATTATTGGAGGTTGTGCTTGTTCAGAAGTACTTCAATATTTACTTCATAATTAATTGGGGATTGTTAAGGATTGGGTTATATGTTTCTCAATGGCTATTGCATTAAAGATTTACTAATATTATTTGTGATGTAACATTTTCAATTTTATCTTATAGCTAAACGATGTTAAGCTCTTGAAATCAAAATATGTTATAATATTAATATTGCAATGTTGAACTCACTATATTAGTATTGCTAATAACAACTTTCCTGTATTGCTCAACTTTTCTTATAGACTTTGTTGCAAATCTAGATAAAAAAAAAAGATATTTAATCATACTAATATATTATAACCGTTAATCATTTTTTTCATCCTGTATATCATTTGAAGGATATTCACGAACTCAAAAAGTTTTCAGTTCATATTTAGTCATACATAATTTTTTGGTGTTGGTGCCTGTTTAGTACTCTTTAGATGAGATGGTAATGAATTTTTCTTAGAAATGTTATTCATATATGCAAATATTCTTAACGTGTAGATAATTTTAATGCTTCTCAATCGTTAAAAATTATGTAATGCCCTATCTTATATGTTTATTGTGTTACTTAGTTCATACTTAATTTTTTGTCCAAGACCTTTTATGAAACGTAAGGATATCTCATGTGTTGTCAAGGGTAAACATTTTAAACCTAAGGATCTCTCTTGTGCTTCTAGCAATCGCCTTGATGATTGGTTTTGATTGCCAAATCATAATTGGAGGCATTCATCTTCAAAATCAATATCCCAACCATAAAAATAAAGTCAAAATCATTCCCTTATGGTTGGTACAATTATCTTTTATCATAGCTGGAGGGGGATCCTCATTATAAAATATTGTGCTCTTTTCCCATTAACGGGCATAATCATTATAAATTAGAACTGGAGTAAAACTCTATTGAAATCAGCTTCGCCTATAGATTAAAATGATTATGAAATAAAATAAAAATTGTAGACAAAAATCCGTTGATGTTAGAAAGTGCAGTTTTTGTTGATAGACTGCTACACCATAATTGGACTACTTTAGCCCAAGGCAGGTGGAGTCACTGGAACAGAAATCCTGCTAGACTACATTAGCTGCAGAATAACAAATCACTCCAAAACTCGTTTATCTCCATACTTCCTGCCCTAACTCAACCACAAAACAGCCACAATAACTCCATCACATAAATGAACAGTAGCTGCACTGCGCGACAGAGAATCCATTATGCATCGCCGCAAGAAGATCAACCATGACACCAGGTCACTTGGTATTGAAGTACCCAACTCAGCCTATCCTTTCTTCTTTTCGAGAAAAAAAAAATAATAATAATAATAATAAAAAAGGATAAAACTTTCAATCGTCAAATTAATATTTTCACTGTCACTCGTACGAAAAATATTGTTATGTTTTTCATTTACTTTATGAAAATTGGGGCGTCTGTTTTCTTGCTCTAATATTTTGTATGCATGTTTTTATGCAAAATTTTAGTTGATGTTTATGTTTCTTCAGTGTACAGGATTTATACAGCTGTTCTCTTTCATGGATCCCTTCTGCATGTTGTTTTCAATATGTTGGCACTTGTACCTCTGGGGACAGAGCTGGAGAGAATCATGGGATCCATTCGTCTGCTGTACTTGATGATCTTGCTTGCTACAAGCAATGCTATTTTCCATCTCATTATAGCTTTAATTGTGTCCCACAATCCTCTACACGCATATCCATTTCTCATGCATGAGTGTGCCATTGGTTTCTCGGGAATAATATTTTCTATGATTGTTATAGAAACCAGCCTGAGTGGCGTACAAGCTAGAAGGTTGGTTTTTATTGGATTATAAAGGAGTAGTATTTTCTGTTATATATCCTATTAATGAAAAATCTTGTTATTTTCTTCATTTATTTTTTATTATTTATTTATTTTTTTTATTTTTATGAAAGAAGATCATGTTTGAGCTTATGTAAAATGCTAATAAATTTTGATTGTCTGCTTTTGTTAATTTTTATGGTGTTGTTAACTCTGGTTATATCTCTCTTATTCTTGCAGCGTTTTTGGACTCTTCAATGTGCCTGCCAAGTGGTATGTCGCATATACATGCAATTAATTTAATTTACTCTACATTTCTAAGATTTAATTTAGTCATTTATAAAGCGGTAACTTCTTTTCAACAAAGAGATAATATTTATGTACTAGGTATGCGTGGATACTGTTGGTACTCTTTCAACTTCTAGCAACAAATGTTTCATTGTTGGGACACCTGTGTGGAATTTTATCAGGATTTGCATGTATGCTTTTCTTTTTGTTGCTGTTGTTTACTTATCCTTGCTTCTGGGATATTTAACTTGTTTTTTAATTTGTTTTTCATTTTGCATCAGACTCTTATGGATTATTCAATTACTTTTTACCCGGATCATCCTTTTATGGTGCAATTGAGAGCTCATCACTTTTAGTAAGTTATCTGAACCTTCTTATTTTCCTTCTCATGTGAGTAAAATAAGTGGTTGCATGGAGATATTAATGTAGTAATGATTTCAAGCATCGACGAGATAGCATAGTTTATAATGCTTTTAGTGTTGCAAATATTCTAGTACATTCAGGTAAAAGTACAATAATCATCAATTTAATTGTGCAAACTTCAAATCATCCATACTGTTGCGGAGTTTAATCTTTGAATCTTTCTACATAATCATATGGTAAGTTTCAACACTTCAAAATAAGAGGACGCGACAGTCTTTCTCGGTGTGATTTAAAGAACATATTGATACAGAACCAGAAAGTGAAGGAGAGATCAGGAAAGAAGTTGAACGGAGAACTGAAGGAGAATTTCAGAGAAGAGTAAGAAAGAGAAAAACTAGGTTTTTTTTATATCAGAACTTAGTGTGTGTGTGTGTGTGTGTCAATTATAGCATAGTTTCCCTATTTATAAAAATCACATGCTTCAGCATGACCGAGTACAATGAACCAGCCAATATATGATGAAACAACAGTTGGTGGACTGTTTTGAACTAGTTACTTTAGAAAATGCACTATTAAATGGAGATAGTTTTATATGCTGGTCCTAAGACCATGTTGAGCTTTACTTGAAGATGTTGCTGATAAATAGGATGACTTTGCACACTGTCTGAGGATGGTGGTGATATTCTGCCATTTGAGTGGGCCCTTTTAATTCTCTTTTAATTCTTTGATGGCGGGTNCTTATTATGATTTTAGGATTTCAATGTGAGGAATATACTGCATTTTTTGTGTGGAGGAAACTCTTGAAAATTTTCTCTCTAATTAGAGGTATTCTAGAGTGTTTCATGTTTAATGAAATTTTTTACATATTTTTTGAGATTTAAACAAAAAAATAATTCATGAGGGAAACTTCTCTAGCCAATAGTACAAAAAGAAGAATTTGGCCTTGGAAAGTGCACTAAACTGAGCTAAAAACACTTGAAAATGAATGGTTAGTGTTTCTAACATGGATTTGAAAATTTTCATAAATTTTCAATGTGTTTTGATCTACCATTTCGACTATAGAAAAATGCTACGCTCCGATAGAGAGTATAGTTAGCAACAAGGGTTTTTGATGACAAGTGGGGATTTTCTTGGGGATAAATTCTTGGGATAATTACATACATAGCACCCGAAACATCGCTATTTACAAAATCTAGCATCCATTTACTATTTTTTGAACTATTGAATTGATTTATGTACACATGTCACAATCAAACCATTAAGAACTTGACAAAAACGAAAACTATGGGCAGGTGTTTTATCATGAATTTTGATATTTGATTGAGAATTTGAAAATTTGATGAATGTGTGTGCCGGATTTGTAAATAGCAATTTTTTGAGTGCTATGTATGTAAATGTCCCATTATTCTAATATACCTGGATGAAGGAAGAACAACATCACAATAACAATTAGGAAAATATATAAATCAGATTAAGGTTGATAAAATCAAACTCGTTCCGAGTTGAAATCGAGCTTGAATAATAATAAATTTAAATGAATCTAGCTTGAATAGTGTAGAGAAAATTGGGGCGAAGAAAAATAAGAACGACACAAATCCAAAAGAACACAGAGATTTAACGAGGTTCAGCAAATATGCCTACGTCTTCGGGAGCAGAGCGACGATTCCTTTCAATATTCAGAAAGAGGTTTATAGAAAACAGAGATACTTCCTGGGGTTACTAACATGCCTATTTATAACTAAAAGAGGTTACAGAATAGAGGATTCCTCCTGGGGTTACTAACAGGCCTATTTATAACCCCATAGTAAACCTAGGCACAATATGTAATTACAACATTACCCCTGTACCAAACCGCGGGGCTTTGCCCCCGCACCCCAACTCACGTAACTTCCCAATTTGGACAGATTCTTCGCCTATTTATAACCCCAGGAGTAAACCTAGGCACAATATGTAATTACAACATTACCCCTGTACCCCGGGGCTTTGCCCCGCACCCCAACCCACGTAACTTCCCAATTTGGACAGATTCTTCCGCTCCGCTCCGCTCNAGGTTGAGTTTGGGTTAACTTGGTTAATTAGGTTAGGTTCAGGTTGATAATTTTGACTCATTTAATTTTTTGAGTTGGATTTGACCGACATATCAGTCAAAATTGACCCCATAGCTAGAAATTGACCTGTATTTGACTTGAATTTGTCTTGNAAGGACAAAACCCTTAATTCAGGGGCATTTTGGCCCTAACCGAATCTCTGAGATGACATCACTTAGCTATTTCTCGTCAGGGTAGCAAAATGCTTTTCATCTAAGTACCATAAATTCCTCCCAAGGTGGCAACAAAAAGGGAATTTTTTGTCGCACTCTGATTCCCAAAGATACTCCACCAAAGTGATTTCAGGTTATATTCATTTAAGCTCGAGGGTTGCCTGAGGTGATGATTTAGTTGGCTCTAGTATAATATAGAGGTCTTGGTTCGTTGCCTATTTGGGAATGTAGTTGTAAGGCTGCATATATTAACTCCTCTTTAAGCTTGCATTACCGGTAGATTAATTCATATGGATTCTTGATCTACTCTTTAAACAACTTTGTCACCAGGATCTCTGCATGCAACTNTTTTTTCCTTAGTCGGCAGCCAGAAGTTCTGTGGGCGCAGCGATCGGATAGGGTTTATCTGACGATATCTCTGCCGGATGCCAAAGATGTCTGTGCTAAGAGTGAGCCGGAGGGTTTCTTTAGTTTCTCAGCGATTGGAACTCATGGAGAGTCCTATTGCTTTAACTTGGAGCTCTATGACTCGATTCTTCCTGAGGTGATCAGTTTCTAGCCTTTTTTCCTTTGTTTGCTTATACTTTGGATGGTATGATCTTTGGTAGCATCATATAACACAATAAAAATTTTGCCATCCCAAAACTTAGTAATAGTTATTTTTTAATTATATTTTGAATTTGATGATTATATATATAATAGGTTTAAAAAGTTTGAGGAGAGGTAAGTTTTAAACTTACGTAATTGTCACCCTTTGATTTTTTTATTTCAACACCTTTTTCTTTAAGTGTTAGTACTGCCGCTGGTGAAAATGCTGTTGTCAATCTAATTAGAAAACAGAAAATGTTACTTCCAGGTGGGATGGGAAATGTTGATAGAACAGATTGAGAGTTTCAACCAGCACTTTGCTTTCGTAGTTAAATCGATAGGTTTCATGTATAATGGTTTTCATTTTACCTAAATGATTTGGTACTAAGCATACCAAACAAATGAATGTCCTAATATTTATAATGGTTTTCATAAACAGTTCATATTGGGTAATACTTAGTTGACAAACCAAGGTGTGTTACTGATAGTTGCTTATTTTGCGTTTGGAGTATGATTTTGTATAAGTTCTTAAGATCAATTAGACATTTATGTACACTCTTTGATGTTCTTTTTTTTATAGGAGGTTTGCTGACTCTACCCCTGCATCTAGGTTTTACTATGAGCAAGAATATATAACAACAACAAGAAGAAGCCTTTATCCCATTAAGTGAGGTCGACTACATGAATTATTTTTCTCCATCGTGTCCCATTGAGTTTTATATTTTCATTTAATTTTAAGGAATTAAAGATAATTTTTTATACAACATGCTTAGGTCTTTTTAGGTCTACCTCTACCGTTCTTAACATAAGTCAAATCTAAAACAGCTACTCACCTAACCAGATCATAGAACGGTCAACGTTTAATGTGACCAAACCATTTAAGATGACTCTCTCTAATTTCGTCTGCCACTGGACATACACCAACTCTTGCACGGATATAGTCATTTCACATTTTGTCTCCAAGTGTATAGTCACTCATCCACGTAAGCATTCTCATCTCAACAACACTTAACTTAGTTTTATGCTTCTCCTTTACATGCTAACATTTTGTGCCATAAAACATTGCAGGTCTCACCACTATCTTATTAAATTTTATTTTAAGCGGTAACTTTCTATTGCACGATAGGCTCGATGCATTCGTTCACTTCAACCATCCAACTTGAATAGCATCCTCATAAAAATCATTCTCTCCTTTTCATAACTTGAACACTCATAGTTACAACCCAACCACTAGATCTACTACTACTAAAATTACATTCCATGCATTCAGTTTTAGACCTACTAAAAAATGTGTTTAGACTCAAAAGTTGCTCCATAATTCAAATATTTTTTAAACACACCCTCTAGTCTTATCCAAAGGAAAGATATCATTAACGAAAAGCATACCCCATGGTACATCCACATGTAAACGTCCAGTAAGAACATTCATAAATAAAACAAAAGATATAGGCCTAAAGCCATACAATTAGTTTTTTTTACTATTGTTTTGTATGGAAATNCTACTACTAAAATTACATTCCATGCATTCAGTTTTAGACCTACTAAAAAATGTGTTTAGACTCAAAAGTTGCCCTCCATAATTCAAATATTTTTCGAACACACCCTCTAGTCTTATCCAAAGGAAAGATATCATCAACGAAAAGCATACCCCATGGTACATCCTCATGTAAATGTCCAGTAAGAACATTCATAAATAAAACAAAAAGATACAGGCCTAAAGCCATACAATTAGTTTTTTTTACTATTGTTTTGTATGGAAAATTTTTTAAAAATTTATGAAAAGATGGAGAAGAGGTACCACAAGATTCCAACAGAAATAAATTAGAAAATATTGCAAATAAAAGGGATAAAACTTCCACTCACCAAAAAGGTAGGTTAAGGATGGTCACAAAGTATCCTTGGATGACCATCAAGCCTCCGCACCATGGGACAAACTCAAAATTGTGAATTCAACCAACAATAATATGTATTCATCCAACAAATTATCAAGTATATAATCCCTTTACAATCTCTAATGCAAAAAATGAATAAAATAAAAGGAGGAAAAGAGTAAGGTGGCTCTCCTTAAGTGGAATTGAGGAGGGAGATTTTTCCCTTTTTGGCCAGCCTTAGGCNATAAAAGGGATAAAACTTCCACTCACCAAAAAGGTAGGTTAAGGATGGTCACAAAGTATCCTTGGATGACCACCAAGCCTCCACACCACGGGAAAAACTCAAAATTGTGAATTCAACCAACAATAATATATATTCATCCAACAAATTATCAAGTATATAATCCCCTTATAATCTCTAATGCAAAAAATGAATAAAATAAAAGGAGGAAAAGAGTAAGGTGGCTCTCCTTAAGTGGAATTGAGGAGGGAGATTTTTCCCTTTTTGGCCAGCCTTAACAGCTTAAAAGTTAAATTGATAATTATGCAATTAATTATTTCCCTCATAATTTCATAATTGTCATCTCATAAATTTAAAAATTTAACTCAAATGAAATTATTTATATATTTTTTGTAAGATTTCATGAAACTAAAATACAGATATACAGTCTTACGAATTAAAAATTATAATATATTAAAAACGTATAAATTCTAGGTAAAAAAAATTTAAGCAAATGTTTTCCTCATGCACTGCAAATGGTCAACTTTACTTCTTGCTTTGACNTAAAATACAGATATACAGTCTTACGAATTAAAAATTATAATATATTAAAAACGTATAAATTCTAGGTAAAAATAATCTAAGCAAATGTTTTCCTCATGCACTGCAAATGGTCAACTTTTCTTCTTGCTTTGATTCCTTGTAATGGGTCTAATAGCTCCTTGTGTTGCATAAACAAATTCATATTATAACAAGTTAACGATGAACTTACATTTCTAAGTTATTTTGATTTTTTTTAATTAAAATTCTGTGTTAGGATAAAATTCTATTGTAATTATCTTTTAAATTTCGATTTATTTATTTTTTTATTTGTAGAAAGGATTTTTTTTTATTTAGTGGAATTCGTTCTGGAAGTAAATAATAATTTATTTATTCTTTAATTGCATACAAAGGGTTTGGTTTCCTGCAATGAAATCAATTTGGATCTCTACCAAATTTTTTCC
>JXCR01146772.1:90415-141341 GCA_002079205.1 Phalaenopsis hybrid cultivar | reverse complement strand
TATTAGGATTTGTTTTTTAAGATACCAAACAGTTTTGAAGATTTAACCCCTTCAGGATTTCATAGATCTAGATTTGCAAGATTTACTAAATCCTATTTAAACTAAATCCTACTTGCAACCAAACATCCAACGTTGTATAAACAGCTAGAGCATTACATTATATTTTTAAAATTGCTTTGTTGATGACATGTAAGTAGGTTTCACTGTTAAATTTGCATTAATAGGTGCAAGTTGTATAGTTTTTGTTGTTTTATGGATCAAACTATATTGCAATGAAAATTTCATTGATATGTAAGTTGAGCGTGGTAGAGACTTGAATCTTAACATGGACATGCAGTAAAATTTAGAAGAATAGATCAATTGATGATTGTATTAGATGAACTGTTGGAGCGACATTTAGTGAAGATGAGGTAATTGATAATCAAGCTGGCCTAGTAATCATAGAGAGAAAAATGAAATGACATGATCGTCAACCCATCAAGCTCTGATATTTTAATTATTTGAAAATTGAATCTTAAGTTTTCAACTCCTGCAATAGTTTATGTGCTTTTCTATGTGTCTTGTTATTTATGTTATGTAAATTGTTCTTAGTTCCAATTTTGTNTGATTGGTCTGCTTCCGACGAAGACGATCATGGCGATGAGGTGTGATTATTCCTCCAATTTCATCTTTTTTTAATCTTATATTGTACTAATCTTTTAATCATTTATGCAATTTAACTTGACTTTTAATTAGGGAGACGAAAGCGATGACGAAAATGGATTACTCTGTAAGTAAACCAAACCAAATCAAATTAAGATCTTTTACTTGCTTGTTTTGTTCCATAATATGGGGGATGTATGCATATGTGCACTAGAATTTTTATGAATTTTCATATCTAATATTAAAGTTTGATATTTGTTTATATAAAATACTCAAATAAGGGATAATTACATGCATAGCAGCCGAATGATCGCTATTTATAAAAACCTAGAGCACATGTGATAATTTTGAACTATCGAACTAATGTGTTTATACATGCCACGATTGAACCATTGAGAATTTGATAAAAAATAAAAGAAAATATGGGTTGGGGGTTTTATTATTAATTTTGATATTTGAGTGAGTGAAAAATCGATGAGTGGGTGCTAGATTTGTAAATAGCAATTTTTTTGTGGTTATGTATGTAATTGCCCCAATTTTTTAAATTCCATCAAAAGTGTTGCTGATGTTATCTTTTTAAAAATGAAATTTATTTTTTCATACATATGTTTTGTTTGATTTAGGGTCTGTTTGGGTCAGATGCAGCTTATCAAAAAACAATTCTGAAGTTGTTGAAAAATAATCTACTGTTGAAAAAGTTGTGGTGACTATTATATATATATATATATATTATTTTTTGAAAAGGGTAGACTGTAACTAGAAAACTGTCACAGCGCCTAGCGAGGTCTGGTGTGAAAACGCTGATTTCAACTGTCTGAAAATACAATTTTTTGAAAAAAAACTGCCAAAATGTTGTCTATCCAAACAAACAAATTGCGATGCATTTTGAAAATGCCACCGCACCGCGACCCCAAACGGACCTTATCTAAGCGAAAAAATGCAGGTGTTTTATACTTGTAAATATATTAAAAAATTGAGGTATGTATGTGAGCCCCCTTATCTAAAATGATCAAATGATGATTTTGATTTTGATTTTTGTTGATGTTTTACTAGTATCATGATATTAGATATGAGTAATAAAGACTTGTTTTGCTCTCCTTTCTGAATGAAATTTTGTGTTTGCAGATCTACCAGACTTGGAAAAGGCCAGGGGGAAATAGATAAATCTCAATAGTTGCTGCTGCTAGTTTGGCACTCTTTTGTGGTAAATATATCTAATGAATTCTCTTCTCTTAACAATTTTTGTTGACCAAGAGACAATATTAACTCTTTGATTGCAATTTTCTATTTAAATTTTCTGTATGATTAATTTAAGGGAAATTTACATACATACCGTAAACTTCGTATATATTTACATATTTAACACCTAATGTTGGATATTTATATTTATAATGTTTTTGTGTCATAAATTCATAAGGAGAGGTATGTATGTAAATGCCCCATTTAGGTCCTTGAATTACATACTAATTAATATTTATACGTGAATGATAAATGTAATTCATAAATCAACTAAAACAAAGCCTAATGAAATTTTACACTATGATAGTTTTTAAGCCTAAAAATTTAAATCTTTAATATCAAGTTAAAAATATCACTCTTATTAATTTTTTTATGAGATATATTCTTTGATGCATAAATTTATAATATTAAAATATTATAAATATAAATATCAAATTTTGGGTGCTAGATTTTTAAATATATAAGAATTGTTTGATATGTATGTTAATTTATTTGAAAAAAATGATTTTTTTTTGTTTTTTTTTAATTTAAAAATGATTCGATACAAATCTTGAGGCGATTATTTTAGCAATAAATTTTCATATTTCAATTAGAAGGCATGCAATATTGATTTCATAAAGCTCTCCATTACTATTGATTTTAGAATCCAATGATATCAAAATCAATCAAATTCGGGTCAAATCAAATACATATAAAGTTGTTAAATTACCTTTAGAAATATTTTGTGCATAATTTGAAGGTCAAATAGATTCTAAAGCTGACAAGTTTATAGTAAAAACGAGCGTTTTGATAAGGAAAATCTAAGAGCTCATAATCGCTCAATTTTGTTATCATGAAAGTATTAAAATGTCTATTGAATTCTGTATGATCAAGGAGTTCTCTGTAGGCCGTTCAATTAAAAGTGGTTTGAATTTGTTCCTTATTTGTAACACGAGTTACATAAAAAGAGGTATACCCCTCTCATGAGATTGGACCTAGTCCATAGGGAAGAGGATACTAGAGTTTGCAGAAGAAGAAGCTATAGCTCAGGATCTTACAATGACAATCCAATGAATAATTGCTAATCACCGTTAACCACCATTTGTCTGTCAGCTCTTACCACTATCTTTGGCTAACTTTGGTTATTGTCGCCTCTGAACGGCACCGCTGCCGAGTTTGACCGTCACCATCGCCTCTTCCGACCAACTTCGACCACCACCGCCGACCAACTATGGTCACTGCCGCTTACGACAAACTTTGTCCATTGAATTCTACTTACTATGTAGGTTTAGTACGTTTTCATCATTTAAAAAAAAACACTATTATATTATAGCATCACTATAAAGTTGGTATTTCATAACCACTTTAGATACAACTACAGGAGATGAATAATATGCTTAAAAAAATATTATGAAAATATTAAGTCGCAATTCTGCATTAGATCATCAAGATGTATATCAATCACTCAAATACCGAGAACGAGTTTAACACAAGTTAAATGTCAAAGTATGTGGGCTTATCCAAGAGTCGAGCTTAAGCTAGGTGTGTAAGCCAAGTCGACTCTTGAGCCGGCTCGGGCTCGGCTCGATAAGTGACTAATGAACTGAGCTCAATGAGCTAACAAGTCAAGCTGTAGCTATTCCTGACTCGACTTGTTAGCTCCCAAATTCGCTTGTTTAGAAAATAATTAATAAAAAATATAGGTAAAACATACTAAAATTCAATATTTTTTCTTTATATTATTAAAAAGTATTTTAAAAATTGATATTTTATATTTTATATCAAATGATTTCTTATTAATTAATTCATAAATATTAATTCTATTACTCATTTGATTATATCATTAACTAAAATTAATATTATTGTTTCTCTTTTCTGCTAAGCTGGCTTGAACTCGTAGAATTAAACTCGAGCAAAAGTGGAGAATAAGGAAGGGCGGACAAATCTAAAATTGAGCTCTTTACAAAATATGAAATTGAGCACTTTTTCATTCCATTTTGAATGGTATTCCTTCCAATTTGTAGCTTCACTTTATAAAAAAAAAAAATAAATAAAAATAAATAAAAATACAAAAAAAGCTTTGAATAATTTGGTATATGTAACATCAAAACGTCACAATAAAGAATATCGCTTTAATTATTTAATTCAAAAGAATAATCATTAATAAATAAATAAATAAATAAACTATATCACCCTCTAAAACTATATTGTTTTTTTTAACTAAAAAAAAATTGTATGGTTGTATTAAAATCATTTATTTTATAATTTATTATATTAAATCTTTTGAAAATGAATGATTTAAAAAAAAATTAATATTCATAATAAAATGACATGTTTATAAAGTAAAAATATTATATTTAGTATTTGATGTAAATTATAAATTTTCTGATTTTAATTATAAATGAGAATGGTAAGCAAAATTTAAGTGTAATTAATTTATTAATTACAATACTAATTTTAAATATGTTGCAACTTTATTTTAATTCTATGAATAATGCAATAAATGAGTTTATTTTTTTATCAAATTCTCTTAAAAATAAAATATTCAATTGTTATTATTTAACTCTCTTGACAATGCAATTAATCAAAATATATTAAATTTATAAATAAATAAATAATTATAATTAATATTAGTTAATAATGTTAAAAAATTGTTTATCTTTTAATTTACTTTAGATAATAAATATAATTTCATTAACTTATAAATATATTATTNTGGCATAATTAACCTTAAGGAAGTGGTATTCAAATGGTTAAGCACATTAGGGATTTTGTTGTATTTTTCTTATACTTTGTTAATTAACTTTACAATAACAAATTTTAGGTACGGCACATATACCGGATAATGGACAAATGCTGGAGCGGAACGGGAGTTTCGTTATGTGGGTTGGGGGTATGGGGGCAACGCGTTGCCCCGCAGTACGGTATATATATGATGTATTGTAACCTTATGAGCATATTGTACTCCTTTTTCCGAATTAAAAGAAAAGTCGCTGCTCTGCTCTTGAGGACATAGACAAATTGTCGAACCTCGTTAAATCTTTGTATTTCTTTCTGGATTTGCGTCGATTCTTGCGTTTTCTTTGCCCTAAAATTCTCAACAACAAATATATGCCATTGATGACTTCTGGCATAAACCACTGCCTTGAGATTACTTGGGAGTAGCCATTGAAGGTAATAAGATGAATGCCATGGATTGCCATAAAATTATAGAAAAACTTAATGTTTATCTTTAAGACTGGAAACAAAGAACTCTTTCAATTGTAGCTAGACTCTAGTTTACTAAAATTCCTATTGAGAGCTATCTTTAATATTGATTTAGATAAACCAATGTTCCCAAAGGTCTAAGGAAAAATATTACATCCCTATGTAATAATTTTATTTCATCATAGCTCGATTGAAAAGAAATTATGTACCATTTATTGGAACATTACAACTCTTCCTACGAACTTTGATGGTTTGGTGTCCCTAATTACATCCCGTCTATCTGGGTCCGCCCCTGATTACATCAAAGGCTTCTATAATTTATTATAGTTTTTAGGATGTGCTCTATTTTAATTTTATGGAGTTGTAGTATGGCTTGTTATAATTGTTTAGTTGATATGTAGATATAAAAATAAAATTACAATGGGGTATGTTTGGGACAGCTACAGCTTATTAAAAAGCAGTTGTCAAACTGATGAATAATAATCTGATGCTAAAAAAATTATCGTGACAATTATAATTTTTTTTTAATTCATACTACTGCTAGAAAATTATCACCGTACCTAGCTAAAAGTGGTGGAAAGATGCAGATTTCAGCTTTATTTTTTTCAAAATTATGGTGACCCCGCCGTGTTCTCTAATATGTATGTATGTATATACATACGAGAGACCTCAAAATTACAAAAACACCCTCTCTCCAATTTCCCCGCCTCTCGCACTGCGCCATCGTCCCGTCCGATAAACAAACCCTGCTCTCCTCTCCATAACGCCGCCGCCGGCGATGCGTTTCCCATTCTTCATCCCCTTTCTTTCCTCCTCCTTTCCCAACACCGGCCACAAATCCGCCACTGCTGGTTCTTTCTCGCACATCTTCGTCGCCCCACCCCGCTCAAGCATCCTAACGAACCCCACATAACCTTGCGATCCGGCGATCTCCATCGCAGTCTTCCCCTTCGCCGTCCTCACCTCCAGATCCGCCCCGCTCTTCACCAGTACCTCCACCGCCTCGCCTTGCCCCGCCTCCACCGCGCAGTGCAGCGCTGTGTACCCCTCCTCATCCCTCGCATCAATCTTNGCATCCTAACGAACCCCACATAACCTTGCGATCCGGCGATCTCCATCGCAGTCTTCCCCTTCGCCGTCCTCATCTCCAGATCCGCCCCGCTCTTCACCAGTACCTGCACCGCCTCGCCTTGCCCCGCCTCCACCGCGCAGTGCAGCGCCGTGTACCCCTCCTCATCCCTCGCATCAATCTCCGCACCCTTCTCAAGCAAAACCCTAATCACTTCCATCCATCCCTTAAACGCCGCCACCATCAGCGCCGTCCAACCCCTTCCATCCCTCGCCTCCACCGATGCTCCAATATCGATCGCCCCTCTTAATGCCCTAACATCCCCTCTCCTCGCCGCCCCCATTAGTCCTTTATCCGCTCTCATCAGACTAAAGAACCTCTGTTGCCATTCTTCCCCCGCCGACATTAGAATTTCTGCACAATCCCGCTGCTTCTCCCCGACTGTCAAATTCAGCGCCGTCCGCCCATCTCTGGCCACTTCATCCACCTCCGCTCCTTTCATCAGCAGCATTCGCAGAAGCTCTGAATGACCCGCGGCCGCTGCAAGGTGCAGCGGGCCATAATCTGATCTCTGTGATCTCGCCGTCGATGCTCCCCGCGCAAGAAGAAGCTCTGCAATGATCGTATGTCCGTAAACCGCCGCATTCTCCATCGGCGACCTCCCCTGGCTCGGTGCCTCCACATCGGCTCCGAATTCTAGGAGGAGTTGCACGAGATCTGCGCGGCCGGACACAATGGCGATCTGCAGAAGCGTCCTTCCGCGAGCATCGGTTGAATCAGCCGCACGCCAATCCGGATCGCTCTGCTCCAACACCTCCCGCGCCTTCTCCATATCACCTTCCTCGATCAAACGCGCGAGGACTGCAGATCCAACATAGAAGACGCGGAGACCAGTGTCAGTGAAGACTTCCTTGTTCTTTCCATTGAACCAGCTGCGTGGGACGGCGTTTGAGTTCGCGCCGAGGCAGATGACGGAATCGAGGTAGAAGGAATCCTCCGATCGTGGAACAGAGTCAGGGATGAGTTGTGGATGAAGGTAGGTGATCTCGATTCTGATGGCGGATAGAGGTGCGATAATGGCGGTCTGTGGTCGGATCTTGAACCTGGTGCGGTTCAGCGAGAGGAGTCGGAAGGCGACCGGCATGGTGTGCATGGTGTTGCGCAAGGTCAGGATGCCATAGCAGCGCTGGCCAGGCTCGATCCGGATCACTACCTGCTTTGAAGGTTCGAGGTTTATCAATCGATCCATGTCTGCAACTTCGTTCTGATCTTGTTGGTGTTGAGAGTCTCGATGGGAATCATGGATTTATAGGAGCATGGGGAGGAGAAAATACTACATCCCATTTCCTCACGTCCGGACGATCAACTGTCAGACATCACGTTGTCAACACTTCATCGTCAGACAACGTGGCCGCCGACAGTTGACCTTGCAATCGTCCCGACGAAATAGTTTTATATGAGGAGAGGGGAGGAACAATTTTATGGGATTTTGTAGTTGAGAATCATAATATTTTAGTTGTTATTGGNTTTTATATGAGGAGAGGGGAGGAACAATTTTATGGGATTTTGTAGTTGAGAATCATAATATTTTAGTTGTTAATATTATGATGATATTTTAGATGTTATTGATAGTATTATGATGATAATTTACAATAATGTCGTCATTATATATCACTAATATCCAAAATACCGTCATCCGAACCTGATCCAAACACAACTTATCCAGATGTAATAATTTCTATAAAATAGAAAGAATTTGATGATAAAAAATGGATTTTTTTTTTTATGCTTATTCATGAAGAAGAGCATGAAGATTGAATTCTGAAATTAATTCCTTGAGAGTGATTTCACTTCTGTTTTTCTCTATCCTTTGACTTTTATATTTTAGGCTGCCAAAAAAAAATAGTTGTTTGGGAACAGATTGGCTCGTCAAATAGCTCTATTTTTAATAGTTTATTAATTAATTAAGTTTAATTAATTTTTTAAAATTTGAATTATAAACAATTTGAACGTGGGCAACTCTTAATTTGACTCTTTGTTTGATCTTGTTCGACTATTTTTAATTTGAAATAAATAAATTATATATTATTTATATAATATTTTTTATATACAATTGATTAAGATTTTATATAAACTTATCTTTTTTTTTTTCCTTAAAATGACAAGTGATTTAGTATTGAAAGGAAATTGTGTGAAGTATCAGACTTCAATGTTGGAAGAAATTGTGATGATTTGAAACCTTGTATTTCATTAACTTCTTGATTTGATCAATTAAGATGTTAATTATATATATAAGTTTAAATGATTTGAGGGATAAAATTATAGAATCATATTTACAATGTTAATAATTTTTTAGTAAAACTTAATGCTAATAATGAAGTGGGAAATGTAGATGCTTACCACATAAGCCCTATGGATTGACATATTCAACCCCTAAAGTTCGATACTTACATTTATAATAACTTCATGTGCATGAAATGATGAATGTAATTCTTAGAGTTTAGGCGTCGAGATATGTAAATATATAAGAAATTTATGGTGCTCATGGCAATTTCATGCAATGTTGGACTTCAAGAAGTGAACTATGGATGCAATTTTAGATTTGAGGTTATGTAAATCCATAAGAATTATGTAATGTGCTTTT
Organism: Phalaenopsis hybrid cultivar; assembly: GCA_002079205.1. Taxonomy (NCBI): domain Eukaryota; kingdom Viridiplantae; phylum Streptophyta; class Magnoliopsida; order Asparagales; family Orchidaceae; genus Phalaenopsis; species Phalaenopsis hybrid cultivar. Next base: position 132,561 of record JXCR01146772.1, on the reverse strand, counting down.
AAAGGTAAATTCACATATCTAACATACAATTCTTATATATTTATGTTTCTAAGGACTATTTTATAAAGTAATAATGATGATATCTTTCTAATTGATATTGAAGTTATTAGTGTTATGTGTCTAAATAATGAACATTTAAATTTGAGATATGTAATTATGTAAATGTGGGAAATATGTATGTAATTTCTTCTTATTTTGTTTAGGGATAATTACATACATAGCACTGAAAATATTACTATTCACAAAATGTAGCATCTAAGTGATATTTTTGAACTATCAAATCGACGTATTTACGCAGGCACGATCAAACCATTGATAATTTGATAAGAATGAAAAATATGGCTTGGTGTTTTATGATGAATTTCGATATTTGAGTGAGAATTTGAAAAATAGATGAAAGAGGGTATTAGATTTGTAAATATTAATATTTCAAGTGCCATGCATGTAAATAACCATTTTTTTTATATAATGTTAAACATTTAAGAATTATCTCTCTCTATATATATATTGCTCTTTTTGAAATTCAGATTTTTACTTATACTCCTAAAACAAAACTTTGTCCTTCATTGTTCTAGCTCCTCTCATATTGAATAAAATATTTCATTAAGAACGTACGCTCAGATAGTCAACAATTGCGACCATGTCGCCATACACGTTAACGTCAAGGAGGTCAACCATAACCATAACGGTGGGTGATGTGACCGTCGGTGGTTTATTGTTCCTCATATTGGGTAAATGGGGACATGTTAACCGCCGTTAAGTAACGTCGCCGTGGAATGGACGGTTCGCGAGCCCCATAGTCGGAGACGGGCCTAGGGCCGGAGGCCGGAGAGTCGGTCAATCAATCTAAACAGTTCGGAGAAGAGTTAGACGAAGACGAAGAAGGAATCTGGAAGTAATGAGACCTAACATCGTCACAGAGGTAAAGAATTTCCTCAACCAATTCACAGATCTTTCTTTCCTTCCCCCGATTCATTACCCTTTCACCGTCTCCATTCACTTAGGTTTTACTAGATTTCACCCCCAATTTCTTCTATTTATGGCCAGGGCTCTTTGAAGCTGTGATCAACTGATCATGTCAAAGGGAACTCTGATGGAAGTTATGGAATGATATAATGTTTTCATCTGTTATACACTTGTACTAGCGAGCTTTTGAACGGCTGGATCGTTAAACTGGGNTCCATTCACTTAGGTTTTACTAGATTTCACCCCCAATTTCTTCTATTTATGGCTAGGGTTCTTTGAAGCTGTGATCAACTTATCATGTCAAAGGGAACTCTAATGGAAGTTATGGAATGATATAATGTTTTCATCTGTTATACACTTGTACTAGCGAGCTTTTGAACAGCTGGATCGTTAACCTCGGATTTGTTTTGCTCGTTTATTAAATGTTTCTCAAGGATTATTTTCTTTTGTGCGCTGCATTATTGTCTGTGGACTGATGCCCGAGATGTACTTGTGTTTCCTATTGGGATTCGACATGTAAGATATATATGAATATGATGTGTAGGGATTAGAGGGTGAATTTATTTGTTTTACGGCTGTTCGGCAGCCGATTTTAAGCTGGATTTATGCTGAATCCTGCCAAACTGTAAAAAAAAAAGCATTGGCAAATCCTACAGACTCTTAAATCCCTTTTTTCCTTGGTTTTGCCTTAAATCAGGGATTTAGTAAATCCAGTTGGAAGAGGGATTTATGGGATTTGGAGAAGCTATAGCCTGGGGGAAAATAAATCCTACCGAAGTTGTCAAACAATTTCTCCAGATTTATTAGGATTTGTTTTTTAAGATACCAAACAGTTTTGAAGATTTAACCCCTTCAGGATTTCATAGATCTAGATTTGCAAGATTTACTAAATCCTATTTAAACTAAATCCTACTTGCAACCAAACATCCAACGTTGTATAAACAGCTAGAGCATTACATTATATTTTTAAAATTGCTTTGTTGATGACATGTAAGTAGGTTTCACTGTTAAATTTGCATTAATAGGTGCAAGTTGTATAGTTTTTGTTGTTTTATGGATCAAACTATATTGCAATGAAAATTTCATTGATATGTAAGTTGAGCGTGGTAGAGACTTGAATCTTAACATGGACATGCAGTAAAATTTAGAAGAATAGATCAATTGATGATTGTATTAGATGAACTGTTGGAGCGACATTTAGTGAAGATGAGGTAATTGATAATCAAGCTGGCCTAGTAATCATAGAGAGAAAAATGAAATGACATGATCGTCAACCCATCAAGCTCTGATATTTTAATTATTTGAAAATTGAATCTTAAGTTTTCAACTCCTGCAATAGTTTATGTGCTTTTCTATGTGTCTTGTTATTTATGTTATGTAAATTGTTCTTAGTTCCAATTTTGATTTCCACATGCCCTTGGGCTGTTAACAGGCAGGACTTCCAACTAGGTTGAACCAATGGTGGGCTGGTATTCCATTTATTACTTCTAGTGTGACAGTTATTTGTGGGATAATTTACTTGGTATGTTTATTGGCCGGGTATGACTCGTTTGCCGAGATATGTTTCTTGCCTTCTGAAGTGGTTTCAAGGTTTCAAGGTAAGAGTTTGGGCAACCTTTTTCTTTATAATTTAATGCGTCCAGTTGTTTTCAACTTTTAAATCATTTTGAGTGATCAACTTCTGTAATTTTATTCCACATAGATGCTAAATTGAATGTAGCTGATCAAGGGAATGGAGAAGGAACATATTTAAAGTAAAAAGAGGTTTCAATAAGGCCCATTTGGTTGCTTGAAATTAGAAAGCATGAAAAAAAGAACGCTAAGTCTTGCTAATTGAATTATTATGTTGGCTGCAGTTAGAAATCAACAGTGGATTTTACTTTTGATTTTAAGCTCCACAACCCTCCTAAAACTTCCATAATTTTAAAATTTCAATTTCACATAGAAATTTTGCAAAATAAAATTATCATTTTTCAATTGTATCTACAAACAATCAAATGGGCCATAAATGAAGGAGTTGCATGATAATAGTGGAAATTCACTATCTTAAAAGTGCACACACTATCTTAAAATTACACAAATTCATCCTCTCAAAATGATAGGGACTCACTTAGTATCTTTGGAAAATTACTTACCTAAACAAGAGGAATCTCTCATTCTTTCACATGGTTGAAATTAGCAAGGACATGGCTACCTAAAATTTCTCCTTGCATAAGTTAATTTGATCACCAAACATGAAGTCTTTGGCAATCAAGTGAGGTTATTATTGGAGGTTGTGCTTGTTCAGAAGTACTTCAATATTTACTTCATAATTAATTGGGGATTGTTAAGGATTGGGTTATATGTTTCTCAATGGCTATTGCATTAAAGATTTACTAATATTATTTGTGATGTAACATTTTCAATTTTATCTTATAGCTAAACGATGTTAAGCTCTTGAAATCAAAATATGTTATAATATTAATATTGCAATGTTGAACTCACTATATTAGTATTGCTAATAACAACTTTCCTGTATTGCTCAACTTTTCTTATAGACTTTGTTGCAAATCTAGATAAAAAAAAAAGATATTTAATCATACTAATATATTATAACCGTTAATCATTTTTTTCATCCTGTATATCATTTGAAGGATATTCACGAACTCAAAAAGTTTTCAGTTCATATTTAGTCATACATAATTTTTTGGTGTTGGTGCCTGTTTAGTACTCTTTAGATGAGATGGTAATGAATTTTTCTTAGAAATGTTATTCATATATGCAAATATTCTTAACGTGTAGATAATTTTAATGCTTCTCAATCGTTAAAAATTATGTAATGCCCTATCTTATATGTTTATTGTGTTACTTAGTTCATACTTAATTTTTTGTCCAAGACCTTTTATGAAACGTAAGGATATCTCATGTGTTGTCAAGGGTAAACATTTTAAACCTAAGGATCTCTCTTGTGCTTCTAGCAATCGCCTTGATGATTGGTTTTGATTGCCAAATCATAATTGGAGGCATTCATCTTCAAAATCAATATCCCAACCATAAAAATAAAGTCAAAATCATTCCCTTATGGTTGGTACAATTATCTTTTATCATAGCTGGAGGGGGATCCTCATTATAAAATATTGTGCTCTTTTCCCATTAACGGGCATAATCATTATAAATTAGAACTGGAGTAAAACTCTATTGAAATCAGCTTCGCCTATAGATTAAAATGATTATGAAATAAAATAAAAATTGTAGACAAAAATCCGTTGATGTTAGAAAGTGCAGTTTTTGTTGATAGACTGCTACACCATAATTGGACTACTTTAGCCCAAGGCAGGTGGAGTCACTGGAACAGAAATCCTGCTAGACTACATTAGCTGCAGAATAACAAATCACTCCAAAACTCGTTTATCTCCATACTTCCTGCCCTAACTCAACCACAAAACAGCCACAATAACTCCATCACATAAATGAACAGTAGCTGCACTGCGCGACAGAGAATCCATTATGCATCGCCGCAAGAAGATCAACCATGACACCAGGTCACTTGGTATTGAAGTACCCAACTCAGCCTATCCTTTCTTCTTTTCGAGAAAAAAAAAATAATAATAATAATAATAAAAAAGGATAAAACTTTCAATCGTCAAATTAATATTTTCACTGTCACTCGTACGAAAAATATTGTTATGTTTTTCATTTACTTTATGAAAATTGGGGCGTCTGTTTTCTTGCTCTAATATTTTGTATGCATGTTTTTATGCAAAATTTTAGTTGATGTTTATGTTTCTTCAGTGTACAGGATTTATACAGCTGTTCTCTTTCATGGATCCCTTCTGCATGTTGTTTTCAATATGTTGGCACTTGTACCTCTGGGGACAGAGCTGGAGAGAATCATGGGATCCATTCGTCTGCTGTACTTGATGATCTTGCTTGCTACAAGCAATGCTATTTTCCATCTCATTATAGCTTTAATTGTGTCCCACAATCCTCTACACGCATATCCATTTCTCATGCATGAGTGTGCCATTGGTTTCTCGGGAATAATATTTTCTATGATTGTTATAGAAACCAGCCTGAGTGGCGTACAAGCTAGAAGGTTGGTTTTTATTGGATTATAAAGGAGTAGTATTTTCTGTTATATATCCTATTAATGAAAAATCTTGTTATTTTCTTCATTTATTTTTTATTATTTATTTATTTTTTTTATTTTTATGAAAGAAGATCATGTTTGAGCTTATGTAAAATGCTAATAAATTTTGATTGTCTGCTTTTGTTAATTTTTATGGTGTTGTTAACTCTGGTTATATCTCTCTTATTCTTGCAGCGTTTTTGGACTCTTCAATGTGCCTGCCAAGTGGTATGTCGCATATACATGCAATTAATTTAATTTACTCTACATTTCTAAGATTTAATTTAGTCATTTATAAAGCGGTAACTTCTTTTCAACAAAGAGATAATATTTATGTACTAGGTATGCGTGGATACTGTTGGTACTCTTTCAACTTCTAGCAACAAATGTTTCATTGTTGGGACACCTGTGTGGAATTTTATCAGGATTTGCATGTATGCTTTTCTTTTTGTTGCTGTTGTTTACTTATCCTTGCTTCTGGGATATTTAACTTGTTTTTTAATTTGTTTTTCATTTTGCATCAGACTCTTATGGATTATTCAATTACTTTTTACCCGGATCATCCTTTTATGGTGCAATTGAGAGCTCATCACTTTTAGTAAGTTATCTGAACCTTCTTATTTTTCCTTCTTATGTGAGTAAAATAAGTGGTTGCATGGAGATATTAATGTAGTAATGATTTCAAGCATCGACGAGATAGCATAGTTTATAATGCTTTTAGTGTTGCAAATATTCTAGTACATTCAGGTAAAAGTACAATAATCATCAATTTAATTGTGCAAACTTCAAATCATCCATACTGTTGCAGAGTTTAATCTTTGAATCTTTCTACATAATCATATGATAAGTTTCAACACTTCAAAATAAGAGGACGCGACAGCCTTTCTCGGTGTGATTTAAAGAACATATTGATACAGAACCAGAAAGTGAAGGAAAGATCAGGAAAGAAGTTGAACGGAGAACTGAAGGAGAATTTCAGAGAAGAGTAAGAAAGAGAAAAACTAGGTTTTTTTTATATCAAGACTTAGTGTGTGTGTGTCAATTATAGCCTAGTTTCCCTATTTATAAACATCACATGCTTCAGCATGACCGAGTACAATGAACCAACCAATATAAGATGAAACAACAGTTGGTGGACTGTTTTGAACTAGTTACTTTAGAAAATGCACTATTAAATGGAGATAGTTTTATATGCTAGTCTTAAGACCATGTTGAGCTTTAATTGAAGATGATACTGATAATTAGGATGACATTGCACACTGTCTGAGGATGGTGGTGATATTCTGCCATTCGAGTGGGCCCTTTTAATTCTCTTTTAATTCTTTGATGGCGGGCTTGATATATTTGGTTAATAATTAGGCCCACCATGCAGCATCTATATTAATTTTTAATATAGTTATACTGGGTTTTGTATTCTACTATGATCCTATAATATTCTGAACCCATTAATTTCATTTTTGAAATAAAACAGAAAATGTAACCTTTTGAAGGTGTCTATTATGTTGGCTTTAAAAAGTAAACGTTGATTAATTTTGGTTGTTCATTTTGTAACACCATGATTTGTGTTCAAATGATCATTGCACAACTTGGTGTAAATGGTACAATAATTTTTTTTAGATTTTAGAAGTTTTGAGCACTGAAGATCTAGGTGATTTACTATTGGCTCACCCATTATCCTCAACTTAGTACATCAAAACAAAACCAATCTCGAGCCTTAGACCTCGATATATTTGCTCTATTTGGATAGTCGTCCTCAAGTTTGATGCCTTTAGCCTTAATCCAACTGTTAATTATCTTATANCATGAAATGATGAATGTAATTCTTAGAGTTTAGGCGTCGAGATATGTAAATATATAAGAAATTTATGGTGCTCATGGCAATTTCATGCAATGTTGGACTTCAAGAAGTGAACTATGGATGCAATTTTAGATTTGAGGTTATGTAAATCCATAAGAATTATGTAATGTGCTTTTAAAGGTAAATTCACATATCTAACATACAATTCTTATATATTTATGTTTCTAAGGACTATTTTATAAAGTAATAATGATGATATCTTTCTAATTGATATTGAAGTTATTAGTGTTATGTGTCTAAATAATGAACATTTAAATTTGAGATATGTAATTATGTAAATGTGGGAAATATGTATGTAATTTCTTCTTATTTTGTTTAGGGATAATTACATACATAGCACTGAAAATATTACTATTCACAAAATGTAGCATCTAAGTGATATTTTTGAACTATCAAATCGACGTATTTACGCAGGCACGATCAAACCATTGATAATTTGATAAGAATGAAAAATATGGCTTGGTGTTTTATGATGAATTTCGATATTTGAGTGAGAATTTGAAAAATAGATGAAAGAGGGTATTAGATTTGTAAATATTAATATTTCAAGTGCCATGCATGTAAATAACCATTTTTTTTATATAATGTTAAACATTTAAGAATTATCTCTCTCTATATATATATTGCTCTTTTTGAAATTCAGATTTTTACTTATACTCCTAAAACAAAACTTTGTCCTTCATTGTTCTAGCTCCTCTCATATTGAATAAAATATTTCATTAAGAACGTACGCTCAGATAGTCAACAATTGCGACCATGTCGCCATACACGTTAACGTCAAGGAGGTCAACCATAACCATAACGGTGGGTGATGTGACCGTCGGTGGTTTATTGTTCCTCATATTGGGTAAATGGGGACATGTTAACCGCCGTTAAGTAACGTCGCCGTGGAATGGACGGTTCGCGAGCCCCATAGTCGGAGACGGGCCTAGGGCCGGAGGCCGGAGAGTCGGTCAATCAATCTAAACAGTTCGGAGAAGAGTTAGACGAAGACGAAGAAGGAATCTGGAAGGAATGAGACCTAACATCGTCACAGAGGTAAAGAATTTCCTCAACCAATTCACAGATCTTTCTTTCCTTCCCCCGATTCACCGTTNATTTCAAGTGCCATGCATGTAAATAACCATTTTTTTTATATAATGTTAAACATTTAAGAATTATCTCTCTCTCTCTATATATATATTGCTCTTTTTGAAATTCAGATTTTTTACTTATACTCCTAAAACAAAACTTTGTCCTTCATTGTTCTAGCTCCTCTCATATTGAAGAAAATATTTCATTAAGAACGTACATTCAGACAGTCAACAATTGTGACCATGTCGCCATACACGTCAACGTCAAGGAGGTCAACCATAGCGGTCACTTCATCATACACATCAGCAGAGGGTGATGTGGCCGTCGGTGGTTGATTGTTTCCTCATATTGGGTAAATGGGGACATCTTAACCGCCGTTAAGTAACGTCGCCGTGGAATGGACGGTTCGCGAGCCCCATAGTCGGAGCCGGGCCTAGGGCCGGAGGCCGGAGAGTCGGTCAATCAATCTAAACAGTTCGGAGAAGAGTTAGACGAAGACGAAGAAGGAATCTGGAAGGAATGAGACCTAACATCGTCACAGAGGTAAAGAATTTCCTCAACCAATTCACAGATCTTTCTTTCCTTCCCCCGATTCATTACCCTTTCACCGTTTCCATTCACTTAGGTTTTACTAGATTTCACCCCCAATTTCTTCTATTTATGGCTAGGGTTCTTTGAAGCTTTGATCAACTGATCATGTCAAAGGGAACTCTAATGGAAGTTATGGAATGATATAATGTTTTCATCTGTTATCCACTTGTACTAGCGAGCTTTTGAACAGCTGGATCGTTAAACTCGGATTTGTTTTGCTCGTTTATTAAATGTTTCTCAAGTATTATTTTCTTTTGTGCGCTGCATTATTGTCTGTGGACTGATGCCCGAGATGTACTTGTGTTTCCTATTGGGATTCGACATGTAAGATATATATGAATATGATGTGTAGGGATTAGAGGGTGAATTTATTTGTTTTAAGGCTGTTCGGTAGCCGGTTTTAAGCTGTATTTATACTGGATTTATGCTGAATCCTGCCAAACTGCCAAAAAAAAGCATTGACAAATCCCACAGACTCTTAAATCCCTTTTTTCCTTGGTTTTGCCTTAAATCCGGGATTTAGTAAATCAAGTTGGAAGAGGGATTTATGGGATTTGGAGAAGCTATAGCCTGGGGGAAGATAAATCCTACTGAAGTTGTCAAACAATTTCTCCAGATTTATTAGGATTTGTTTTTTAAGATACCAAACAGTTTTGAAGATTTAACCCCTTCAGGATTTCATAGATCTAGATTTGCACAATTTACTAAATCCTATTTAAACTAAATCCTACTTGCAACCAAACAACCAACGTTGTATAAACGGCTAGAGCATTACATTATATTTTTAAAATTGCTTTCTTGATGACATGTAAGTAGGTTTCACTGATAAATTTCATTAATAGGTGCAAGTTGTATAGTTTTTGTTGTTTTATGGATCAAACTATATTGCAATGAAAATTTCATTGATATGTAAGTTGAGCGTGGTAGAAACTTGAATCTTAACATGGACATGCAGTAAAATTTAAAAGAATAGATCAATCGATGATTGTATTAGATGAACTGTTGGTGCGACATTTAGTGAATATGAGGTAATTGATAATCAAGCTGGCCTAGCTATCATAGAGAGAAATGAAATGACATGATCGTCAACCCATCAAGCTCTGATATTTTAATTATTTGAAAATTGAATCTTAAGTGTTCAACTCCTGCAATAGGTTATGTGCTTTTCTATATGTCTTGTTATTTATATTATGTAAATTGTTCTTAGTTCCAATTTTGATTTCCACATGCCCTTGGGCTGTTAACAGGCAGGACTTCCAACTAGGTTGAACCAATGGTGGGCTGGTATTCCATTTATTACTTCTAGTGTGACAGTTGTTTGTGGGATAATTTACTTGGTATGTTTATTGGCCGGGTATGACTCGTTTGCCGAGATATGTTTCTTGCCTTCTGAAGTGGCTTCAAGGTTTCAAGGTAAGAGTTTGGGCAACCTTTTTCTTTATAATTTAATGCGTCCAGTTGTTTTCAACTTTTAAATCATTTTGAGTGATCAACTTCTGTAATTTTATTCCACATAGATGCTAAATTGAATGTAGCTGATCAAGGGAATGGAGAAGGAACATATTTAAAGTAAAAAGAGGTTTCAATAAGGCCNAATTTTATCTTATAGCTAAACGATGTTAAGCTCTTGAAATCAAAATATGTTATAATATTAATATTGCAATGTTGAACTCACTATATTAGTATTGCTAATAACAACTTTCCTGTATTGCTCAACTTTTCTTATAGACTTTGTTGCAAATCTAGATTAAAAAAAAAGATATTTAATCATACTAATATATTATAACCGTTAATCATTTTTTTCATCCTATATATCATTTGAAGGATATTCACGAACTCAAAAAGTTTTCAGTTCATATTTAGTCATACATAATTTTTTGGTGTTGGTGCCTGTTTAGTAGTCTTTAGATGAGATGGTAATGAATTTTTCTTAGAAATGTTATTCATATATGCAAATATTCTTAACGTGTCGATAATTTTAATGCTTCTCAATCTTTAAAAGTTATGTAATGCCCTATCTTATATGTTTATAGTGTTACTTAGTTCATACTTAATTTTTTGTCCAAGACCTTTTATGAAACGTAAGGATATCTCATGTGTTGTCAAGGGTAAACATTTTAAACCTAAGGATCTCTCTTGTGCTTCTAGCAATCGCCTTGATGATTGGTTTTGATTGCCAAATCATAATTGGAGGCATTCATCTTCAAAATCAATATCCCAACCATAAAAACAAAGTCAAAATCATTCCCTTATGGTTGGTACAATTATCTTTTATCATAGCTGGAGGGGGATCCTCATTATAAAATATCTTTTTAAAATTTCAATAAAAATACATTTTGTGCTCTTTTCCCATCAACGGGCATAATCATTATAAATTAGAACTGGAGTAACACTCTATTGAAATCAGCTTCCCCTATAGATTAAAATAATTATGAAATAAAATAAAAATTGTAGACAAAAATCCGTTGATGTTAGAAAANCAAAATCATTCCCTTATGGTTGGTACAATTATCTTTTATCATAGCTGGAGGGGGATCCTCATTATAAAATATTGTGCTCTTTTCCCATTAACGGGCATAATCATTATAAATTAGAACTGGAGTAAAACTCTATTGAAATCAGCTTCGCCTATAGATTAAAATGATTATGAAATAAAATAAAAATTGTAGACAAAAATCCGTTGATGTTAGAAAGTGCAGTTTTTGTTGATAGACTGCTACACCATAATTGGACTACTTTAGCCCAAGGCAGGTGGAGTCACTGGAACAGAAATCCTGCTAGACTACATTAGCTGCAGAATAACAAATCACTCCAAAACTCGTTTATCTCCATACTTCCTGCCCTAACTCAACCACAAAACAGCCACAATAACTCCATCACATAAATGAACAGTAGCTGCACTGCGCGACAGAGAATCCATTATGCATCGCCGCAAGAAGATCAACCATGACACCAGGTCACTTGGTATTGAAGTACCCAACTCAGCCTATCCTTTCTTCTTTTCGAGAAANACAAAACAGCCACAATAACTCCATCACATAAATGAACAGTAGCTGCACTGCGCGACAGAGAATCCATTATGCCTCGCCGCAAGAAGATCAACCATGACACCATGTCACTTGGTATTGAAGTACCCAACTCAGCCTATCCTTTCTTCTTTTCGAGNCAACCTTTTTCTTTATAATTTAATGCGTCCAGTTGTTTTCAACTTTTAAATCATTTTGAGTGATCAACTTCTATAATTTTATTCCACATAGATGCTAAATTGAATGTAGCTGATCAAGGGAATGGAGAAGGAACATATTTAAAGTAAAAAGAGGTTTCAATAAGGCCCATTTGGTTGCTTGAAATTAGAAAGCATGAAAAAAAGAACGCTAAGTCTTGCTAATTGAATTATTATGTTGGCTGCAGTTAGAAATCAACAGTGGATTTTACTTTTGATTTTAAGCTCCACAACCCTCCTAAAACTTCCATAATTTTAAAATTTCAATTTCACATAGAAATTTTGCAAAATAAAATTATCATTTTTCAATTGTATCTACAAACAATCAAATTGGCCCTAAATGAAGGAGTTGCATGATAATAGTGGAAATTCACTATCTTAAAAGTGCACACACTATCATAAAATTACACAAATTTATCCTCTCAAAATGATAGGGACTCGCTTAGTATCTTTGGAAAATTACTTACCTAAACAAGAGGAATCTCTCATTCTTTCACATGGTTGAAATTAGCTAGGACATGGCTACCTAAAATTTCTCCTTACATAAGCTAATTTGATCACCAAACATGAAGTCTCTGGCAATCAAGTGAGTTATTATTGGAGGTTGTGCTTGTCAGAATTACTTCAATATTTACTTCATAATTAATTGGGGATTGTTAAGGATTGGATTATATGTTTCTCAATGACTATTGCATTAAAGATTTACAAATATTACTTGTGATGTAACATTTTTAATTTTATCTTATAGCTAAACGATGTTAAGCTCTTGGAATCAAAATATGTTATAATATTAATATTGCAATGTTGAACTCACTATATTAGTATTGCTAATAACAACTTTCCTGTACTGCTCAACTTTTCTTATAGACTTTGTTGCAAATCTAGATTAAAAAAAAGATATTTAATCATACTAATATATTATAACCGTTAATCATTTTTTCATCCTATATATCATTTGAAGAATATTCACGAACTCAAAAAGTTTTCAGTTCATATTTAGTCATACATAATTTTTTGGTTTTGGTGCCTGTTTAGTTGTCTTTAGATGAGATGGTAATGAATTTTTCTTAGAAATGTTATTCATATATGCAAATATTCTTAACATGTGGATAATTTTAATGCTTCTCAATCTTTAAAAATTATGTAACGCCCTATCTTATATGTTTATAGAATTGTTACTTAGTTCATACTTAATTTTTTGTCCAAGACCTTTTATGAAACGTAAGGATATCTCATGTGTTGTCAAGGGTAAACATTTTAAACCTAAGGATCTCTCTTGTGCTTTTATCAATCGCCTTGATGATTGGTTTTGATTGCCAAATCATAATTGGAGGCTTTCATCTTCAAAATCAATCTCCCAACCATAAAAACAAAGACTTTGATCATTCCCTTATGGTTGGTACAATTATCTTTTATCATAGCTGGAGGGGGATCCTCATTATAAAATATCCTTTTAAAATTTCAATAAAAATACATTTTGTGCTCTTTTCCCATTAACGGGCATAATCATTATAAATTAGAACTGGAGTAAAACTCTATTGAAATCAGCTTCCCCTATAGATTAAAATAATTATGAAATAAAATAAAAATTGCAGACAAAAATCCGTTGATGTTAGAAAATGCAGTTCTTGTTGATAGACTGCTACACCATAATTGGACTACTTTAGCTCAAGGCAGGTGGAGTCACTCAAACAGAAATCCTGCTAGACTACATTAGCTGCAGAATAACAAATCACTCCAGAACTCGTTTATCTCCATACTTCCTGCCCTAACTCAACCACAAAACAGCCACAATAACTCCATCACATAAATGAACTGTAGCTGCACTGCGCGACAGAGATTCCATTATGCCTCGCCGCGATTAGATCAACCATGACACCAGGTCACTTGGTATTGAAGTACCCAACTCAGCCTATCCTTTCTTCTTTTCGAGAAAAAAAAAATAAAAATAATAAAGGATAAAACTTTCAATCGTCAAATTAATTTTTTAACTGTCACTCGTACGAAAAATATTGTTTGTTTTTCATTTACTTTATCAAAATTTTGGCATCTGTTTTCTTGCTCTAATATTTTGTATGCATGTTATTATGCAAAATTTTAGTTGATGTTTATGTTTCTTCAGTGTACAGGATTTATACAGCTGTTCTCTTTCATGGATCCCTTCTGCATGTTGTTTTCAATATGTTGGCACTTGTACCTCTGGGGACAGAGCTGGAGAGAATCATGGGATCCATTCGTCTGCTGTACTTGATGACCTTGCTTGCTACAAGCAATGCTATTTTCCATCTCATTATAGCTTTAATTGTGGCCCACAATCCTCTACACGCATATCCATTTCTCATGCATGAGTGTGCCATTGGTTTCTCGGGAATAATATTTTCTATGATTGTTATAGAAACCAGCCTGAGTGGCGTACAAACTAGAAGGTTGGTCTTTATTGGATTATAAAAGGGTAGTATTTTCTGTTATATATCCTATTAATGAAAAATCTTGTTATTTTCTTCAATTATTTATTTATTTATTTATTTTTTATGAAAGAAGATCATGTTTGAGCTTATGTAAAATGCTAATAAATTTTGATTGTCTGCTTTTGTTAATTTTTATGGTGTTGTTAACTCTGGTTATATCTCTCTTATTCTTGCAGCGTTTTTGGACTCTTCAATGTGCCTGCCAAGTGGTATGTGGCATACACATGCAATTAATTAAATTTACTCTACATTTCTAAGATTTACTTTAGTCATTTATAAAGCGGTAACTTCTTTTCAACAAAGAGATAATATTTATGTACTAGGTATGCGTGGATACTGTTGGTACTCTTTCAACTTCTAGCAACAAATGTTTCATTGTTGGGACACCTGTGTGGAATTTTATCAGGATTTGCATGTATGCTTTTCTTTTTTTTGCTGTTATTTACTTATGCTTGCTTCTGGGATATTTAACTTGTTTTTTAATTTGTTTTTCGTTTTGCATCAGACTCTTATGGATTATTCAATTACTTTTTACCCGGATCATCCTTTTATGGTGCAATTGAGAGCTCATCACTTTTAGTAAGTTATCTGAACCTTCTTATTTTCCTTCTCATGTGAGTAAAATAAGTGGTTGCATGGAGATATTAATGTAGTAATGATTTCAAGCATCGACGAGATAGCATAGTTTATAATGCTTTTAGTGTTGCAAATATTCTAGTACATTCAGGTAAAAGTACAATAATCATCAATTTAATTGTGCAAACTTCAAATCATCCATACTGTTGCAGAGTTTAATCTTTGAATCTTTCTACATAATCATATGATAAGTTTCAACACTTCAAAATAAGAGGACGCGACAGCCTTTCTCGGTGTGATTTAAAGAACATATTGATACAGAACCAGAAAGTGAAGGAAAGATCAGGAAAGAAGTTGAACGGAGAACTGAAGGAGAATTTCAGAGAAGAGTAAGAAAGAGAAAAACTAGGTTTTTTTTATATCAAGACTTAGTGTGTGTGTGTCAATTATAGCCTAGTTTCCCTATTTATAAACATCACATGCTTCAGCATGACCGAGTACAATGAACCAACCAATATAAGATGAAACAACAGTTGGTGGACTGTTTTGAACTAGTTACTTTAGAAAATGCACTATTAAATGGAGATAGTTTTATATGCTAGTCTTAAGACCATGTTGAGCTTTAATTGAAGATGATACTGATAATTAGGATGACATTGCACACTGTCTGAGGATGGTGGTGATATTCTGCCATTCGAGTGGGCCCTTTTAATTCTCTTTTAATTCTTTGATGGCGGGCTTGATATATTTGGTTAATAATTAGGCCCACCATGCAGCATCTATATTAATTTTTAATATAGTTATACTGGGTTTTGTATTCTACTATGATCCTATAATATTCTGAACCCATTAATTTCATTTTTGAAATAAAACAGAAAATGTAACCTTTTGAAGGTGTCTATTATGTTGGCTTTAAAAAGTAAACGTTGATTAATTTTGGTTGTTCATTTTGTAACACCATGATTTGTGTTCAAATGATCATTGCACAACTTGGTGTAAATGGTACAATAATTTTTTTTAGATTTTAGAAGTTTTGACCACTGAAGATCTAGGTGATTTACTATTGGCTCACCCATTATCCTTAACTTAGTACATCAAAACAAAACCAATCTCGAGCCTTAGACCTCAATGTATTTGTAAAAATTTGGATAGCCTTCCTCGAGTTTGATGCCTTTAGCCTCAATCCAACTGTTAATTATCTTATGGTTGCAATGATATTGCATGGTTTTTTAAGGACATAAATTGGTTAACGACCTTATGAATTCTCAATGTCCTTAATCAAAGGACATTTTACTGTAAGATTCATTAAAATACAAGAGGAATTTCTTTTAATCTTGGTGTGGCTCTTGTAGAGATTTTTGCTTGGAATAAAAATTATTTAATTTTTTTATCAGACTAAGATATTGTTCAGGTCCATTCCGAGTCCATTCACACTATTAGTTTGTTGAACTTTGTGTCATTTTTTGTTACTAACTTGTACAGTGAAACTTTTTCTTGGTCCTGAATCTGTCAGCTAGGGGTTATGTTTCTTTCCACGTGTAAAGTTAAATTTGATATTTACTTATATTTATTTAAAAATTTTAGCAGATTTAATTGCTTTTAGAGAAATCTGTTGTGAAATGCCTTGTTTTTGCCACAACATATTTTTCTCTTCTATACTAGCTTGGGCCAAGGTTTTATGTGTAAGGAGGGTGTATTGATATGTGCTTTAGTGGCGAAGGAGAAATCTGGAGCTCTGCATGCGCGATAGATGGACCGACAAAGATGAAGATGAGGTTTTGCATGGGAGGATTTGGCCGTGGGAGGATGTGTAACAGAGGCAAACCGTGTGGCCAGGAAGTCCATTTTTGATCGTTTGGAAGGCTTTGGGTGAGTTATAGGTAAATAGTAAGTTTATGGGGGCAGATATGCAAATAAATAAGTTTAAGATGCCATGTATGTAAATTCCCCTTTTTTTTCAGTAGAGAGGGGATTGTGGTTGTTTGGTGGCTTGTCTCTGGTAAAGAGAGGAAAGTATATAGTGTGAGGGAGCAAAGCTTGCCGGAGCTACTCGGAGGAGCTAAGCAAGTAGTGATCGGGTGGGAGTGAGTAGAAGCGGACTACTGCTTATTGCGGCTGAGATTCACTCGAGACAGAGAACTGCAAATGGGAGAAAGAAAAGATTGAAAATGTTAGTGAGAATTCGGGTGTAGGTTTGTGGAATATGGTTGGTTTGGCTTTTTGGTACTTTAGCCAAGTAGAGAATGTTCTCGGGTTTTGGCTTGGCGGGAAGAGTTGGTGACGTGAAATGGGGAAGGAAGAGTTGATTGACTTGGGGTTATGTGCGACGGGAACCACATGGAGAGAAACTATGGGAATGAGCTGGAGGTGCACGTCGGTGTTGAGGTTGCTGGAGGTTTCGCCGTCATGAGGGTTTTAATTGCGTAAGACAGCAGGCGGGTAGTCTCGTTAGCAACCAGGGCTCTTTGTGGGTTTTGGATGGAGATGGGGGGAGAGGTCGTCAGCGATGGTTTTTTAGCCTGGGGTGGAGATTGGGTGAGTAGAAGGATAACAAGAGCTCACTAGCAAGATGAGGACATCTGGGTTTAGGCAAGAGATAGGAGAGCGGCAGATTTTAGGTCGATGCAACTTGTTGGCGGTGCTGGGGTGAGAGATTTGCTGGTTTGTGACAAGTAGCAACTGGGTGGATTTATTGCCGACGAGGGAGATGGGAGATGAGAATCTGTGCGAGTTTGAATGGCGGGAGAGAGGCTGTAGGAGAGGATAGGGAGAAGGATTTCGGTCTGGGAATGTGAGGGATATCGCGTGGGTTTCGCGAAAGGGTTTTTTACATATCAACCACCCAAAATGTTGAATATAACATTTTAATCACCAAAACTTTAAATATAACATTTTAACCACTTTTTCATTACNTCGCCGTCATGAGGGTTTTAATTGCGTAAGACAACAGGCGGGTAGGTCTCGTTAGCAACCAGGGCTCTTTGTCGGTTTTGGATGGAAATGGGGGGAGAGGTCGTCGGCGATGGTTTTTTAGCCTGAAGTGGAGATTGGATCAGTAGAAGGATAACAAGAGCTCACTAGCGAGATGAGGACAGCTGGGTTTAGGCAAGAGATAGGTAGAGCGGCAGATTTTAGGCCGATGCAACTTGTTGGCGGTGCTGGGGTGAGAGATTTGCTGGTATGTGACAAGTAGCAACTGGGTGGATTTATTGCCGACGAGGGAGATGGGAGAGGAGATTTGTGCGAGTTTGAATGGCGGGAGAGAGTCCGGAGGAGAGGATTGGGAGAAGGATTTCGGTCTGGGAATGTGAGGGATATCGCGTGGGTTTCGCGAAAGGGGTTTTTACATATCAACCACACAAAATATTGAATATAACATTTTAATCACCAAAACTTTAAATATAACATTTTAACCACTTCTTTCATTATAATCACCATTCTTTACCTATTAGTGAAGGCTTTGAGTGAAAGTTTTAGGTGGTTAAAATGTTTTATTTAAAATTTAGGCGATTAATATGTTATATTTAATGATTTGGGTGGTTGATATGTAATGCNTTTCATTATAATCACCATTCTTTACCTATTAGTGAAGGCTTTGAGTGAAAGGTTTAGGTGGTTAAAATGTTTTATTTAAAATTTAGGTGATTAATATGTTATATTTAATGATTTGGGTGGTTGATATGTAATGTCTATTCGCAAAAATGGCTAGGGAGAGCTCTGAAAGGAAACAAGCATGTCAGGAGTTTTTAGGGTAATTGATTTCTTTTAATGTTTTATTTTTAAATAATTTTAATATATTTTATTCTTTTCACTTATAACAAGGGAAGTTGGAAATGTAGAATACAGTCATAGACCTATGTGGCTTGGNAGAGCTCTGAAAGGAAACAAGCATGTCAGGAGTTTTTAGGGTAATTGATTTCTTTTAATGTTTTATTTTTAACTAATTTTAATATATTTTATTCTTTTCACTGATAACAAGGGAAGTTGGAAATGTAGAGTACAGTCATAGACCTATGTGGCTTGACAATGACGATTTTCATGCCTTTAATATAAATTATTTATTTATATATTTAAATATATTATAAAATTTTATTTAATTGTTATATATATATATATATATATTCTCTCTTTTTTAGTAAAATTATATATAAATTTTTGATAAATTTTATTTTAGTCTAATATATATTTAAACTAGTTTATATTATTTTTTATATTTATTTAATTGATGGATAGTATATGTATATTTTTATTTTGCCTCAATATTTGTTATTCGCTCGCCTTGAAATGCAAGCATTTCGTCTCGTGTGTAGGTAGATTGGTATTTTNATATTTAAACTAGTTTATATTATTTTTTATATTTATTTAATTGATGGATAGTATATGTATATTTTTATTTTGACTCAATATTTGTTATCCGCTCGCCTTGAAATGCAAGCATTTCGTCTCGTGTGTAGGTAGATTGGTATTCCACAATCATGCGTGGACTCGCCAAGTATTTTTGACATTTTGTATGCATCAACACGGATCATCTTCATGAGCAAGCGTCGTTTGGGCAGCTTGATGACAACCAAAGTAATTTAAACTTGATGCTTGCATCATCATATTTTTTGTGAGCAACATTTGTGGAATAACACTTCTTTGATATTTTCGGTGTGATTGCTGAGTTATGAAAATTATATGGAGTTCAATAATAGCAAACTACTAAAAGCAATAAACTTGAATTGTTAAGAAAAAATCTATCTATTTTTCAATATATAACCAATATTGCTGACATTGCCATTATCGGTCCCAAGTTCGGATGTGAAAAGTGGAGACTTGTGTTAGGTAGTCGACAACCAGCGTAAAATTTGTCGAAATAATTATGACATGAATCATTTTGATCATTTTGTAAGTGTTAGGGTGTCCCCTAAAAGAGACGCGCTGTATGACCTGAATACAGTGATAAGTGTGCAAAGATCACTACACCGATATCTGGGTGTAGTGTCAAATAAGCAAGAGTTACCACATTACGGGCGAATGCAGATAAATAAGCTAGTTCATANATATATATATATATATATATATATATATATATATTATGCTCTCTTTTTTAGTAAAATTATATATAAATTTTTGATAAATTTTATTATAGTCTAATATATATCTAAACTAGTTTATATTCTTTTTTATATTTATTTAATTGATGGATAATATATGTATATTTTTATTTTGCCTCATTATTTGTTATCTGCTCGCCTTGAAATGCAAGCATTTTGTCTCGTGTGTAGGTAGATTGGTATTCCACAATCATGCGTGGACTCGCCAAGTATTTTTGACATTTTGTATGCATCAACGCGGATCGTCTTCATGAGCAAGCGTCGTTTGGGCAGCTTGATGACAACCAAAGTAATTTATCTTGATGCTTGCATTATCATATTTATTGTGAGCAACATTTGTCGAATAACACTTCTTTGATTTTTTCGGTGTGATTGCTGAGTTATGAAAATTATATGGAGGTCAATAATAGCAAACTACTAAAAGCAATAAACTTAATTCTTAAGAAAAAAATCTATTTATTTTTCAATATATAACCAATATTGCTAACATTGTCATTATTGGTCCCAAGCCCAGATGTGAAAAGTGGAGACTTGTGTTAGGTAGTCGACAACCAGCGTAAAACTTGTCGAAATAATTATGACATGAATCATTTTGTAAGTGTTAGGGCGTCGCCCAGAAGAGACGCTCTGTATGGCCTGAATACAGTGATAAGTGTGCAAAGATCACTACACCGATATCTGGGTGTAGTGTCAAATAAGCAAGGGTTCACACATTACGGACGGATGCGGGTAACTAAGCTAGTTCATGAAACTTTTGAAACTAAAATTAGGATAGAATCTTGAAATATACGTACTCTCAATGTTAAATTAATAGAATTAGTTGATATTATTATTCATAGAATGATTAATATCTTATGTATTCAAGAAACTAAATGGGTGGGATAAAAGACTAAGGAGATTTTAAACTTTGATATTTTGGTAAGAGACACTAGAAATGTTGTAGATGTAATTATAGATAAGAGTTTGAAATATAATGTTGTAAAAAATAATAGAGTTGGTGATAGAATTATAGCCCTTAAGATTATTATTGATACTAAGATTTTTAATTTTATAAGTGCTTATGCTCTTCAAGCAGGTCTAGATATAGAGATTAAATTTAAATTCTGGAATGACTTAGAAAACTTAATACAAATGATACCTCTTGAAGAAAGAATTTTTATTGGAGTTGATTTAAATGGACATGTTGGTAGAGTGGTAGAAGTATTCAAAAATATTCATGGTGACTATAGTTTTGGAGTGACTAATGAAGAAGGTAGAACTATTTTAGATTTTACTTTATCGTTATATTTTATTATTACTAATACTTTATTCAAGAAAAGACACGGGCAATTTATTACTTATAAAGATGGATTTAATAAAACACAAATTGATTATTTTCTTATGAGAAGAAGAAATCGTCGAGATTGTAAAGATTGTAAGATAATTCCAAGTGAGGATTTAAGTACCCAACATCGATTATTAGTTCTAGATTTTAAGTTGAAGAGCTGTAAAATAAAGAATGCTAGGACTTATCATCGTAGAATTAGATGGAGAAACTTAAAAGACATATAAAATTATTTTTATGAGTAAAATTCAAGATTTCAAAATTTGAGATGTTCATGAAGAAACAAATGCTATGTGGGATGAAGTAACAAATACTATTAAACAAGTAGCAAAAGATGTATTTAGAAAATCAAAAGAAAAAATTTCTATAAATAAAAATAGTTTGCGGTGGATAAATCATGTGCAAGAAAAGATAAGATATAAGAAATTATGTTGTAAAAGTTGGTTTGATTGTAAAAGCATAGAGAACTGGAAAAAATATCAAATGGTTCGCAAGAGTCTAAGAAATAATATTTGACGTTAAAAATTCTGTTTTTAGTGATCTTTATGATATATTAAATACTAAAAAGGGCAAAAAATATATTTATAAACTAGCCAAACTAAGAGAAAAGAAAAGTAAAGATTTAACCCAAGTAAATTGTATTAAATATGAAAATTAAAAAATATTTTTCGTAGAAAAAGATATTCAACATAGGTGTGTGATATTTTGATAAAATTTTTAATTAAGTTTCTGAAAATACGATCGACCTTAGTGATCTTAATATCGTTACTATTAATATAACATTTCATTTTTACCATCACATTAGTAAAAAAGAAGTTAAGGAGACTTTAAAGAAAATAAAGGGTGGAAACTCTATAGGTCTTAATGATATCCCAATTGAAGTGTGAAAATATTTAGGAGAGCTGGGAGTTTCTTGGCTTACTTAACTCTTTCATATTATTTTAAAAACTAAAAAGATGCTTAAGGAGTAGAGGAAGAGTATTTGGTTCTCATTTTTAAGAATGAAGGGGATGCACATGAGTGTGCAAATTATAGATGAATTAAATTGATGTGACATACCTTAAAATCGTGGGAGAGGGTAATTGAACATAGGATAAGACGTATTATAAAGATTTCTCATAATCAATTTGGTTTTATGCTGGGCAGGTCTACCATGAATGTTATACATTTATTGAGAGGTTTGATGGAGAAGTTCAGAGATAATAAGGAGGATCTATATTTGATTTTTATCGATTTAGAAAAAGCTTACAATAAGGTTCCAAGAGATGTTTTTTGAAGCGTTCTTGAGAAGAAATGTGTTGATATGACTTATATTCAAGTCATTAAAGACATGTATACTAGAGCTGTTACTTGTGTTCGAACTGAAGGAGGATTGACCAAATATTTTCCTATTTCTATTGGTTTACATCAGGCATTAGGGATCGACTTTAAGCCCATATCTTTTTGCTTTAATTATGGATGGTCTTACTGAACATTTACAGGATGTAGCTTGGTGTATGCTTTTTGCTGATGATATCCTTCTCGTGGATAAGACGAGAAAAAAACCCAGGAAACACTTGAATTATTGAGGTCTACATTGGAGTCTAAAGGCCTTCATTTGAGTAGAACTAAAATTGAACACATGGAATGTAATTGTTGCAGTAGTAGCTCTAGTGACAGAAGTTTAACTTTGGGTAATCAAATTATTAAAATGTGTGAAAGATTTAGTATCTCGGGTTTGTTGTTCAAAGCAATGGTGATATAGATGGGGATGTTAATAGTAGAATTCAAGTTGCTTGGTTGAAATGGAGGAATGCTTCGAGCCTTTTGTGTGATAGAAAAGTACTGCTTAGACTGAAAGGAAAATTTTATAAGAGGTGGCGTGACCTGTAATGCTCTATGGTGCTGAATGCTGGCCTTTAAAAGAGAAGCATAATATTAAGTTAAGTGTTGCCGAGATGAGAATGATTAGGTGGATGAGTGGATCTACACTTAGAGACAAAATACGAAATGAATGTATTCGTGATAGGGTTGGTGTAGCTCCAACGACGGACAAAATTAGAGAGATTCGTCTTAGATGTTTTGGTCACATTAAATGTCGATCATCTGATGATCCGATTACGTGTGTAGATGTTTTAGATTCGACTTATGCTAAGAAAGGCAATATTGTATAAAAAATTATCTTAATTTATTAGAACTAAATGAAAATATGACACTAAATAGGACAAAATGGAGAAAAAAGATTCATGTAGCCAACCCCACGTAGTAGGATTAAGGTTTTGTTGTTGTTGTTGTAATATAACCAATATTGCTAATTTTTTTATAAATGTCTAGAAAATTAAATTTTTGCTGCACCTCTAAACAAGTGATTTAAATGATCTTTTGCATGCGACATGGTCCTATACTGTTGGTTAATTTATGGGAATTGATCTTAGGGTGCGTCCGGGAGGCCGCTTCTTCGGTTTCTCATTTTTCGGAACGGTGAACGACACGTTTGGGAGCCATCTTATCGCATGTGTTTCGCGAATGGCTGGACGCGGATCAGTGAACGCCAAAATGTTGGGAGACCTTTGTGTTCCGCGGTGGGAGCTCCGTTGCGACTGTTTTTGACGTTGTTGCTCCTCAAATTGCGTAATCCTAGTTCCATATCCCCCATATACTTCTCTCCCATCTCATCGTTTATCATCAGTCTTTAGGGCTAAAACTCGATTGCGCTCTTTTCCCTTCGTTGTCGGTGTTGTCGACTAGCTGCCTACCTCCGGTGTAGTTTTTTCCTTTATGGTTTTTTGCAGTTTTGATTTCCCTTTGCTTCGTTGTCTTGTTTGGATTCTGTGTTTGGCTTCTGTGTTCAGTTAGGTGCGATATTTTTTTGCTTTGTTTGGGAATTTTTGTTGGACTTGTTTCTTATATGCATGTTCTGATGTTAGTAGGTCAATTTGTTTGTTCTTGCTTCATCATCAGTCTAGTTAAACATTCAGGGGGGAGACATCTGAGCATTGATTCAAATTTCTTTTATTTTAAAGATTTTTACCAAAAATGCATCTGTTTTGATGCAAACTTGAATGTTACATGACAGATAAGTTAACATCTATTTCTCTAATGATCAATCAGATGAAGTTATGGGAGGATGGATATATGAGCACTGTTTCACAGTCTCTTTGAGAAATTTTGTTGGAGTTATGTTTGATGTACCTGGTTCCCTTTTTTTATAGAATTTCATATGTTTTTGTTAACAACTTCTATAGTTATCCTAATCAACCACGTGAAGTTATGTAAGGAAATATATATGAGAATTATTTTTATGTTTCATTAAAAATTTCTATGAATTTGTTCTGTATATGCATGCATTGATGTTGGTTGGTTGATTTGTTTTCTCTTTCATCTTCTTCAGTCTAGAACATTTTGGGAGGAGGATTTTGAACTCTTGTTTGTTTTTTTTTAACTAAGAGAATTTTATCAATGAAATATCATATGTTTTGATACAAACTTGAAGTTTACTTGATATATAAATTAGAAGCATCTATACTTATCCTGATCAACTAGGAGAAATTATGGAATGAAATATATACGAGCATTGTTCTTTTGTTTCGTTAAGAATTTTTTGTGGATGCATATGCATGCACTTATGTTAGTTGGTCGATTTGTTTGTTNATTTTGCATATGTCTAGAGGAGCATTTTGGGGTGGGGGTGGTGCTTTTTTTTATCTGAGATTTTTACCAATGCAATAGCATATATTTTGATGGAAATTTAAAGTTTATATGACAAATAAGTTAGAAGCATCTATACTTACTATGATCAATCAAGAGAAGTTATGAAATGAAATATATATGAGTCTTGTGCTTCTATTTCTTTAAGAATTTTTTGTGGACTTGTTCTGCATATGTCTACAGTAACATTTTGGGGAGAGAATTTTGAGCACAACTTTCTTTTTTTTTTTATCTGAGAGATTTACCAGTGGAATTGCATATGCTTTGATGTAAACTTGAATTTTACATAACAGATAAATTAACAGTATCTTTACTTAACTTAATCAACTAGGAGAGTTATAGAATGAAGTATATGTGACTATTATTTTTCTGTTTCATTAACAATTTTTTGTAGACTTGTCTGTATATGCATGCACTGATGTTAGTTGGTTGATTTGCTTGCTCTTGCCTTTTTTTCACTCTAGAGGAACATTTTATGGGAAGAATTTTAAGCACTTGTTCTTTCTTTTTTATCTGAGAGATTTTTATCAATGGAATTGCATATGTTTTGATGCAAATTTGAAGTTTATATAACAGATAAGTTATCAGCATCTATATTTATCCTGATCAACTAGAATAAGTTATGGAATGAAGTATATATGAACTTTGTTTTTCTGTTTATTCAAAAGTTTTTGTGAACTTGTTCTGTATGTACATGTACTGATTTTAGTTGGTCGATTTGCTTGCTCTTGCCTCTTCTTCAGTGTAGAGAAATATTTTGGGGGGAGAATCTTGAGCACGGGTTCATTTTTTTTTTCTTGTTCGTATTTAATAATGTACTGTTTTTTTCTATAGTACATCCTTTTTCTTTATTTAGCTTTAATTATTCTGAAAACTACACTTATTCGAATATATTACATATATGCGGGCAAAATAATATTTCTCATCAGAAACAACAGCAACACAATAGATCTCTCAAACATGTTAGCAGCTTTTTGACAACTCCGGAAGTTGTTTCTCCAGAAAGCAGCTTTACAAAAGTCTTCTTTGAAAAGCAGTTCCCACCCCAAACACACCTTAATCATTATTAAATGTGTACCTGTTGCAGTTTGTAAAGATCATTCTTAGCATACATATATCCTTACTTTTGGAAATCAACATCAAATATTGGCCATGCTAGTCTGCCAAATTACTTATTTTACAATGCTTCCATGTTTTGCTTTAGTCAGCATGCGTCAGGCGTCCTGGATTTATTCTGTGTAGTGGAGGGGCTACATATGGTAACCTGCCAACACATTTAAATTCAAGCACTGCTCCAAGGTAATTGCCATCTTTCAATTTTGCTCTTAATCTGAGAGGCCGTTTGGGATTACTTTTTTTTTTNTATTCTGTGTAGTGGAGGGGCTACATATGGTAACCTGCCAACACATTTAAATTCAAGCACTGCTCCAAGGTAGTTGCCATCTTTCAATTTTGCTCTTAATCTGAGAGGCCGTTTGGGATTACTTTTTTTTTGTTTTTATTTTTTATTTCTTTAGTTTTATGTATGTTTTGATTTGAAACAAATCATGTTGCCATGTTGATTAAAATATTTTTGTTTTTTAAAACACTCAATGTGCCTAAAATACATGTTAATTTATTTTTAGATACAAAAAATTAAACCATGTAAAAAATACACTAAACAAACATTTTTTTAAAAATAAAACAAAAGATGAGAACAAAAACAAAAAATAAAATTGATCCCAAACAGGCCCTTAGATTTTTTGAAATAACATGCCACTTCTTTCTTGATGCAGTAGCCTAGTTTCAGAGAACTTGTGGAGAAATATTACCTCATGGATGCCACAAAGGGGAACAACTACCAATCAGGTAATATGTTGCGGTCAACTCAATTTAATAACTGGGAATCTGGATAACGATCTAATTTCTTCATCTTTTTTTGTTGATACTCTTGTTGATTGTATGTAANCAAAGGGGAACAACTACCAATCAGGTAATATGTTGCGGTCAACTCAATTTAATAACTGGGAATCTGGATAACAATCTAATTTCTTCATCTTTTTTTTGTTGATACTCTTGTTGATTGTATGTAAGTAGAAGTTAATTTTCCTTTAACNGGTAACCTGCCAACACATTTAAATTCAAGCACTGCTCCAAGGTAATTGCCATCTTTCAATTTTGCTCTTAATTAAAAGGCCGTTTGGGATAACTTTTGTTTTATGTTTTTATTTTTTATTTCTTTAGTTTTATTTATGTTTTGATTTGAAACAAATCATGTTGGCATGTTGATTAAAATATTTTTGTTTTTTAAAACACTCAAAAGGCCTAAAATACATGTTAATTTATTTTTAGATACAAAAAATTAAACCATGTAGAAAATACACTAAATTAACATTTTTTTAAAAATAAAACAAAAGATGAGAACAAAAACAAAAAATAAAATTGATCCCAAACAGGCCCTTAGATTTTTTGAAATAACATGCCACTTCTTTCTTGATGCAGTAGCCTAGTTTCAGAGAACTTGTGGAGAAATATTACCTCATGGATGCCACAAAGGGGAACAACTACCAATCAGGTAATATGTTGCGGTCAATTCAATTTAATAACTGGGAATCTGGATAACAATCTAATTTCTTCATCTTTTTTTGTTGATACTCTTGTTGATTGTATGTACGTAGAAGTTAATTTTCCTTTAATTATGTGAAAAAAGTATATCACTGTTTAATTACTCTAAAGCTATTAGGGATTTGAATGCACATGACTCACTGTTAGATGCTTGCTCCAAATAAGATTAATTTTAAGGTTCAAATCACACGCACACATTTCTTCACTAAATCCAGCTGGGATTAAAATCTTCTCAAACCAGTAGAACTTTGGCTTTACTGGTGAACTGTTAAGCCTTCTACTAAATTTTATTTTCTTTTCACTTCACTTGCTTCACATTACTCGCAGCATGCTGCCGTTCATATCAGAATATTCGCGTGGTCATTATCAGATGTATGATGAGGACCATTGCATTGGGATGTATTTTTGTCATCAACATTTTGATCAATTAATTATTTGCTTTACTATTTATTGCAATTGAAGTTGTGCGTGAGATAAGATTTTTTTTATTATTTAATGTAATTTAATTAGTTTCAATTTTTTGCTATTGATAAAATCCTAAGGTTTGAATGAGTTTTGAAAGTTGAGATTTGTAACCGGTTGCTTCTCTCTCTCTCTCTTTCTCTCTTGCGTCAGCGCTGTCAATCTCGCTCTTGAGACTTGTCTCTCACTTTTTCCTTTTCTCTCAATGATGAAACACAAAAATGACAAAATAAAGGAAGTTGATGAAGATTTAAAATCATGAATTTGTCTAAATGATGGCCTCTTTCATAATTACTATGTAATAATGGTATAGATAAAATAATTTTTTCCACAATTCTTCAAAGGTAAAGCATCAATTCATTAATGAAGTGAAGCTTTAGCTTTGAAGAGTTGTGGAAAAATATCTCATGAAACGCAAAAAAATTGCTAGATAGTAACTGGATAACCATCTCACTCTGAACAAAGGCTGAGTATCAGTGTATCACTCTCAACCTCACCAAAGGAAGATATATTAAATTTGCCAATAGGTTAAGTTAAAGTGAGTAATCTTAAATTTTATATCAAAACTCATGTACTACATCCTAAAATTCCATTGTTATGTGTAGGCTTTACGCTATGAAGAAAATTAAAAGATATCAGAGTACAACGAAACATAAAATTACATGGAGTTTAAATTAATCAAATTTACATAAATATATAAGTTGCAAATATTAATCGCTTCATTTCATCATATCTTGTAATAATGAGGTTAGATTTTCATCACTTTCACTCTCATCCTCCTTCATTGGCTCACTTCTATTTCCCCATTGCATGAATGAAATTTCCTCTCGTCTTTTAATTAATTTAGGTAGTTACATTAAGAGAGCTAAAATATGACTTTCATGCACTTGTAATGTCCAATTTTGGTCGAAAGGCCGATACGGCTGAATAACATGGCATCCATGTCATTGTGTGTGGCATTGAAGTAATTTTCATAGGAATTGCATGCATGGGTGGTGATAAAAGCCAGAATTTATTATTGGCTCAAAGTATTTTCTTTATAGAATACTTGGCAAATTAAGATAATAAGTTTATGAAAATAAGCTTTTTTTAATTAAATTCATGCAAATTATGCTTATATGGCTAGAACGTTCTATGTAATATTTGTGAAGGAGGTAATACATTTTGACGATCTAATGCTTTCCAATCTTCAACATTTTTCTTAACGCTCTTGAGCTGCATCATTTCCTCCTCATAAAAGAATTCTTCTCTAAAGCGTCAAAAAAATTGTAGGATGTACAGATGGTTGAAAGTTTTAATCTACATGAAATAATGTTCTACAGTACAAGGTAACTTATGAAAATCTTTTCAAATCTCAATAATCATTGTATTAGTAATAAGACTTTGAGGAGAGATGACCAAACATTTAAATGATTTTAAAATAGAAGTGGGGATAACATGAAAAGTGTTTTTAGAATTTTCTTCAAGTAATGTATAGTTTTAGCATAAACAGCTTTCTCAGAAGATTGACAATGTAATTTTAAATTCTTTTAATGAAGTTTAAATTGTTTGTGACTTGCTGCACTAGAGTTAATTTTTTTCTTATTTGATTAAAAATGTGGATTATCCTTGAAAGTTTTCTCTCACTTTGTCTTTTAATGTTAACTGAAAAATAATTGGTTATGGCCTAATGCACTATGAACAATAATGATAGAGTTATTAAAATATTTTTTTACTAACTTTAGCAAATGAAAGTGATGGAACCTTTAAAACATGTAGTGCTTTTACAAAGATCAGTGTTGTAGGAAGCTTTGCACCATTTGATCTTCACTTGCATAATCACCAAACAAAGCTACTATGCAAATTGATGAAATGATGCTTAAGTTTTGAAGAATTAAGGAAGAATACCTTAAGCAACACAAAAGAATTAGTAAGAAAGTAACTAGATAATCATCTCACCCTTACTAAAGGATGAGCATCACTCTTAAGCTCAGCAAAGGAAGAGAAAGCAAATTTGTCATTAAACTGAGTTTGGTGAACTAGAGAGTAATCCAAAATCATAGTTCAAAAGTAGTGCGTTACATCCTAGAGTTCCTTGACCATATGTAGGCTTTACATCATGAAAAAAATTTGAAAACATAGGAATATAGAGACAAAAAATTTTATTAAGAGTCAAAATTAAATAAGATTTCATTGATATATAAGAAAGAGACATTTGCCTCTTCATAACTTCATCATATCTTATTATAACTATGGGTAGATCTTCATTTCCTGCACTTTCTCCTTTTTTGGCCTACTTTATCTCTCCTTAATACATTGACGAAATTCTCTCTCCCCTCTTGATTAGTTTGGGGCATTACATAAAGGAGAGCTCAAATGTAAGTTGCATGCATACTTAACGTCCAATTTTAGCCTAAAAGTTAATAAGGGCTAATGACATTATATCTTTATCATCATGCATGAAATTAAAGTAATTTTATAAGAGTCACATGCAAAATTTATGATAAAAGCATGCAATTGTATTCAGGGTTATTTTAACAAGTATCACATAATAGTACTAGAATATAATGTGATGCTTAATGGTGGTGGTTTAAATATCTTAGATCTGTATATAAAGCAAGTGCATATAACTATTAGAGTTAAAGTTAGGTGGTCAAAATTATAAGAGAGTATAATCGAGACTTAGACTAGTTTAATTGGGTACTATGTTAACTAGATTAAATGCTCAGCATTAAGTATGTGAATTTGACTAAAAAATCACTTGAAAATCAAATAATTCTCTATCCGCTCGTGCTCCTATCAAAATTAATGAGCAAAGTAACAAGTCAAGATTATCTTTGATCAAATGAATTGAGTTGAGGTGTGAATCGCATAAAGTGAGCTTAAGATCAAATTTATGCATATATATTCATATTTATATTTGTGTTTTAATGAAATTATATATTTATATATGTATGTATTTAGATTTAAGAATGCCCGAAAATTTGCTTAAATGATAATATTTTTTAGAAGATCTATGATTGATTGAAAGGGTTGATCTTGAGCCATGCTTGAATCGTATCTTGATTGGATCATATGTAGCCTTTAATGGGTAATAAACAAGTGAATTGTAACAAAGTTGTGCATAGTAAAAATGAAAGTATAATGATGGATGTGTGACCAACACAAGAAAGGCGGATTGACAAATAATTATGTTAGAATGATGGGTGGTTATAACATCCATTAATAACATAAGAATGAAAATCAAATTTAATTGGTTTGAACATTGACNGCTGCTTCATTCCAATTGGACACTTGCACTCGACTTCCTTCCACCTAAGCAAGCTTTTTCACCCACTGGCCAGCCATGATGGCCTATCCTTCCCTCTCTATTTAAACTCACCCTCCACGGCCAATGAGGGAGAGCTTGAAATTCCTTGATACACCAAAAAAATGAATAAACAATTACTTTATGTTAAAATTATATCAAATATATACAATAATAAATCTTTATCCCACTAAGTGGGGTCAGCACATGAATCATTTTTCTCCAGTATGTCCTATTGAGTATCATATTTTCATTTAATTCTAATAAATGAAGATCATTTTTTTATACAATATGACATAGGCTTATTAGGTCTACCTACCTTTCTGAAAGTAAAATCTAAAACGTTTAATGTGACCAAACCATCTGAGGCGACTCTCTTATCTTGTCTGCGATTGGTGCTACTCCAACCCTTCCATGGATATATTCATTTTGCATTTCGTCTCAAAGTGTAAAGCCACTCATCCATTTGAGTATTCTCATCTCAGCAACACTTAATTTTATGCTCCTCTTTTATCAGCCAACATTTTGCATTATAAAGCATTGCAGGTCTCACCGTCTTATAAAATTTTCCTTAGTGTAAGTGGTACTTTTCTATCATGCAATAGGCTCAAGGCATTCCTCCTTTTCAACAAACCAATTTGAATTTTACTAATAANTGAAAGAAATATTACATGAGTAATGCTACACTTTAACATAAATCCAAATTTAAAATGAAGATTTGTTGTAAGAGTATTCACAATTTATATGGCACACACAAAAAGTGGGGGCCATGTTTGTACACCAGTTTTAATCATAAGAATCATGAAATTTCAATTTTAAGTTTAAGTATTTATGGAGTAGAATTTCTCATAATATACATTAAATCTTTAGGTTGCTGGATATTCAGTTTGGTAAGAAAATAAAAAGCATTCAAATCATGTTATTCTCAGCTTTATTTCAATTACTGATAATGAAGGTGAAGGTGCTGGTATTATATTTTGCTCATGTCAGAAAGTTTCTGTTTTGTCCAAAATCTTTTCATTTTTACTTTAGGGAAGAACCTATTTATGTGAACAACTTCTGACTTATTTGCTGCTAAATAACATGGATTAAGCAAAATGGCAATTATATCCTTTGAGCTAAGTGATCGTTGCCGCATTGCAATTTTGCTACTGCTTTTTTGGCTGTTTTTCAAAGATTTTTTTGGTGGGGAATAGCGTTTATTACTAGATTCACTACTGCGTGGGCAATGTAAGACAGCCACCACCAGATTTTCTTAACAACAACGACAACAACAAACCTTTATCCCACTTAGTTGAGTCGGGTACATGAATCCTTTTTCTCCATTTCGTCCTATTGAGTGTCATATTTTTATTTAATTCTAACATATTAATATCATTTTTTATACAATATGTCCAAGTCTTTTTAGGTCTACCTTTTCCTTTCTTATCATAAGTCGAGTCTAAAACATCTATTCTCCTAACAAGATCATCAGGTGATCGACGTTTAATGTGACCAAACCATCGAAGTCGACTCTCTTTATTCTTGTTTACCACTGGAGCTACACTAACCGGATTTTCTTGAAATTGAAAAAAAAAAAAATTTATTATGTTCATAATATCTTTAAAAAAAAAATTCCTATATCTCTACAGTTCCTTTTACAAATTGCTGCTGCCACCTTAAATGGTCTCATACTGTAAGAGCACTGTTCATAGCAGTCCTATGTTTATACTATTCAAATTTCTTCATAACTAATAGAGAAGAACTGTATTCCTCATTGTTTGGTTTCATAAACTCATATTTTGCTCTTATTAGTGCACACCTGCTTGCTTGTGGTTATTATTTTAGTTAGTTTCTTGTGCACTCTTTATGTTTCAGTGGCATGTCAGCAAGCCCTATAAACTTTCCAAATCTGATTCATTTTGTCCTTAATTTTTGGGGCAGACTCTTGCTGAAGTCGCTCTTGCAGCTGCTGATGGAGATACTAATATTGCTATTGAAATCCTCATGAGTCAGCAGGCATCCAACTCTCTCATTAAACAAACTACTACATCTTTTTTGGGGGCATTTACATTTATACCACACAATTCTTATGTATTTGCATATCTAAACTTTCATATTTACATGCATAACACTTGAAAGATAGCGATGCTTTCTGAAAGTGAAATTCACCTTTTCATGCATGGATATATAACATGAAAGTGTTATAGCTGT
Organism: Phalaenopsis hybrid cultivar; assembly: GCA_002079205.1. NCBI lineage: Eukaryota > Viridiplantae > Streptophyta > Magnoliopsida > Asparagales > Orchidaceae > Phalaenopsis > Phalaenopsis hybrid cultivar. The sequence goes on along the minus strand of JXCR01146772.1, from coordinate 99,045 downwards.
AAATATGGAAGTTTACGCGGTATGTAAATGCATAAGAATGTATGGTATGTATGTTATGTATGTAAATTTCCCCCTTTTATATTTAACTGACCATAATTTTGGTTCTCATCTTATATCCAGGGATAAAATAAGCTTTTGCTGAAACAGTACAGACTTCATGATGATTTGACTAAAGCTTATTTTGCTTTCATTGGAGAGGCCACTGCGCAGATGGTATTTCTTACTAACCAGTTGATGAATCTATATAAATTGTAACTGCCCCATCAGGGGAATTTTATTTAATGGAGATGATATAGACCTATTTTGTCAATAGAATTTTATAATCAAACTTATTAGTGTGATAGCTGCAAGAACATTGTTGGATTTTCCTAGAAAATGATTATAGTATTTACAACAATTTCATTGAAATTAATTTTTGTCATACATNCAAGGATCATAAAGAGCATGCTGACTAGGATCATGAAATAACAGACTAAAGGGTTTGTTTGGGACAGCTTTTTGCTTGCTTTGTGTTTCAGACCGTCGCCATAGCTCTGTTTGGGATCTATTTTATTGTCACTTTATAGAAATTTCTAAAGTGGAAAGTTATTTTTTTTAACCTAATTCGTTAAAGTGCAAGAAAACTAATCNATGAAATAACAGACTAAAGGGTTTGTTTGGGACAGCTTTTTGCTTGCTTTGTGTTTCAGACCGTCGCCATAGATCTGTTTGGGATCTGTTTTATTGTCACTTTATAGAAATTTCTAAAGTGGAAAGTTATTTTTTTTAACCTAACGTAAGAAAACTACTGTGTAATTTTTTAGAAAAAAAATATATATTTATAATTCTCACCACAACTTTCTCAAAAATTACAGATCCTAAACAGACACTAAGATAAGACATCATTGAACATTCGCCAGAAGGGACCGACTTAAAAAAGTTTGATTGGGATCAGGTGGCCCAATGACAACAATTGTAAAGATGTGTGCTATTTTTTATTTTATTTTGATGTTTTGAGTGTTATACATGTGAATAATGAAGTTTAAGCATTAAATATGTAAAATTTCAATATTTAATATGATATATATATATATATATATATATGCTCGAGTGCGTGTGTGAAAATAAACAAGCTTTTTGGGCAACATGTGTGTGCGTGTGAAAAGAAACAAGCTATCTGCGCAACAACGAGTTTAAATTCATCTCACCCAGCAATCATAGCATTAAAAGCCGCAGTACTTCTCTGCGGCATTCTATCAAACATCTCCCGCGCAGGCCCAATCTGCCGGCACTTGNAACAAACTACTACATCTTTTTTGGGGGCATTTACATTTATACCACACAATTCTTATGTATTTGCATATCTAACCCCTAAACTTTCATATTTACATGCATAACACTTGAAAGATAGTGATGCTTTCTGTTTCATGCATGGATATATAACATGAAAGTGTTATAGCTGTAAATATGGAAGTTTACGTGGTATGTAAATGCATAGGAATGTATGGTATGTATGCTATGTATGTAAATTTCCCCCTTTTATATTTAACTGACCATAATTTTGGTTCTCATCATATATCCAGGGATAAAATAAGCTTTTGCTGAAACAGTACAGACTTCATGATGATTTGACCAGAGCTTATTTTGCTTTCATTGGAGAGGCCACTGCGCAGATGGTATTTCTTACTAACCAGTTGATGAATCTATATAAATTGTAACTGCCCCATCAGGGGAATTTTATTTAATGGAGATTATATAGACCTAATTTGTCAATAAAATTTTATAATCAAACCTATTAGTGTGATAGCTGCAAGAACATTGTTGGATTTTCCTAGAAAAGGATTATAGTATTTACAACAATTTCATTGAACCACACAGTTCTTATGGTTCTGCATATCTAGCACCCAAAGTTTGATATTTTTACATTTGCACCATCTTGGTCTCATAAACATGCTTGAAAGAGTGCATTTGACTTTGAAAAATTTAAGTGATGTGCATGTAAACATGAATGTTTAGGGAGGAAATATTCCGTCTGGACACTGCACGTCCGGATGACCAANCTGCACGTCCGGATGGCCAATCAACGGCAGCCATTTCGCCATACACGTCATCAGCGGGCAACGTGGCCGCCGGTGGTTGGCCGTGCGGACGTCCGGGCGGAATATTTTTTCATGTTTAGGATGGTTGATATGCGAAGAGTACAGAAGAATTGTGTGGTGTGTATGCAAGTTTTCTTAGAACTATCTATATTCAGCTAAATGCGACGTTATTTGGATCATTTAAGCGCAGTTTCAAGAAATGCAGAAAAAATAAATATTTTTCGGGTGTTTGAATGCGAATAATAATAAAGTAAAAAAGCTTTGTTACAAACTAATTACTTTAAAAAATTGAAAAAGAGAAAAATAAAATAAAATGTGACTTTTTCCGACTTTAAACGCACTACATAACGAGAAAATATTGCATTAAAACTCTACCCGTAGAGTTACGTGAGAGTCCAATAAAATCACGTCACGTGGTGGTAACAAAAAAAAAAAAATCGGCCCAGTAACACAAGTGAATATTCCTCTCGTGTTATTTTGGTATTATTATGTTTTATTCAAGTGCTATTGATGTGTTATTGCGTTATTATAACACCGGAAATATTCATAGAACACAATAACACCTGAATAACATTGAATAATACGGGGAGAATATTCCTCAGTGTTACCGGGCCAATTTTTTTTTTCCGGTCACTTCTACGTGACATGATTTCATAAGACTTTGCACGTAACTCTACGTGCGAAGTCTTAATGCAATATTTTTTCCTACATAACATACATACCACTGCATTCATATATATTTTTTCATATCTTACACATTTTAACAGGTCATGTTGAAAAAAATTGCTTCCTGCCACAGAAATTTATAGAAAACAACAAGATATCAATTTCCCAAACATAATTATGATGACAATCTGAAACTTAAAGCAGACAGAAAGTTATCCCAAATAAACACTTTGTAATGCAAGAAATGAGGGGAAGAGTAGGCTATTGTGGTTAATGAAAGAAAAAATCATTCAAACTATCGAGTGCTAAAAAGACTTCAGGATTATAAATTTACAATAAATGGAAATTCTTAGATTTTTAATACACACAAGAAAGAATTTATAAAAGATTATAATAATGAAATACAAGGAAGGATTATATCCGTTCAAGTTTCAATGACCCCGCTATATCTTAATGGAATTTTTTAAGGGGTTTTTATATTGCAACAAACAATACATTTAACACAACATTTTAACTATCTAAAATATTAAATATAATATTTTAACCACAATCGCTTTAATTTACTCATGATTGAAGTCTTTGAGTGAAAATTTCGAGTAGTTGAAATATTATATTTAAACTTATGATTGTTAATATGTTATATTCAATATTTTGAATGATGGGTACGTAAAAGCCCATTTTTTANGGTCATGTCGCCATACACGTCATCAGCGGGCAACGTGGCTGCCGGTGGTTGGCCGTGCGGACGTTCGGGCGGAATATTTTTTCATGTTTAGGATGGTTGATATGCGAGGAGTACAGAAGAATTGTGTGGTGTGTATGCAAGTTTTCTTGGAACTATCTATATTCAGCTGAATGCGAGGTTATTTGGATCATTTAAGCGCAGTTTCAAGAAATGCAGAAAAAATAAATATTTTCGGGTGTTTGAATGCGAATAATAAAGTAAAAAAGCTTTGTTACAAACTAATTACTTTAAAAAACTGAAAAAGAGAAATAAAATACAATGTGACTTTTTTCGGCTTTAGAAGCATTACATAACGAGAAAATATTGCATTATGACTCTGCACGTAGAGTTACGTGAGAGTCTAATGAAATCACGCCACGTGGTGGTGATAAAAAAAATAATAAAATCTGCACACAAGAGAATATTCCTCTCGTGTTATTCTGGTGTTATTATGTGTTATTGTGTTATTATAATATCAATAATATTCTCAGAACATAATAACATCTGAATAACATACAATAACATCTGAATAACACGGAATAATCTGGGGGGAATATTCCTAAGTGTTATCGGGCCGATTTTTTTTTTCGGTCACCTCTATGTGACATGATTTCATTGGCTCTGTACGTAACTCTACGTGCGTAGTTCTGATTCAATATTTTTTCTTACATAACATACATACCACCGCATTCATATATATTTTTTCATATCTTACAAATATTTAACCTTTTTGTGTTTATATCCTCATATCTTTCATATAATACTAAAAATATCATTATTTCAACTTTGAAATGTAGTTTTTTTTTCTTTTATGTATATAATATGGCGTGGATGTATATAACATGAAAAAAATAACTGCGGTCTCTATAAAATAGAGTATATAACATTTATTAAAGCTGCCAAAGATGGATAATTTTACATGAGATATTATTAGGATTATGTAAATTATACAATAATATTTTAATAAATGTTTGGTGTGGCCTTGGCTTTTTAAAAATATAGTTGTAAAATTGAGGCGGAGAAAACTCTTAAATGTAGTTGTAAAAATTACTTCCTGTCACAGACATTTATAGAAAACAACAAGAAATCAATTTCCCAAACAGAATTATGATGACAGTCTGAAACTTAAAGCAGACAGAAAGTTATCCCAAATAAACAATTTGTACTGCAAGAAATGAGGAGAAGAATAGTCTATTGTGGTTAATGAAAGAAGAAATCATTCAAACTATCGAGTGCTAAAAAGACTTCAGGATTATAAATTTACAATAAATGAAAATTCTTAAATTTTTAATACACACAAGAAAGAATTTATAAAAGATTATAATAATGAAATTCAAGGAAGGATTATATCCGTTTAAGTTTCAATGACCCCGCTATATCTTAATGGAAGGGGTTTTTATATTGCAACAAACAATACATTTAACATAACATTTTAACTATCTAAAATATTAAATATAATATTTTAACCACAATCACTTTAATTTACTCAAAATTGAAGTCTTTGAGTGAAAATTTCGAGTAGTTGAAATATTATATTTAAAGTTAGGATTGTTAATATGTTATATTCAATATTTTGAATGATGGGTATGTAAAAGCCCATTTTTTTAAACTGTTTCTAAGGTGACTAATGCATTGTAGAGAGTTTTAGGTTGATAAAATACAAGCCATTGTCAATATATAAGGTTTGGGAAAGGAGAGAGAGAAGCAACTTACAAGTTGTATAAACAATCAAAATTTGATATCCCATATGGATTCTAAGGAAAATTCCACCTACAAACTAAAGACATGAAACTCTTGTATATCTCTCCTTGGACCTCTAGGCCAACATCATGGAGAAACAATGGACATAAAATACATCAAATGACAAACTTAATATACAAGGATTGAGCATATGAGTCACCAATAATCTCCGCAAGAGCAGGCCCCATTTTCAAAATGATGGAACCTTTTCGCATCTCGAACTATGATTGTCCTCTTAGTAATCTTCGATATGAACTTAGTTGCGGAATGACAATCCACACACACTCTCAAGTTTTTCATCACCCTTAACACCTCCCCGTCCTTCGTGCTCAAAATTCCGAAGGCAATCGCCAATCTTTCACTATGCCCACAAAGCATCTCTTCCTTTTCTTCCTCATTCAAGTTCACCAACACGNGAAAATTCCACCTACAAACTAAAGACATGAAACTCTTGTATATCTCTCCTTGGACCTCTAGGCCAACATCATAGAGAAACAAAGGACATAAATACATCAAATGACATACATAATATACAAGGATTGAGCATATGAGTCACCAATAATCTCCGCAAGAGCAGGCCCCATTTTCAAAATGATGGAACCTTTTCGCATCTCGAACTATGATTGTCCTCTTAGTAATCTTCGATATAAACTTAGTTGCGGAATGACAATCCACACACACTCTCAAGTTTTTCATCACCCTTAACACCTCCCCGTCCTTCGCGCTCAAAATTCCGAAGGCAATCGCCAATCTTTCACTGTGCCCACAAAGCATCTCTTCCTTCTCTTCCTCATTCAAGTTCACCAACACACATTTGGTTTCCGCAACATAACCCTCCTCTCGCATCTTCTCCTCAAGGTCCTTCAAAAACTTGTATATTAGCTCCATCATAGGATGTTGTTTATCGAATGAGGCGAAATAATGAATTTCACCTCCAACCTCCATCGAACTCCACCCCGGAAGCTTCGAAACCTTCCTCTCCCTCATCAACCGCCGCATCTTCGCGACACCATTCCAATGCCTCGCGGCCGCATAGATGTTGGACATGAGAACATACCAACCAGCATTACCGGGATCCAGCTTTAATATTTCATCCGTGAGTCGCTCGCCCATGTCGACATTGCCGTAGATCTTGCACGCATTCAACAACCCACCCCAGATGCCGGCATCGGGTTTCACGCGCATCGTTTTAACGAACCTCTCGGCCTCTTCCAGTCTACCTGCTCTGCCAAGCAAATCAACCATACAACCACAATGCTCTAATGTAGGCACAATACAATAGTCTTTAGTCATCTNCTACCTGCTCTGCCAAGCAAATCAACCATACAACCACAATGCTCTAATGTAGGCACAATACAATAGTCTTTAATCATCTTCTTGAAANTTTGATTGTTTCATTCCATAAGAAAAGCGGAGCTTTCTTGGGGAAATTGAAGAGAATTCTGCGGGCGAAAGCGAGGTTTTGGAAGACGAGGTGGGCGCGAGCGAGGCGAGTGAGGAGGAAGGGGTTGTGGGAGAAGTGGGATTTAAGGATTTTGGCATGGAGTTGGAGAAGAGAAGAGGGGGAAGAGCAGCACCGATCGAGCTGAGAGAGAAGATTCTTTAGGGTTTCGCCGATGGATTTGGGGGGATGCTGGAGGGTTTTGGGGAAGGATTGGATTTTGGGTAAATTTTGCGTTCGGATTCCGTTCATTTTTTAAAGCGGAAGGAGGCCATCCCATACGCTGATATTTACAAATTAACTAAATGATTTTACCATGAAAAATTGTAATAAAGTCTATTTGCATTTATTTACTAGATAAAAAAACTTGTATGACATAAATATCTCATTATAATCCAAATTAAGAGCTTTTGGGCCACTTATAACTTAATAAAAAAATAATTGAAGCTGCTGAAAAAAAATCTGATGTTCAAAAAATTACAGTGATTTTTGTTTTTTTTTTTTGAAAAAAGTCAAATCGTAGATAGAAAGTAGCCACCTCACCTGGCTAAGATCAATGGAAAAATATAGATTTCAACGACAATTTTTTGAAAAATATGTCAAAATACAGTTTATTCAAACAGACAAAACTACGGTGTGGTGCAACAACGCCTTCGCACTGGCGACCCAAACGAATTCTAAGCTTGTGATAAAAGAACATGAGATCAACATCGACATATTTGTACATAGCCAAAAAATGTTGTAACAACTTCATGTAAGTTATGGTTTTCCCACTTTGCCAAAAAGTAGAACTGAAGCATCCAAACGGGGGTGGGAGGCAGGTGGAGAAAGTTGGGATTTTTACAGAGGGATGTTTACCTGTACAGTGTCCTTCACTGATGGAGAGCATCGATCAGTGCCCCTTTGAGGACGAGAAGGACTTGCCAGAGGAAGGAGGCCGAGGAAGGAGAAGCACTTGCTCTCTATAAATTCAATAAAGATGCTTCATTTAATTTATTTTCTTTTTATTCTGAAACAATACGAAAATTAACAAATTCAAAAAGACTAACATATTAAAAAAAAACATGCAAATCTATCTGAAATTCATAGCAAAACTGAGAAATTTGTCTATTTCTCTATAACACAAATCTATCTAGAGTGACACATGCATTAAAATCTTAAATAAATCCAAACATATGTCATAATTCTCATGTATTTACATATCTAACGCATAAAATTTTATATTTGCATACACGGCACTCAAATCTTTAGATTAAAATTATCATTGCTCAATTCATATTTTCCAATAAATTTTGCAATTTATTTTTTTTATTGAGGCTAGTTTTGAGTGTGTCGGGAAAGTGGGTTCGGGCCGGGCCAAATCAGTAAAAATTTTATTTTTTTTTATAGCCAAGTCCGCTTCTGGGAAAAAAATTGCGTGCGATAGACGTACGCAGCGCTGCGTGCGATATTGGAGTATACCGAGGGTAGAAGGGGGTTACATCCACGGTATAAGCCCTTGTAACCTCAATGTAACCTCCTTGTAACTTACGTGTAACCTCTTAATATATGATAACAGAATCGCGAAACTTATTTTAAGGTACATATAGGTTACAAGAAGTTACAGGGAGGTTACAAAGAGTTATACTATGAATATAACCTTCTTGTACCCTCGATATAACCCAATATCGCATGCAACTTTGCGTACGTATATCGCACGCAAATTTTTTCCCCGCTTCTGAGTGGTCTTATGACGAGCCCAAATCTAATTCAGATAAGTTGAACCCAAATTAGAACCCAAATTAACAGCATGTTATGATAGTATTAGTGTTATTATAATATGAATACCAGCACAATACCAACAAATCCATAGCTCCAAATCAGAATCTAATAATTGCTACTTTAAACGAGCGCTACATCATATAGCAGTGTTCAGCCCAGCCCGGCAAAATGAGGCCCGCCATATTCTCCATATCTGTTCTGGCTCTTCTCCCCCTCCCCA
>JXCR01146772.1:39855-68338 GCA_002079205.1 Phalaenopsis hybrid cultivar | reverse complement strand
TATATATATATATATATATATATATATATGAGTTGCCTTTCACTAAGCTTTTCTGTTGTAGAGATGTTGTTGCAGATTCAGAAGATGCCGTAAAAGCAGCTGCTGAAGGCTTAAAAAGGAGTGGTTTCATCAATTATTATGGTTTGCAGGTGGTACACTTTTTGTAGCAAGAGAAAAAAATTATGTTAAATATGTTCATCCTTTGCATTGAAACATTGTTATATAGATTGACTTATTAAGTCTGATCATTATGCTCAACTTTGAATTATTTCAGCGGTTTGGGAGTGGTTCTGTTCCAACTCATCTAATTGGAGCCGCACTCCTTCGCGGAGAGTGGAAGACTGCGGTAGATTTGATTCTTGATCCAAGGGATGGGGATATCCTTATGGCATACTTATGGTGTCCTTATTTAAAGAATACACCATTAAAGAGGTTTTCTTAATTAAATTTATTTTTAATTTTAAAAATTGCTTTCCTTTATTTAAAAATTTTCAAACAAAGATCTGCCATTAAAGAGGCACGCGAGAAGTACAAGCTAATTTGTGATGTTGATTTGATGTTAAGACAATTACCTCATCATTTGGTTGCTGAGAGGGCCATTGTAAGTTGTTTCCATCGCATGGATGTGTTGGTTCTAGTTTTCATAACTTGTTCTACCATTTTTACCTTGCACATGTTCCTCATCTTATCAATGTTTTTATTCAATACCATACAGTGGGTAATTCAAGATAATCTAGGGTAGATGTGAAATTTCCATGAATATCTTATGAAGAAGGCCAGAGTTTTCCTTTTCTGTTTTTAAGTTATCTTCTTAAGGTTCCCTGATTTTTTTTTTTTATAGCTCATTGAAATCTTTTTCATTCTGGTTATATCCTCTAGAATGTCGAGTATTATATTTTGTAGAAGTGTTAATAGCTCAGTGATAAAAGTTACAAGGTTAAACTGACCGGGCTTTAGGGGCTAAGGGCCAACATATCATCCGGTTTGGGATTGTGATTTCTATTTTAGCTTTTGTTTGGCACATCTAAACTTGTATGTGTTTAGCTTGAAAAGTCTTGCTATTTTTTATATGGATATCCGNCTCAGTTTTCTGTGAGGTTGTTTTCTAATTTCTTTGGCTATGGAAAAAATGCTTAAATTGAAATTTCANACTTTTTAAATTGTGTTTGTTGTGATCTTCTAAAAACTCAGTTTTCTGTGAGGTTGTTTTCTAATTTCTTTGCCTATGGAAAAAATGCTTAAATTGAAATTTCCCTGTTAATGAACCCATTAACTATACCTATAACAAAATGGATTTATCTCCAGAAGAAAAAATATATAAATTCGAAAGATTCAGAAAAGATTGGATTTTGTTCTCCGCATTTCACTGCTAGATTCAAAAACTTTCAAGACATGCATCTGAATTCCATTCTGTCTAGGTGACTGTATTTAAGCTGCATCCAAAAAGGTTAGCTGCTCTAAATTGCAGATTGTTTGGCATTAAACTTGGAAACTTTTGGTAAGTACTGCTTGCCATTTTTTTCTTTTTCTTTTTGATTGTTGATGTACAACAATGCTAGCTTATTGTCACTGCTGCTTGCCTGCTTGTCAATGTGACACTATTGGTTTTGCCAAGTTATGTGAAGAAAGGACTTCTTCTTGGTCAGTTAATGGGGAACAGATTCACAATTACTTTGAGGTACTTGGTTTCTTTTTATTCTGCTATTCATAAAACAAGCTTTATATTCTCACACACGCTCTCTCTCTCTCTCTCTTTATATATATATATATATATGAGTTGCCTTCCACTAAGCTTTTCTGTTGTAGAGATGTTGTTGCAGATTCAGAAGATGCCATAAAAGCTGCTGCTGAAGGCTTAAAAAGGAGTGGTTTCATCAATTATTATGGTTTGCAGGTGGTACACTTATTGTAGCAAGAGAAAAAAATTATGTTACNATATGAGTTGCCTTCCACTAAGCTTTTCTGTTGTAGAGATGTTGTTGCAGATTCAGAAGATGCCATAAAAGCAGCTGCTGAAGGCTTAAAAAGTAGTGGTTTCATCAATTATTATGGTTTGCAGGTGGTTCAATTTTTGTAGGAGAAAATTTATGTTGAATATGTTCATCCTTTGCATTGAAACATTGTTATATAGATTGACTGATTAAGTCTGATCATTATGCTTAACTTTGAATTATTTCAGCGGTTTGGGAGTGGTTCTGTTCCAACTCATCAAATTGGAGCCGCACTCCTTCGCGGAGAGTGGAAGACTGCGGTAGATTTGATTCTTGATCCAAGGGATGGGGATATCCTTATGGCATACTTATGGTGTCCTTATTTAACGAGTACACCATTAAGGAGGTTTTCTTGATTAAATTTATTTTTAATTTTAAAAATTGCTTTCCTTTATTTAAAAATTTTCAAACAAAGATCTGCCATTAAAGAGGCACGCGAGAAGTACAAGCAAATTGGTGATGTTGATTTGATGTTAAGACAATTACCTCATCATTTGGTTGCTGAGAGGGCCATTGTAAGTTGTTTTCATCGCATGGATGTGTTGGTCCTAGTTTTCATAACTTGTTTTACCATTTTTACCTTGTACATGTTCCTCATCTTATCAATGTTATTATTCAATACCATACAGTGGGGTAATTCAAGACAATCTAGGGTAGATGTGAAATTTCCATGAATATCTTATGAAGAAGGCCAGAGTTTTCCTTTTCTGTTTTTAAGTTATCTTCTTAAGGTTCCCTGATTTTTTTTTTATAGCTCATTGAAATCTTTTTCATTCTGGTTATATCCTCTAGAACGTCGAGTATGATATTTTGTAGAAGTGTTAATAGGTCAGTGATAAAAGTTACAAGGTTAAACTGACCGAGCTTTAGGGGCTAAGGGCCAACATATCATCCGGTTTGGGATTGTGATTTCTATTTTAGCTTTTATTTGGCACATCTAAACTTGCATGTGTTTAGTTTGAAAAGTCTTGCTATTTTTTATATGGATATCCACTCGATGGGACTGGCAAAGTTTGTGCAAAAGTATTTTACCATTATGACCCCCATTTTCTTAGATCTTCATTTTCTTAACCAGTTTTTTTACTTTTGGCTTGCACTTTCTGATATCAGAACTAGTAAGGGAAATAGTGGAAACACAAAATCCAAACTTTCATTAATATTAAAATAGGGNGGGACTGGCAAAGTTTGTGCAAAAGTATTTTACCATTATGACCCCCATTTTCTTAGATCTTCATTTTCTTAAACAGTTTTTTTACTTTTGGCTTGCACTTACTGATACCAGAACTAGTAAGAGAAATAGTGGACACACAAAATCCAAACTTTCATTAATATTAAAATAGGATCACAAAATGACTCGAAGAGAAAATAGCAACACAAGCACAAAATGACACCAACAACACTTCTAAATTTATTTTAATGAGTGGTAGAGATCGGCGAGGTGGGTTGGGATGACTAGCGGTTGGGCTGATAGCAACGGNTGGTTGCTGAGAGGGCCATTGTAAGTTGTTTCCATCGCATGGATGTGTTGGTTCTAGTTTTCATAACTTGTTTTACCATTTTTACCTTGCACATGGTCCTCATCTTATCAATGTTTTTATTCACTACCATACAGTGGGGTAATTCAAGATAATCTAGGGTAGATGTGAAATTTCCATGAATATCTTATGAAGAAGGCCAGAGTTTTCCTTTTCTGTTTTTAAGTTATCTTCTTAAGGTTCCCTGATTTTTTTTTTTTATAGCTCATTGAAATCTTTTTCATTCTGGTTATATCCTCTAAAATGTCGAGTATTATATTTTGTAGAAGTGTTAATAGGTCAGTGATAAAAGTTACAAGGTTAAACTGACCGAGCTTTAGGGGCTAAGGGCCAACATATCATCCGGTTTGGGATTGTGATTTCTATTTTAGCTTTTGTTTGGCACATCTAAACTTGCATGTGTTTAGTTTGAAAAGTCTTGCTATTTTTTATATGGATATCCGCTTGATGGGACTGGCAAAGTTTGTGCAAAAGTATTTTACCATTATGACCCCCATTTTTTTAGATCTTCATTTTCTTAAACAGTTTTTTTACTTTTGGCTTGCACTTACTAATACCAGAACTAGTAAGAGAAATAGTGGACACACAAAATCCAAACTTTCATTAATATTAAAATAGGATCACAAAATGACTCGAATAGAAAATAGCAACACAAGCACAAAATGACACCAACAACACTTCTAAATGTATTTTAATGAGTGGTAGAGATCGGCGAGGTGGGTTGGGATGACTAGTGGTTGTGCTGATAGAAACGGATCGTGTGGTGGTTAGGAGATNATGACACCAACAACACTTCTAAATGTATTTTAATGAGTGGTAGAGATCGGCGAGGTGGGTTGGGATGACTAGCGGTTGTGCTTATAGCAACGAATCGTGTGGTTGTCTAGGAGAAGCTTGAAGTGTTAGTCGGCTAAGGGGAGTGAAAGAAATAGGATTGGGAGGATAAAAGTGGAAGATACTATCACCGCCGCGGAGGGGATAGGACCGGAGCATCACCACCTCTTCGGATACAACCCACGAAGGGGAAATAGACTCTACACATGAGAACTGAAAGTAAACACACTTAGAGCTGACTTTACCTACTTTGGACAACAATTTGTTGGCTACAACATAAAAGGATGGCAGAAGAATCCCGAAAAGAACGCTTAGAAGAGACGGTGCAGAATACTCGTGAGACAGCCTCCGGTTAGCGAAAGATTGCAGTCTACGGTCTTCCCGCAAACTAAACGATGGATTACGGCTTCCATTACGCGTTATGGGTTTCTGGTCTTGTGGGATCACCCTGCTTTGGGACGTTATTTTAGCGCTCTCGTAAGGGCGCCATAGTGCCCGCGTCACTTACACTTAACTACCTAAACTGGAAGTTAGAAGTAAAATATGATTAGAAAGTTTATTGATACATTATTTATAATAGAATAGTTAGGGTTCCTATTTTTGAAATTTTCAAATTTGTGTCATTTTCTTTATTCTTTCTCATTGAGTACTGCATTCAAGTAATTTTATAAATCATTTGTCTTTGATNACCACCTCTTCGGATACAACCCACGAAGGGGAAATAGACTCTACACATGAGAACTGAAAGTAAACACACTCAAAACCGACTCTACCTACTTAGGACAACAATTTGTTGGCTACAACACAAAAGGATGGCAGAAGAATCCCGAAAAGAACGCTTAGAAGAAGACGATGCAGAATACTAGTGAAACAACCTCCGGTTAGCGAAAGATTGCAGTCTACGGTCTTCCCGCAAACTAAACGATGGATTACGGCTTCCATGACGCGTCATGGGTTTCTGGTCTTGCGGGATCACCTTGCTTTGGGATACTATTTTAGCGCTCTCGTAAGGGCGCCATAGTGCCCGCGTCACTTACACTTAACTACCTAAAACTGGAAGTTAGAAGTAAAGTATGATTAGAAAGTTTATTGATACATTATTTCTAATATTTGTTAAAGAGAATAGTTAGGGTTCCTATTTTTGAAATTTTCAAATTTGTGTCATTTTCTTTATTCTTTCTCATTGAGTACTGCATTCAAGTAATTTTATAAATTATTTGTCTTTGAACCTTGTAGGTTATAGTTTACTCCTTTCCATCTCGTTTCTTAGGGTCTTTTAGTGGCAGTTGCAGTTGTTTGAAGAAGTTGTGGTGCATCAGCTGTGCGAGGAAGCTGCTGCGGGAAAATTGTCTCTTTCNTACTCCTTTCCATCTCGTTTCTTAGGGTCTGTTAGTGGCAATTGCAGTTGTTTGAAGAAGTTGTGGTGCATCAGTTGTGCGAGGAAGCTGCTGCGGGAAAATTCTCTTTTTTTTTAGTTTAGTTGTGTAGTATATGTTTATTAAAACAAGACAATTTTGCCCTTGTATTGTTTGTAAGATAACAATTCCAGTCTTAATAGCTCATAAATGAAAGTATAAATTACATTTAAAATCCTCAAAAACTCACAGGTTCATATTTTACATTTAAAAGAAACATTTCACTTAACAACAAGTTAAAACAACAATCAAAATAATAAATAAAAATACAAAAAACAATAAGTAATATTTTCTAAATATTAATTTTGAAATCCAGACGATCAGTTCTATAGGATAGCTTCTCCAAAGATACTTTCTACGTCTGGTTATTATCTGAAATAGAATCATCAAACTGATTAGCCCACGTAAAGAAGCCACANGTATTGTTTGTAAGATAACAATTCCAGTCTTAATAGCTCATAAATGAAAGTATAAATTACATTTAAAATCCTAAAAAACTCACAGGTTCATATTTTGCATTTAAAAGAAACATTTCACTTAACAACGAGTTAAAACAACAATCAAAATAATAAATAAAAATACAAAAGACAATAAGTAATATTTTCTAAATATTAATTTT
Organism: Phalaenopsis hybrid cultivar; assembly: GCA_002079205.1. Lineage (NCBI taxonomy): Eukaryota > Viridiplantae > Streptophyta > Magnoliopsida > Asparagales > Orchidaceae > Phalaenopsis > Phalaenopsis hybrid cultivar. The sequence continues at coordinate 61,944 of JXCR01146772.1, read as the reverse complement.
GAAATCCAGACGATCAGTTCTATAGGATAGCTTCTCCCAAGATACTTTCTATGTCTGGTCACTATCTGAAATAGAACCATCAAACTGATTAGCCCACGTAAAGAAGCCACGGTTCTATTATGATCTATTTCTTGGACATCGATAAAATTTTCTCCCATAGCTATTTTCTCTCCATGGTGTAAGTTGACAACACTACAATCAACAGTTGCAGTACAAGATTCTAGAAAGATGNTCGATAAAATTTTCTCCCATAGCTATTTTCTCTCCATGGTGTAAGTAGACAACACTACAATCAACAGTTGCAGTACAAGATTCTAGAAAGACCAGAAGTTCTTGTGCGCATATTTCTTAAAAGTTGAAAACCATAAATATAAAATTAGCTTGCATTAATAATACAACGATAAAATTATATAAAAAAAATTAACCAATAAGAACAACAAAAATACATAGATAAAGATTTATAAAATTGTTAAGTCTCAAAACAAATTCAAAATAACGAATAATCTGTTTTATAAGAAGACAAAAGGCCTTAAAGAAATGGAACTTTAGTTGCCTTTAAATCACGTAATACAGAGCTTATGTATGTCACAAAAGTATATCAACATAAATACCCTGCAAAAGAACCTCTATAGAAGTAAGATTGAAAATGAAATTNGACAAAAGGCCTTAAAGAAATGGAACTTTAGTTGCCTTTAAATCACGTAATACCGAGCTTATGTATGTCACAAAAGTATATCAACATAAATACCCTCCAAAAGAACCTCTATAGTTGTAAGATTGAAAATGGAATGTCTTGGTTGACTTCCATCACGTATATGTGATAGAAGCATATCAATATAGAGGTCCTTACAGAAGAATCTCAATAGTTATATGACTAAAAAAGAAGGGGATTTTGGTTGTTTTGATATAAATCTCATATATGTCAAAATCTATAGCTATATAAAGGTCATCCAGAAAAATCTCTAACGTAATATATCTCATCATAGGCCTCAAAAAAAAAAAACAAACAAACAAAGAAAACTTATATTACACCAGGTTTGCTTAGAAGGCCATCCAAGTGAGATAAAATAGATGCTGATAAAATGAAAAAAAAAAACACCATAATAAATCATATAATATTCCACATAAATACCATCACAGNCACCAGGTTTGCTTAGAAGGCCATCCAAGTGAGATAAAATAGATGCTGATAAAATGAAAAAAAAAAACACCACAATAAATCATATAATATTCCACATAAATACCATCACGTAAAGAGTCAACATCAAGAGATTATACAATATGATATAAGTATCACACATTAACTAATGCATTTGTAATTTGCTCTCACAGCAGAATCATATTTCCTTAAACAATATTATATAAGCATCNCATCAAGAGATTATACAATATGATATAAGTATCACACATTAACTAATGCATTTGTAATTTGCTCTCACAGCATAATCATATTTCCTTAAACAATATTATATAAGCATCACACACTAACTAATGCTTCTATAAGTAAACTTAAAGCGATTATAGTGCATCTTACTCAAATGTAAATTTGCTTCATTTCTTGGATCAATCTACACTATCTCTTTTCATATGGTTCATTTTGTTCTTTAAATTATTGTCTTTTTTTTAAGCTCTCATTTAATTTTTTTTTAAAATAGAACTTTCTTGGATAACTTCAGGCTTAAACACAATTTTAAAATCTTCATTTCTAATACAACTAATTTGATTAGGATTCTTAAATATCACTTTTTTTTGTCTTAGCACTTCTATATATATTTNACCACCTCATCGGATACAACCCACGAAGGGGAAATAGACTCTACACATGAGAACTGAAAGTAAACACACTCAGAACTGACTCTACCTACTTAGGACAACAATTTGTAGGTTACAACACAAAAGGATGGCCGGAGAATCCCGAAAAGAACGCTTAGAAGAAGACGATGCGGAATACTTGTGAGACAGTCTCTGGTTAGCGAAAGATTGCAATCTACGGTTTTTCCGCAAACTAAACGATGGATTACGGCTTCCATGACGCGTCATGGGTTTCTGGTCTTGCGGGATCACCCTGCTTCGGGACGTTATTTTAGCGCTCTCGTAAGGGTGCCATAGTGCCTGCGTCACTTACACTTAACTACCTAAAATTGGAAGTTAGAAGTAAAGTATGATTAGAAAGTTTATTGATGCATTATTTATAATATTTGTTAAAGAGAATAGTTAGGGTTCCTATTTTTGAAATTTTCAAATTTTTGTGTGATTTTCTTTATTCTTTTTCATTGAGTACTGCATTCAAGTAATTTTATAAATCATTTGTCTTTGAACCTTGTAGGTTATAGTTTACTCCTTTCCATCTCGTTTCTTAGGGTCTGTTAGTGGCAATTGCAGTTGTTTGAAGAAGTTGTGGTGCATCTGCTGTGCGAGGAAGCTGTTGCGGGAAACTTGTCTCTTTCTTTTTAGTTTAGTTGTGCAGTATATGTTTATTAAAACAAGACAATTTTGCCCTTGTATTGTTGTATTGTTTGTAAGATAACAATTCCAGCTTAATAGCTCATAAATGAAAGTATAAATTACATTTAAAATCATCAAAAACTCACAGGTTCATATTTTACATTTAAAGAAACATTTCACTTAACAACGAGTTAAAACAACAATCAAAATAATAAATAAAAATACAAAAACAATAAGTAATATTTTCTAAATATTAATTTTGAAATCCAGACGATCAGTTCTATATGATAGCTTCTCCCAAGATACTCTCTACGCCTGGTCACTATTTGAAATAGAATCATCAAACTGATTTGCCCACGTAAAGAAGCCACAATTCTATTATGATCTATTTCTTGGACATCGATAAAATTTTCTCCCATAGCTATTTTCTCTCCATGGTGTAAGTAGACAACACTACAATCAACAGTTGCACTACAAGATTCTAGAAAGACCAGAAGTTCTTGTGCACATATTTCTTAAAATTTGAAAACCATAAATATAAAATTAGCTTGCATTAATAATACAACGATAAAATTATATAAAAAAATTAACTAATAAGAATAACAAAAATACATAGATAAAGATTTATAAAATTGTTAAGTCTCAGAACAAATTCAAAATAACGAATAATCTGTTTTATAAGAAGACAAAAGGCCTTAAAGAAATGGAACTTTAGTTGCCTTTAAATCACGTAATACCGAGCTTATGTATGTCACAGAAGTATATCAACATAAATACCCTCCAAAAGAACCTCTATAGTAGCAAGATTGAAAAGGAAATGTCTTGGTTGACTTCAATCACGTATATGTGATAGAAGCATATCAATATAGAGGTCTCTACAGAAGAATCTCAATAGTTATATGACTAAAAAAGAATGGGATTTTGGTTGTCTTGATATAAATCTCATATATGTCAAAATCTATAGCTATATAAAGGTCATCCAGAAAATTCTCTAACATCATATATCTCATCATAGGCCTCAAAAAAAAAAACAAACAAACAAACAAAGAAAACTTATATTACACCAGATTTGCTTAGAAGGCCATCCAAGTGAGATGAAATGGATGCTGATAAAATGAAAAAAAAAAAAAACACCACAATAAATCATATAATATTCCACATAAATAACACCACATAAAGAGTCAATATCAAGAGATTATACAATATGATATAAGTATCACACATTAACTAATACATCTGTAATTTGCTCTCACAGCAGAATCATATTTCCTTAAACAATATTATATAAGCATGACACACTAACTAATGCATCTATAAGTAAACTTAAAGCGATACTATAGTGCATCTTCCTCAAATGTAAATTTGCTTCATTTCTTGGATCAATCTACACTCTCTTTTCATATGGTTCATTTTGTTCTTTAAATTAATGTCTTTTTTTTAGCTCTCATTTAAATTTTTTTTAAAATAGAACTTTCTTGGATAACTTCAGGCTTAAACACAATTTTAAAATCTTCATTTCTAATACAACTGATTTGATTAGGATTCTTAAATATCACATTTATTGTCTTAGCACTTCTATATATCTCTTTTTCTTCTTTTTTCCAAATTATATGAAGTATCAAAGTTGTAGTTTTTGCTTTATTTATTATTTTATTTGGTGTACTTGTGGATTTATTCAAGTCATTAAAGATATGTTTACTAGAGTTGTCACTTGTGTTCGAACAAAAGGTGGATTGACGAAATATTTTCTTATATTTGTTGGACTACATATGGGATCAACTTTAACCCACATCTTTTTGCTTTAGTTATGCATGCTCTTACTGGAAATTTACAGGAGGATGTACCTTGGTGTATGCTTTTCGCTGATGATATCCTTCTTGCGGATAATACTCGAGAAAAAGCTCTGGAAAAACTTGGGTCTACTTTGGAGTTTAAAGGCTTTCGTTGGAGTTGAACTAAAACTGAATACATGGAATGTAATTTTTGTAGTAGTAGCTGTACTGACAGAGTTGTAACTATGGGTGATCAAATTATTAAAATGTTTGAACGCTTTAGATATCTCAGGTCTATTATCTAAAGTGATGGTGATATAGATGGGAATGTTATTAGTAGAATTCAAGTTGATTGGTTAAAGTGGAGGAATGCTTCGGGCCTATTGTGTTATAAAAAAGTACCGCTTCGATTGAAAGGAAAATTTTATAAGATGGTGGTGAGACATACAATGCTCTGTGGCATAGAATATTGGTCTTCAAAAGAGAAGCATAAAACTACGTTAAGTATTGCCGAGATGAGAATGCTTAGGTGAATGAATGGCTTTATACTTAGAGAAAAAATGTCAAATGATTATATTCGGAGCTCCAGTGGCGGGAAAAATTAAAGAGAGTCGTCTTAGATGGTTTGATCACATTAAACGTCTACCATCTGATGACCCAGTTAGGAGAGTGGATGTTTTAGATTTGGCTAATATTAAGAAAGCAGAGGTAGACTTAGAACGACTTGGGCATATTGTATAAAAAGTTATCTTAATTTTTTAGAATTAAATGAAAATATGACACTTAGTAGGATGCAATAGAGAAAAAATATTCATTTACTTAGTGGGATAAAGGATTGTTATTGTTGTTGTATTTGTTGGATTTGTGATTTTCCTATAATCATAATAAGCCTTGCATTCTTTAAGCATGGTAAGCATGGAAGATGCATTAGGGTAAGAGGCCATACTATTGAGTGTCCTAATCCAAAGGTGAAATCTTTTCATGCGAAGCAATAAGTTGTCACTCCTTGATAGTTGAAGCAGATGGAGGCTCAGTTAAAGAGGTTAATCTGGGAATTGTTTAGCAAATTTTTAGCACCATTTCAAGATGCCTCTTGAGTTTGAATTTTTTTTATTCTTTTAGTCACACATGAAACTTAGTTTCAGAGCACTTGTTTCTACTCTGAAGATTGACGAAAAGACACGTCTTATTAAAGAAAGTGCTATAGAGACTACCTTACCTTGTCATTTTATAAATGTCAACCTCAAGCATCAAATGCCTATTTTGTTGAGCTTGCGAAGCTATAATCTTTATGAAGCCCTAAATCACCTACTTTGATTCTTACATTATTCACATGGCTTGTTTTGAGTGAACTACTTCTTTTTAGAGTATCAATGATTCACTCATGTGTCGATTGTTTTCACTATTTTAGTGAGGCGCCACTAAGATGGTTTCAATATTTTTTGTGAAGAGTATTATTTCTTATTCTAATTTCAAGGAACAGTTCATCATGCAATTTTTAGTGCCCATAAAGCATTGTAGGATTCTTAAATTCTTCTTAACTTAAAACAAAAGAACGATGAGTTATCAACAAACTTTACCATTTATTTTTAACACTAGTTGCTTGAAGTAAAACACTTAACCAATCTAAGTTGCATTGACTTGGGGGCTATGAGGAGGTTTGTTAAGACATGTGCTCAGATCGAAAATATTAGCTGAGTTGCTGGAAATTCACAATAACCATATTAATGCTTAGTATTACAACCACATATCTGCTACTTCATCATCCCTATAGCATTACTGGTTTAGTGGAATTTTTAGCAACTTTTTGGGTTAAAATGTCACCCAAGAAGTTGCAAAATCAATAACAAGGTTATCAGTGATAATTTTAGAAACACGATTACAGCTTCGAGATGCGAGATTTGAATCAAATGAATTATTATGACACTAATCTTCAACATTTGCCATCACTACTTTGTCAAAAAGTGAAAATCCTAGTGCAAAACCAAATATCAAACTCTTCTATCTATAAGCATTTATGGAGTAAAAACTACGCAAGTTGATGTTGCATGAATTGGCGTGATCTTAATGTAGTATTTCCATGAAGATTTGTAGCTTACTTGAAGTTGCTTCTTCATGAAGATTTAAAGTGGATATGATATAGCTGTGTAATGAAATTCTTATATTCTAGTTGAGTTGATCTTTTTGTTGAATTTTGGAACTACTAAACCGATGCATTTACATTTGTCAAAATCAAACAATTAGGAATTTGATAAAAATGAAAATTATGGGTTGAGGTTTTATTGTGAATTTTGATATTTGAGTGAAAAATTTAAAAAATGGATGAAAGAGGAGGCATGTTTTAAAATGAAAATGTTTCAAGTGCTATATATGTAATTGCCAAGAGCAATATTGTGTTCGCTTCTTTGTATCACGCTATTGTATTACTTTTAAATCAAAATATAATTAAAAAATTCCATGATTGTTTTGAATATTTTCTCTTCATTATGGGATATTGAAACACTACTCAAATTTATTGATCAATCATACCTATTGTAAAGGAACTTCTTAATGAATGACAACTTCAAAGTAAAAGCTGACTTTTGAATGAATTTTAGTTTCTCAATGGAGGGTGATTTTGTAGGAAAAAATTGTCTTCCTAGACAATGTCTAACAACAACAACAATAACAAAGCCTTAATCCCACTACGTGGGGTCGGCTACATGAATCGTTTTTCTCCATTGCGTCTTATTTAGTGTCATATTTTCATTTAGTTCTAATAAATAAGATCCTTTTTTATGCCATAAGCCCGCGACTTCCTAGGTCTACCTCTGCATTTTTTAACATAAGTTAAATGTAAAACATCTACTCTTCAGATGGTCGACGTTTAATGTGACCAAACCATCTAAGACGACTCTCTCTAATTCCTAGACAATGTCTAAGTTTAAATAAAATTGACATAGTTTTGAAGTGATTTCTAAACTCAATACTTTGTTTATTCATTGCTAATTGAAAGAGTGATGCAAAAAAAAAAAACATTTATTTAATTTAAATCAGCAAATAACAAATTGATAAAAGGAATATGGAAAATAAATTTGACATGTAAACTTATTATGGGATTTATTTCTCTTAAGGTTCATGAAAAATGTAGCTCTCATGTGGAATACTTGAAGCACTCCTCAAGACTTCTCACAAATCCCACCACCAAAGACAAAGTAGAAAGCTGAATCTAGAATGGTCTGTCTAGAAACAACACTGCATCAAATCAATTGGCACAAAATGAATTTGTATCTTTCAAGAAACTGAATTATCCGAGAATGTTCTACAATTTTTTCATCTATACAACTTCAATTTTTAAATTGTCAATTTTCCTAGGACGTCTTCTAAGCAGCTTCATCAGAGGTATTCTTGACCACAAAAAATTGGAAGAATTTTTTCCACTATCATTTGTTTGAGCTTTCCCGACCTCATCATAGACTTGATTTAAGTTGTAATATCTCTCAAAGAAGTGGGCTTGACATGAGNAGCTTCATCAGAGGTATTCTTGACCACAAAAAATTGGAAGAATTTTTTCCACTATCATTTGTTTGAGCTTTCTTGACCTCATCATAGACTTGATTTAAGTTGTAATATCTCTCAAATAAGTGGGCTTGACAAGACGATCTAAGTTGATGGCGGAGATTGTAATCTTAACTACTTCTGTTGGGGGCATTGGAGCAATGTTCGTCACTTCATAACTCCCTTTGGGTTCAGCTTGACTATTACACTCTCCCTTGCCAATGACTTTATTAGATAACTTTACATGACTGGTCTTTATTAGTCTCATTGCTAACTTGTATTTTCTAAGGTAGTGAGCTTCCAATGACTTTGTTTTTGTTGAAATTTTAGAAGTGTTACTCCACAACTGGAACATGCTCAATAGAATGCCTTGTTGAAGTAATTTCATGGGTAGGAGGGCTCTTGTAACTCAAAAATTAATAGAAAGATGGAGCATTGACAACTTCTTTTGAAAATATCTAGCATGAAGTTCATTCATATATTTGTTTAACATAGAAAATCATTGTGAGTTAAGAGTATAAGATCCCTGACTCACCGTCCCTTTAGGAATGGCCTTGCTAGTTTCAGCCATTTGAGTAATACCTAATAGTTCACTCACAGGAACCTTAATGATAATGCTTCAGGAGCCAGTAAAATTTTGTCTTTTATCCCTCCGTAATGGCTGTGGATGAAGACTTCTCGGCAATTATTTTGTTAGAAGCTTTAAGTTAGACTTTTCTACGGGAGGGGGAAGATTAGAAGACTCCTCAGGGTGAATTGAAGTTACTTGCTCTGCAACCTCTAATAGTTGCCTCGAATGACCCGACTTGCACAATCTTTAGAGGATGCATCTATAGTTTCAGTATTGCCAGTATGCGANCTAGTTTCAGCCATTTGAGTAATACCTAATAGTTCACTCACAGGAACCTTAATGATAATGCTTCAGGAGCCAGTAAAATTTTGTCTTTTATCCCTCCGTAATGGCTGTGGATGAAGACTTCTCGGCAATTATTTTGTTAGAAGCTTTAAGTTAGACTTTTCTACGGGAGGGGGAAGATTAGAAGACTCCTCAGGGTGAATTGAAGTTACTTGCTCTGCAACCTCTAATAGTTGCCTCGAATGACCCGACTTGCACAATCTTTAGAGGATGCATCTATAGTTTCAGTATTGCCAGTATGCGAGTAAGAAGAGATGAATTTTATGGGATTTGAGGTTGCCAGTGACAAAGTTTAAAATGACCTCCTAGGATATATTTATATGTTTTATTCATGTGCTTGTATGGGAAAAAGATAGTCAAATCCACATTATCAATTACAATCTTGAATAATGATAAGTTTGTAATACTATGCATATTTATAATATATATCAGGAAATTGAGTCTTTTTACGGGTTGATCCCGGTTTCCCATAAATTAAGTTTTTTGGTTAGAGCTGAATCTATTTTAGGGCCAACTAATTGTTCGATCAGTTCAATTGCTTGGTTTGGTTTAATTTTCACAATCATGACATTGCTTAAGATCTTATTTGTTGGTATAGTGTCAAGATCACAATGCTTAGTACTTGCATCTAGTTCATCAAGAAGTAAAGCCATGTTTTACCCAGGCTTGGCTACGTTTATTTAATTAGTANAACTTATTATTATGCTTCTCTTTTAAAGGCCAACATTCAGCGCCATAGAGCATTGCAGGTCTCACCACTGTCCANCTTCTTCATGAAGATTTAAAGTGGATATGATATAGCTGTTTAATGAAATTCTTATATTCTAGTTGAGTTGATATTTTTGTTGAATTTTGGAACTACTAAACCGATGCATTTACATGTGTCAAAATCAAACCATTAGTAATTTGATAAAAATGAAAATTATGGGTTGAGGTTTTATTGTGAATTTTGATATTTGAGTGAAAAATTTGAAAAATGGATGAAAGAGGATGCATGTTTTAAAATGAAAATGTTTCGAGTGCTATGTATGTAATTTCCAAGAGCAATATTGTGTTCGTTTCTTTGTATCACGCTATTGTATTACTTTTAAATCAAAATATAATTAAAAAATTCCATGATTGTTTTGAATATTTTCTCATCATTATAGGATATTGAAACACTACTCAAATTTATTGATCAATCATATCTATTGTAAAGGAACTTCTTAATGAAGGACAACTTCAAAGTAAAAGCTGACTTTTGAATGAATTTTAGTTTCTCAATGGAGGGTGATTTTGTAGAAAAAATTGTCTTCCTAGACAATGTCTAACAACAACAACAATAACAAAGCCTTAATCCCGATGTGGGGTCGGCTACATGAATCCTTTTTCTCCATTGCGTCCTATTTAGTGTCATATTTTCATTTACTTTGGTCGGTTATGAATCCTTTTTCTCCATTGCATCCTATTTAGTGTCATATTTTCATTTAGTTCTAATAAATAAGATCCTTTTTTATGCCATAAGCCCACAACTTCCTAGGTCTACCTCTGCATTTTTTAACATAAGTTAAATCTAAAACATCTACTCTCCTAATCGGATCATCAGATGGTCGACGTTTAATGTGACCAAACCATCTAAGACGACTCTCTCTAATTCCTAGACAATGTCTAAGTTTAAATAAAATTGACATAGTTTTGAAGTGATTTCTAAACTCAATACTTTGTTTATTCATTGCTAATTGAAAGAGTGATGCAAAAAAAACATTTATTTAATTTAAATTAGCAAATAACAAATTGATAAAAGGAATATGGAAAATAAATTTGACATGTAAACTTATTATGGGATTTATTTCTCTTAAGGTTCATGAAAAATGTAGCTCTCATGTGGAATACTTGAAACACTCCTCAAGACTTCTCACAAGTCCCACCACCAAAGACAAAGTAGAAAGCTGAATGTAGAATGGTCTGTCTAGAAACAACACTGCATCGAATCAATTGGCACAAAATGAATTTGTATTATTCAAGAAACTGAATTATCCGAGAATGTTCTACAATTTTTTCATCTGTACAACTTCAATTTTTAAATTGTCAATTTTCCTAGGACGTCTTCTAAGCAGCTTCATCAGAGGTATTCTTGACCACAAAAAATTGGAAGAATTTTTTCCACTATCATTTGTTTGAGCTTTCCTGACCTCATCATAGACTTGATTTAAGTTGTAATATCTCTCAAAGAATTGGGCTTGACAAGAANCTAGTTTCAGCCATTTGAGTAATACCTAATAGTTCACTCACAGGAACCTTAATGATAATGCTTCAGGAGCCAATCAAATTTTTTGTGTTTTATCCCTCTGTAATGGCTGTGGATGAAGCCTTCTCGGCAATTATTTTGTTAGAAGCTTTAAGTTAGACTTTTCTACTGTAGGGGGAAGATTAGAAGACTCCTCAGGGTGAATTGAAGTTACTTGATCTGCAACCTCTAATAGTTGCCTCGAATGACCCGACTTGCACAATCTTTAGAGGATGCATCTATAGTTTCAATATTGCCAGTATGCGAGTAAGAAGAGATGAATTTTATCGGATTTGAGGTTGCCAGTGACAAAGTTTAAAATGACCTCCTAGGATATATTTATATGTTTTATTCATGTCTTGTATGGGAAAAAGATAGTCAAATCCACATTATCAATTACAATCTTGAATAATGAGAAGTTTGAAATAATATGCATATTTATAATATATATCAGGAAATTGAGTCTTTTTTACGGGTTGATCCCGGTTTCCCACAAATTAAGTTTTTTGGTTAGAGCTGAATCTATTTTAGGGCCAACTAATTGTTCGACCAGTTCAATTGCTTGGTTTGGTTTAATTTTCACAATCATGACATTGCTTAAGATCTTATTTGTTGGTCTAGTGTCAAGTTCACAATGCTTAGTACTTGCATCTAGTTCATCAAGAAGTAAAGCCTTGTTTTACCCAGGCTTGGCTACATATATTTAATTAGTGCCCGAAAGCTATCATTGGCCTAGCTAGAAGGACCTTCATTCATTTCTTATTTTTGTTCCTGTGATCTTCCATAATTTTGAATCTAATTTTTTATGTAAGAGATGCGAGAGTGTTTTTAAATGATAGTTAATGCCTACATTGTTTTTTCTCTTTCTTCTTTGATTCCTAATTTTTTTTTTCTTTTAATAGTTAAAGTGTTTAAAGAAATGTCCGGGCAACTACTTGCAAGCTCTGCTGGGAATACCTAGGACACTTAGATTAATGTATGTTATCTATTGCCGAGAATTGGAATCCAAGGATCAGAAATGCACATATTGTTTTTCATTTCTCTAAAATATTATAATATTTATAATTAACATGAGACTAATTTTTGTGAATTTTTTTATTGTTTGTGCTATTTCTCAGGTATGTGCATAGTTACCAAAGTTATTTGTGGAATCATGCTGCCAGTATGCGAGTAAGAAAACATGGTATGAGGCAGATTATCTTATGTTATTTCATCTTTGTTTTACTTCTACATCCATTGTAATATGCATTTGAGTTGCCTATTATGTTTAGTGCTAGTTTTAACTTAGATTGGTATTTGATTAGTTAGATTGAATTTATATTGTTATTATCCCCTGTAAGGTTTTACAAATGAATTATATGTTATTGCTACATTATAAAGCAGTTGCATTTATATACTGCTCACTCGTTAAATTGTTTATAGAAGCAAGAATGAGTTCATTAAAAAGAAATTAGGACTCGTCAGGAAATGTCACTTTGTAAGTGCCTGATTGGATTAAAATTTAGCCGTTTAAGTTTCATAAAATGGTTCTTTTGCAGAAGTTTACATGTTTTCTACTTCTTGCCCATCTATAACATGATTATTGTAACCAATTCTGTCAATCTAGAATCTAGTTTTAGAAGCTGTGATTGGTCACCTCCACACACAAATCAAGCTGAAGAGCTTCATATTTCTTAGGTGTTTTATTGCAATCCAAAGACTGTATGCGTCAAGTAGCTCACTGATGCTATGGTACTTTTTTTATTTGGACTAGTTGCATTTTTGGATCTCATTTGTAACAGTTTTATCTTGGATCAAAACCTAAAGACTTAGTCATGCTAGGATAATAATGCAAGTCTCCAATACATTTTGGGCCATTAAATTAAGATCACCTTGATTTTAAAATTTGGCATTTCTCGTTGCATTTTGCAGAATGAAAGCTTTGTCAATGGAATTTGAATAGTAGTTTAATGTGATTGTAGACAATAATGGCCTGTTTCAGTTCAGAAGCATTTGTTGTATAATCTCTTAATGGATCAGATTAGCTTTTTTAGGTCTTTACTTTTAGGTGATCCATCTGTAATTCTGGGGTAAATGTTTGGATGAAATGTTTGAGTTCTGTGTGCATTCATTCATTTAAATGATGCAACAGTAACTTCTGATATCTTTGTGGTAATTGTTATTGTACATGCTACTTGGCTTCTGTTACATGTTCAAAGAGTTAAAAGTTACAGGAAATATTATGGTCATGAACGTTATATAATAGATCTTTGTGAAATTTACATACATAGCACACAATTCTTATGTATTTCCATATCTCACACATAAATTTTTATATTTGCGTAGCATTTTGATGTGTTAAACATATGCATGAAAAGGATATTACATTTTTAAATAGTGGTAATAGTGATATTTTTCATATGATAATATTAAACATTTTAGTGCTGTGTGTAAATATAAAAGTTTACATATGTAAATACATAAGAATTGTATGCTATGTATGTAAACGCCCCTAGATCTTTATACCGTTTTTAATTTACTCCCTACATCCAGATGTTGAGTTATGTAGCTATGACCATATTATACAGTGGTAATATTCTGCAATATGCTTAGCTCCTGATAGGAACGATTCACATTATGTCTCAGATTTTAGTTTTCCTGTTCCCAATATTTGTGATGAGTACTCATTTGAAGTATTTATGTTCTCATTCACTCAAATGTCACTTGAATAATAGGTATTGCACAGGTTGTGCTTGGAGATCTGGTCTTTTGCAAGAGTGATAATTTTGAGAAGCTAGCTTCTTTTGAGAGCATTGAGCCTTCATACGAAGGTAGTGATGGAGAGCACACTAATAGTTTACCTGATATATCTGATGCCGCACTTCCTGAGGAAAAGGTTCGGCTTGTAAAGGTATGTTTAGTATTTTTAATGGGATCGTGATTTATTCTAAAGGTCATTAATCTAACATCTGAACTCACTTCTTACATTTATACCACTCAATCTTTCAAATCACATAAAAATTACTACTATTTTGACTTTTAAAAAGTGAAATACACCTTTTTATGCATACTTATGATATCACATATGTAAATACTGCTGTTTAGGTGATAGGTATTTAAATATATAAGAATTGAGTGTTATACATGTAAATCTTCCTTATTATAAATACTCTATACACACATCAACATTTTTTTTTTTTTTACTTTGAACTTCAAAATTAGGAGAATTATTTATGCATATAACTGTAATCTGTTGGAAATTTTCTTCTAGCAAGTCATATGCTGTATACTATAGTCAAAACTAGTATTTTTTTTAATAAATTGATGTAGTACATAATATTTTTTTGAGGTGCAGCTGTTTGTTGTTTCAGACTATAAATTCTGAGGATCTGATTAGTGGAGATTATACGTTTGAAGATGTTGTACTTCCTTTACCTGGGTATGTGAGTTCTTATAGTACTAAATACACCTTAGAGCCTTTTCTTTTAAATTTCCTACTTGATGGTCATTATATTCAGTATTTTATCTTGATTACAGATCAAGGACTATCTATCCAAACAATGATATAGCTGAAATTTATCTTGATATATCTAAAGAGGTAAGCGGTCATGTTCAAAGTTTTATTCATCGTAGTTTAAAAGTGCAGGAAAAATTCAAATTTGTTCTCTGGCTTTTGTATGCAGTCCATTTAATCAAAGAGTATCACATTTATCTAATTTATTTCTTCAATTATGCCATATTCTCCATATTTGTAAGTGTATGCAGTCCATTCAATTATAGTACTCAATACACCTTTAAGCCTATTTTAAATATGATATTAGGCTTAATCAGATCTTCTAAGTGTTTGTTAACATACAGGGGCATTTACATACATATCACCCAATTCATATGTATTTACATATTTAACACCTAAAGTTTTTACATTTATACCACCCAAATCTTTCATATAATATAAAAAATACCACTATTTTCACTTCTAGAGTGTGAAATATACCTTTTCATGCGTAGATAAGGTGGCATATATGTAAAAGTTGAAGTTTAGGTGTTTGATATGTAAATACATTGGAATTGTGTGATATGTATGCAAGTTTTCCTAACATATAAGATATGCAGGTCACTGAAACGAGCATTAAATAGGAGTGTACTTGCACTAGGTTGACATTTCAATCTATAGGTTAGCCAGGGTGAACATTTCTAACCATTTTAGCTTGGCCTAACCAATGGACTTAATGGCTAGTCCTGATATCTTGGGATAAATTTTTTAGAGTGATGCGATACTTTGAACTATCATGCCAAGATGTTGTCTGCTTTAACTGAACAGGCGGGGCTTCTTCTTCTTTCTATGAAGGCCATCCATCGAAAAAATGCTCCATCAAGAGCATGCTTAACTTTGATTTTCCTAGCGAAATACCAATAGATACACACCAAAAGGTGTCTCATTATTTCAAAGGATTGCTTTATTGTAAAGAATAGATCTTTAATCTCCCACAGTTATGAATTGATGTCATTTTTGGTCGCCTTGTAAAAAAGCATATAGGGCTTCAGAGGTCTCTACTCCATGTTGAACTTGGGGCCAAATAGGTTCAGGAGGTGTCTTCCATTGCATAGCACTTTCTATTGCATGATGGTTTCATTTTCTGCCTCGTATAATTGTGTGATGGAAGTCGTCGCATCTCAAAATTTTCTCCATTTAGTTATTGTTTGCTTTAGTCTAGAAGTCGTCTTTCAACTTTTCCAAGACGAGCATGTTTAACTTTGACTTTCTGATAGAACAACAATCATTAGACTAAAAGACAACTTGGGGTTAAGTGTTTTAATTTATGGTATCCAAGTGATCTTATTGATTTTATTTTATTATATTTTTATATTCTTAAGCTAAAAGACTTGCACAAATTTGAGGTAACACTAGGATTAGCACTTAAGAAAATGAATACAAACAACAACAACAACAAAGCCTTAATCCCACTACGTGGGGTCGGCTACATGAATCCTTTTTCAACAATAACAACAACAACAAAGCCTTAATCCCACTACGTGGGGTCGGCTACATGAATCCTTTTTTCTCCATTGTGTCTTATTTAGTGTCATATTTTCATTTAGTTCTAGTAAATTAAGATCATTTTTACTACAATAAGCCTAAGTCTTCCTAGGTTTACCTCTGCATTTTTTAACACAAGTTGAATCTAAAACATCTACTGTCCTAATCGGATCATCAGATGGTCGATGTTTAATGTGACCAAATTCTAAAACCTCTACTCTCCTAATCGGATCATCAGATGGTCGACGTTTAATGTGACCAAACCATCTGACATCTACTCTCCTAATCGGATCATCTAATGGTCGACGTTTAATATGACCAAACCATCTAAACTTAACACAAGTTGAATCTAAAACATCTACTCTCCTAATCGGATCATCAGAACGTTTAATGTGACCAAACCATCTAAGAATTTATCTAATTTTGTCCGTCACAGGAGCTACACCAACCCTATCACGAATATATTCATTTCGCTTGGATCATCAGATGGTCGACGTTTAATGTGACCAAACCATCTAAGACGACTTTCTTTAATTTTTTCCGTCACAGGAGCTACACCAACCCTATCACGGATATATTCATTTCGCATTTTGTCTCTAAGTTTGCAGAAGCTACACCAACCCTATCACGAATATATTCATTTCGCATTTTGTCTCTAAGTGTAAAGCCACCTATCCACCTTATCATTCTCATCTCGGCAATACTTAACTTATTATTATGCTTCTCTTTTAAAGGCCAACATTCAGCGCCATAGAGCATTGCAGGTCTGACCACTGTCCTATAAAATTTTCCTTTCAGTCTAAGAGGTTCATTTCTATCACACAAAAGGCTATTTCACATTTTGTCTCTAAGTGTAAAGCCACTCATCCACCTAATCATTCTCATCCCGACAACACCTTAAACTTATTATTATGCTTCTCTTTTAAAGGCCAACATTCAGCGCCATAGAGCATTGTAGGTCTCACCACCATCTTATAAAATTTTCCTTTCAGTCTTAGCGGTACTTTTCTATCACACAAAAGGCCCGAAGCATTCCTCCACTTCAACCAACCAACTTGAATTCTACTATTAACATCCCCATTTATATCACCATCGCTTTGAACAATGGACTCAAGATATTTAAATCGTTCACACCTTTTAATAATTTGATCACCCAAAGTCACACCTCTGTCACTAGAGCTATTACTACTAAAATTACATTCCATGTATTCTGTTTTAGTTCTACTTAAACGAAGGCCTTTAGACTCCAATGTAGACTTCCATAATTCACGTTTTTCCTANACCAACTTGAATTCTACTATTAACATCCCCATCTATATCACCATCGCTTTGGACAACGGACCCAAGATATNACGAGCATTAAATAGGAGTGTACTTGCACTAGGTTGACATTTCAATCTATAGGTTAGCCAGGGTGAACATTTTTAACCAGCTTAGCTTGGCCTAACCAATGGACTTAATGGCTAGTCGTGATATCTTGGGATAAATTTGTTAGAGTGATGCGATACTTTGAACTATCATGCCTAGTTTTTGGTTAAATTTTATAATAGTTTGATGACTATCAAGATGTTGTCTACTTTAACTTAACATGCGGGGCTTCTTCTTCTTTCTATGAAGGCCATCCATCATAAAAATGCTCCATCAGGAGAATGCTTAACTTTGATTTTCCTTAGCAAAATACCAATAGATACACACCAAAAGGTGTCTCATTATTTCAAAGGATTGCTTTATTGTAAAGAATAGATCTTTAATCTCCCACAGTTATGAAATTGATGTCATTTTTGGTAGCTTTGTAAAAAAGCATATAGGACTTCAGAGGTCTCTACTCCATGTTGAACTTGGGGCCAAATAGGTTCAGGAGGTGTCTTCCATTGCATAGCACTTTGTATTGCATGATGGTTTCATTTTCTGCCTCGTATAATTGTGTGATGGAAGTCATCGCAGCTCAAAATTTTCTGCATTTAGTTATTGTTTGCTTTGGTCTAGAAGTCGTCTTTCAACTTTTCCAAGACGAGCATGTTTCACTTTGACTTTCTGATAGAACAACAATCATTAGACTAAAAGACAACTTGGGGTTAAGTGTTTTAATTTACGGTATCCAAGTGATCTTATAGATTTTATTTTATTATATATTTATATTCTTAAGCTAAAAGACTTGCACAAATTTGAGGTAACACTAGGATTAGCACTTAAGAAAATGAATACAACAACAACAACAACAAAGCCTTAATCCCACTACGTGGGGTCGGCTACATGAATCATTTTTCTCCATTTTACAACAAAGCCTTAATCCCTCTACGTGGGGCCGGCCACATGAATCCTTTTTCTCTATTGCGTCTTTGAACAAAAACAACAACAACAAAGCCTTAATCCCACTAATGGGGTTGGCTACATGAATCATTTTTCTCCATTGAGTCAACAACAACAAAGCCTTAATCCCACTGTGTGGGGTCGGCTACATGAATCCTTTTTCTCCATTGTGTCCTATTTAGGTCATAATTTTCATTTAGTTCTAGTAAATTAAGATCATTTTTAATACAATAAGCCCAAGTCTTCCTAGGTCTACCTCTGCATTTTTTAACATAAGTTGAATCTAAAACATCTACTCTCCTAATCAGATCATCAGATGATCGACGTTTAATGTGACCAAACCATCTAAAACGACTTTCTTTAATTTTGTCCGTCACAGGAGCTACACCAACCATATCACAAATATATTCATTTCGCATTTTGTCTCTAAGTGTAAAGCCACCCATCCACCTTATCATTCTCATCTCGGCAACACTTAACTTATTATTATGCTTCTCTTTTAAAGGCCAACATTCAGCGCCATAGAGCATTGCAGCTCTCACCACCGTCTTATAAAATTTTCCTTTCAGTCTTAGCGGTACATTTCTATCACACAAAAGGCTATAACTTATTATTATGCTTCTCTTTTAAAGGCCAACATTCAGCGCCATAGAGCATTGCAGGTTTCACCACTGTCCTATAAATTTTCCTTTCAGTCTAAGCGGTACTTTTCTATCACACAAAAGGCCCGAAGCATTCTTCCACTTCAACCAACCAACTTGAATTCTACTATTAACATCCCCATCTATATCACCATTGCTTTGAACAACGGACCCAAAATATTTAAATTGTTCACACCTTTTAATAATTTGATCACCCAAAGTCACATCTCTGTCACTAGAGCTATTACTACTAAAATTACATTCCATGTATTCAGTTTTAGTTCTACTTAAACGAAGGCCTTTAAACTCCAATGTAGACTTCCATAATTCAAGTTTTTCCTGGATTGTTTCTCTCGTTTTATCCACGAGAAGGATATCATCAGCAAAAAACATACACCATGGTACATTCTCCTGAAAGGTTTTTTTTTTTTGTGGAGATTAATAAAGCCAATTTGAAATAGTTTGGATAAGGACCTTTGTTCTTTTTTTTATTTCTTAATTTAGAAATCATATTCTATTACTATTTTTTGCTATAAATGCGTTTGAGTTGACTTCATGTATCCATCTTTTTGTTTGGTGCTATTGGTTATTTATATCGGCACACTTATGGCGTAATATACTTGGAGGTTTGAATATAATTAGATGCTGGATGTCAAACCTGCCTTTGAATTGAGAGTTGCAGAGTTAGAGAGGAAGAAAGAAGAAAAAAAATGCTAGGTCGATAGATGGACGCAATATAATGATTTAGGAAAAGAAATTAAGATGATAAGCTATTGGAGATATTTTTGCATTTGAAATAGGAGAAATGTGTGTTAGGTCAGAAAAAGGGTTGCAAACCTGATGACTTAGGACTTGATACTGTTTATAGCAGTAGAAAATGAAAATTTGTCTGAGTATTTGTCATTATGAATCCCATGCCTTACTTACTTTTGGAGGTAAGGGTCAATACCACTGGGTTGNAGAAAGAGGAAAAAAAATGCTAGGTCGATAGATGGACGCAATATAATGATTTAGGAAAAGAAATTAAGATGACAAGCTATTGGAAATTGAAATAGGAGAAATGTGTGTTAGGTCAGAAAAAGGGTTGCAGACATGATGACTTGGGACTTGATACTGTTTATAGCAGTAGAAAATGAAAATTAGTCTATGAGTATTTGTCATTATGAATCCCATGCCTTACTTACCTTTGGAGGTAATTNATGATAAGCTATTGGAGATATTTTTGCATTTGAAATAGGAGAAATGTGTGTTAGGTCAGAAAAAGGGTTGCAGACATGATGCTTAGGACTTGATACTGTTTATAGCAGTAGAAAATGAAAATTAGTCCATGAGTATTTGTCATTATGAATCCCATGCCTTACTTACCTTTGGAGGTAAGGGTCAATACCACTGGGTTACACGCCAGTTTTCTGTGGTCACGACTTCATAATATATGCTGCAACGGCCCATTTTGGTAGTAAAAAATGATAATGACATATAAAACCGAATTTAAACTTTTGCAATGAAAATTTAATGAGTGAAAACTTTCCTTGTTCCTGTAAAACCTTAGTATATGTCTCAGCTGCAGCAGGGTGGGGTGTTAAGNGTGGTCACGACTTCATAATATATGCTGCAACGGCCCATTTTGGTAGTAAAAAATGATAATGACATATAAAACAGAATTTAAACTTTTTCAATGAAAATTTAGTGAGTGAAAACTTTCCTTGTTCCTGGAATACCTTAATATATGTCTCAGCTGCAGCAGGGTGGGGTGTTAATGACTTCTATATTTGAGTATTTTTGCTTTTTAGTTTCTCAAATTTAATACTGAAAAAAGAAAAACTAGCCGTTAAGAATTTAAATGCAAGGCAA
Organism: Phalaenopsis hybrid cultivar; assembly: GCA_002079205.1. Classification (NCBI taxonomy): domain Eukaryota; kingdom Viridiplantae; phylum Streptophyta; class Magnoliopsida; order Asparagales; family Orchidaceae; genus Phalaenopsis; species Phalaenopsis hybrid cultivar. Next base: position 41,189 of record JXCR01146772.1, on the reverse strand, counting down.
TTCGTCTGGTTTGACTTGCATTCCACGGATTATAGTCAAGAGCAATTTCAATATTATATCGCGCAGATTCTGTCAATGAATTGAATGAGAGACATCTCTCTTCACGGTTTTCATTCTTTTAAAAAATTTGAAATTTTATTTCTTTTAATATTATTTANGATTATAGTCAAGAGCAATTTCAATATTATATCGCGCAGATTCTGTCAATGAATTGAATAAGAGACATCTCTCTTCACGATTTTCATTCTTTTAAAAAATTTGAAATTTTATTTCGTTCAATTTTTTTTTTTTTGGACTCAGGATGGTATCAGCTTGACAGAAAGTGTTCATGGTGTCAAGTAAGTTGCTGCTTTATTTTTGTCACTCCATGCTATTTAATCAAAAGTCAATGCCCCCCAGCCCCCACCCCCCACAAAAAAAAAGCGCATTTATCATAGTAACATGTAACATGCACGAATGACAAATCAGTTCTGCTCCCAAAATTTTATATTCCGTTTAAACTAATCTTATGTGTCCTAATTCTAAAGGGAGTTCTCTATTACAAGCATGACGGGAGACTACCGGCGTGTTTTCCAGCGTCCTATAGATTATAATTGGTGAGTGGAATATTCTGAACTTCCAAAGTATTATCATGGAATAATCTGATCAAGCCTTTGTTGTGAATGATTACAGGGAATTGCTAACTTATGTGGATAACAATGAGTCCTTGGCAAAAACAGATCTAGATTTTATTTCTGGACCAAAACCCACTGATTTGGTGACAAACACGAGTTCTATTAATACAGGCCCGGATTTCGTGTTAGACGATCTGCTGGCCACAAAATGTGTTGGGTCTGATGGTTTTGTGTCCAAGGTTCAAAATGGGGCAATANAATGAGTCCTTGGCAAAAACAGATCTAGATTTTATTTCTGGACCAAAACCCACTGATTTGGTGACAAACACGCGTTGTATTAATACAGGTTCGGATTTCGCGTTAGACGATCTGCTGGCGACAAAATGTGTTGGGTCTGATGGTTTTGTGTCCAAGGTTCAAAATGGGGCAAATGCAACAGTGAAGTGTAAATTTTCTGCACCGAAGGTGGCCTTGAAGTTAGGCTTTACTCTCCCTGCTTCATGTTATGCCACAATGGCAATCAGAGAGCTGCTTAAGTCATCAACTTTGGTATGCTTCTTATTTAATTTTTTTATTGCTAGCTTCATATTTATGCAGTTTTTTTTTTCCTTTTTTGTTCAATGTTTATTTTTTATATAATGAAATATTTATGTAATTATTTCAACGTTTGTACATAATGTTTAGCACCATCTCTTTTGTTAGTAACTCTAAATCTTTATC
>JXCR01146772.1:9598-37225 GCA_002079205.1 Phalaenopsis hybrid cultivar | reverse complement strand
CCTCTTAATTATATCAAATTATATAGATGAAAATTTTTTTAAAATTTGATAATAATAATATTTAAAAGTGATTTAGAGATTTGAACGTTCTATAAATAAATAATAATATTACTATTTTAAATATATAAATATAAAAAAAAAATTTGTTACATTTTTTATATTTTATTTATATGTAACATTAACACCCAATTTGAATTCACATCATAGAATGCATTTGCACAAAAATCTCAATAATCCCCTAATAACATGAAGCGGAGGTTATTGAGAGGTTATTAGGCACGCAGCTCTGTGTGCGTATTCCATATGAAAATATTTCCCTATATGAGAGGCCATATAGCATTTATGATCACTTTTACTTGAGCTCATTAATTAATTTAGCGGGACTGTTACTTGATCATTGCCTAGATTGGAAGTTGAGGGCATGGTTTTGAAAACAAGATCAAACCGGCTGGTTTGATCAGTTCAAATGTGAATCGGGCTTTCAACCTGTTCAGTCTAAGCTTAAAATCATTCCTGCATTGAACTAGAATTGAACCGGTGAGAACCGATGTTGAAATGAAGAATTGGTGAACAAGTTCGATTGTTGAAGAACCAATCAATTTAAATATTATACAATTTTAACATTTTTTATTTTGATTGGATGGAAAAAATAAGATATTTAAATTAAAAAGAGAGAAACTATAACATCTTAATTTTTTTTATTTATAATATTATTCAAAATATTTAAATTTATATTCTTAAATTAAAATATTATTTATTGTATCTAAGAAAGCAAGTTCTTGTCAAAATAATAAAATTTAAAAAATTATTATTTTAAAATTTATTAGGATAATTACATAAAGAACAGAAATATTGCAATTTATAAATCAAGCAACTAGTTGATTTCTTGAGCTGCCGAACTAATGCATTTACACGTGTGATCAGATTATTGAGAATTTGATAAAAATAAAAAATAAGGGTCACGGTTTTATGATGAACTTTGATATATTTGAGTGAGAATTTGAAAATTGAATGTATGAGAGTGCTTGATTTGTAAATAACAACATTTTGAAAAAATATGACATCTTCGAGACTAAATATGTGTCCGTACAACCAAAAGTTTTTCTGTGCAGACTCCTGACGTTGCTCTACGTGCATCGCAGGGTATTTCTGAGTTATTTTAAGGTTATTGCTGAGTTTTTTGTTTACTAATCTAGAAATAACCCAGAAATAACCCGCAGCGGTCATTATTTTTTGGTTATTTCTGGATTAAAAATAACCTAGAAATAATCTGAAAATAACCCAAAAATAAATGCACCGTAAGTAAAAATAAGTCAGGTGTCTGAATAGTAACGCCTGTATAGCATAGAAGAAATAAAAAAGTTATATTTTGACTTTTTCCAATCTTTCAGGTGGTCTCTATGTAATTAATTATCCCAAANTGTTCTGGCAAGAATGTTCGCGCTTGGCGGCTTCCCCGTTCACAAAACTCTCGTCTTTCTCTTTTCTCCACGTTGCAGCTCATATCATCTCTCCCTCCTCCTTTCCTTTTCCCGCTCCACACGGAGGAATCTCGGTTCCCTTTTTGAGCAATTCCAGTCAGTCATGGCAGCAAAAAATGTTTTTTTTTAATTATTTTATTTTATTTTGNTCCACACGGAGGAATATCGGTTCCCTTTTTGAGCAATTCCAGTCAGTCATGGCAGCAAAAAATGTTTTTTTTAATTATTTTATTTTATTTTTTGGCCGCTTCTTCTCGATTTTATCGCCTAGGGTTACTCAGATTGAAGAGTTCTTGCCTGGATTACTTAATTCTTAAATCGTTCATTTGAGCTGCTGATGGCTGTGCTACTTATAGCCGTTCTACTAGCACTGCATGCTACAGTTTGTATGTATTCTTTGATTTGATAATTCAAAAAAAAAAAAATCAATTTTTGTAGGCATTTATTGTCGACGGATTGTTCGATTCCTCAAATCGTAGCTCAAAATCTTTCATTTTTTTAGGGTTCATCTGTTCGTTGATTTCATTGAGGGATTCTCTAAAATTAAGTGATTTAGGGTTTATTTACTTTCATAGTCATCAATTGCGAGCTAGCAGCGAAGGAAATTTCAGAATTTGACAGCTTTTCTTACTTCGTTTCTGTCTGNTTTCATTTTTTTAGGGTTCATCTGTTCGTTGATTTCATTGAGGGATTCTCTAAAATTAAGTGATTTAGGGTTGATTTACTTTCATAGTTATCAATTGCGAGCTAGCAGCGAAGGAAATTTCAGAATTTGACTGCTTTTCTTACTTCATTTCTGTCTGTTTGTTTGATTGAAATCGATTTTGTTGGAGCTCTTTTGCTTGGTTTATAANAATTAAGTGATTTAGGGTTGATTTACTTTCATAGTTATCAATTGCGAGCTAGCAGCGAAGGAAATTTCAGAAATTGACAGCTTTTCTTACTTCATTTCTGTCTTTTTGTTTGATTGAAATCGATTTTGTTGGAGCTCTTTTGCTTGGTTTATAGCCATTGAAGATGAATTCAACTAGAGAGGAGAAAGCTGGGTTGATGGGAACTGAAATTGAGGTGAAGGAGGGGGGGTTGCGGTCTAAATTAAGAGCCCTAGGTAGCATTGGGAGGAAAGATATGTTTTTTAGGGCAGATAAGATTGATCTTAAAAGCTTGGATATTCAGCTGGCAAAGCAGCTGAACAATGCTTGGTGCAATAATAAGGTTGGTTTTCCGGGGAATGATTGGGAGATTGATCTGTCTAAGCTTGAGTTAAAGTATGAACTTGCAAGAGGGACTTATGGTATAGTTTACAAAGGAGTTTACGATGGACGCGACGTCGCAGGTATTGATTCTCAGCTTTGTAATCTCATAGATATAACATAACTTGTTGGTTGCTAAGTTCTATAAACGTTTATTTGTTTCTTATGCTTGTGATGAACTCCATGATCGTTTTATATATGCTTAATCATTGATGCACATGCAATTCAAAATTGTTTTTTCGTGTTTTCACCATTGATAGAAGCAGGACCTTGTGGCTATTTAACTTTATTTTACTTTTAGTTTTTATAAATCGCATGGTCTCAATTGTTATATAATATGGTTCTATTTACCAAGGGTCTGTTTGGCATCATTTTTGTTTCCTATTTTTGTTTTTATTTTTAGTTTTTTTTTCTGAAAATATATTTGATTGGTATAATTTTTATTATTATTTTTTTTAAATAAATCAACTTATTTTTTTAAAACACTCAAAACATCTAAAAAAATATTTTGAGTGTTTTTTAAAATAATTAGTTCAATCAAACCTATTTTAATTTAAACAAGAACATAAGCAAAACAAAAATAAAAAAAATGATAAAAAGCATAAACAAAGACGGCAGTGATTCCTAACGGCCCCTAAGTTTCTGGTTATGATCTTTTTTATTTTCATCTTGGTGGCATGTATCATGCTTTGTTTTTCTTGTTTCTTTTTTCTGTTCAATGTAATGCTTGAATAATCGAGTTGATCATCGAATTGTTTGAGGGATAGGTTCATAATTTAAAGATTGGAGGTTGAATAGTGATGGCGTAATAACTCTTAAAATATATATTAATATGTATATAATGATGCAATAAACTCATCAAGATATTAAAAAATATTTACAAGTAAAAAATATGCATGTAGTGATACACATTCTTATTTCCTATTTGAATTTTTAATTTCTATTCAAATATATGCCTAATATCTCCAAAACATAAATAAGCAAGATTAATAACCTGTTTTCTATCAAATAACTTTGATAAAACACCTCCCATTAAAGTATACCTCTTTTAATAACAAATAAGAGAGCAAGCAAACTTATAAACAATCAAAAGATTGAAATTTGTATACAACCTTCTACTTGAATATAAGATTAATACATCAAATTTGCATCATCTGATGACATAATTCTATTAAATTCCCTCAATACATAGAAGTAGAACTTTGCATTTTGGTGCAATGGTTGGAGTTTTGTCAGAGACTCCAAAGTTAAAATAAATACATGTTGGAGCACTCTTGGAGTAGGCTCCATTCATCACAAGAATGTTTCATGGTTGGAGTTTTGTCATAAGCACTCAATTTTGTCTCTTGGATTGATGTCAGGAACTTGAAAGTTAAATTAGAGTTTAATTTCGTGGACTTGCACATAAGGGACGAAATTGTCTACTTGTGAAATCAAAGTGGACTATATTTTCTGCATAATACAAGTGGAATCAGAGCAATACATAGCTGGCAGATTTGAACTAAGTGTCATGAAGCATTAAGTGCTTTATCATAAGAGCAATCTTTTGAACTCATTTGAACAATGTGTTTTAAGGTGGAAACCATCTTTTGAGTTTATGGAAGGATATCTCTAGAATTCAAATTGCATGGTGGATGTTTTTGGGCTTTAAGTAAGGTCATTGACAAGGATGTCAATTTTTACGTGTAGGAGATGGTAAGATCTTAAAGTATAGGTTGCCAGTTTTGTACATACGGTCAAGTAGACTCTTATGCATGGGGATATCGTTTTGTATAACAGTTGGAGTTTTGTTAGGAGCTCTTAAGTTTGCTCACGTTGGAGCACTTGTAGGATAGGTGGCCTCTTAGATGTTGTATCAACTAGATGAAACTACGAGGTTTGCATGGCCAAAGAAAACAATATCTTGATGGTTTAAAGTTATAGCCATTACATATAGTTATTATTTTGCAATGTTAGCCGAAAAGCAAGGCACACTTAAGCATTAACTTGTAAGAGTTTAGATAAATTCAAAGTCATTCATGCAGAAGGCAAAGACAGCATAAAATAGATTTAAAATATGATCAGAAAACATTGAATAATCCAAATTTAAACCTAACTAATACTCATACAAAGTGCATATTTTTGTTCGAGAAGTACACAAAATAAAAAGAAATGGATAAAAAATCAGAAACAAATTTGAAATTAATTATATTCTGACCCATCGAATCAATTATATCCTTTCTAAAAGAAATTGAAAGTTAAGGAAGAAAAGCCATGATTCTAGCTTGATTTACTATTTTCCTCTAAGATTTGCAACATGCACACAACAGATTATTACATTATTGTTTATAATTAGTCAACAACTAATAATTTAGTGATCTCTCATTAAAAAAGAAATCTTTTTCAAGTTTCATGGAAAGTAACATTACAAATAGAGCAGCCATTTAGGTATCTACATCTTGTTTGCTCTATGCTCACCAAATTGCCGATATACCGATATCCTAACTATCAGGATGTAATTGTAAGGTTTATATTATAACGCTCTTAGGATGTTTGACTTCTTGGAATTTGTATTAATGGGACAAAACTGTGATACTTCTGCGACTAAAGTTAATTATATCTCAATGATTAAGAGTTTGAGCTACAAGAAATCGGTGATATTTAACAACTCTAGTAGGAAAAACTGTATCTTTACACCAACTAGCTACCAACATTATTTTATGCATAAAATTTGTGAACGTTATAACCCTACTAATATTAGGATAATGAGAAGCATCTCAGCGACAAATTACTATTTTATCCTTGACAGAAATGACAATAAGGGTGATAGAATAAACATAGCATAATGGCATTGCAATTTGTCATTAAAGACCATAACTACGAAAAAATGCCATGAACTTTCAAACTAAACATTACTTGAGTAAAAATGATACTTAAATTTCAATAATAACGTTCATGATTTGTCTTTTCTGTGCTATAGTGAAGCTTATGGACTGGGGAGAAGATGGATTTGCTAGAGATGCTGAAACTGTTGCTCTCCGGGAATCATTCCAGAAGGAGGTTGCAGTGTGGCACAAACTTGACCATCCAAATGTAACCAAGGTTAGCTTCCTTACCATATACAGCTCTTTTTCTCCTTTTTTTTGTGATATTTTTTTTAGTTTTGATTTCCTGNGTTTTTTCTCTTTCTTCTTTGATTCCTAATTTTTTTTTTCTTTTAATAGTTAAAGTGTTTAAAGAAATGTCCAGGCAACTACTTGCAGGCTCTGCTGGGAATACCTAGGACACTTAGACTAATGTATGTTATCTATTGCCGAGAATTGGAATCCAAGGATCAGAAATGCACATATTGTTTTTCATTTCTCTAAAATATTATAATATTTGTAATTAACATGAGACTAATTTTGTGAATTTTTTTATTGTTTGTGCTATTTCTCAGGTATGTGCATAGTTACCAAAGTTATTTGTGGAATCATGCTGCCAGTATGCGAGTAAGAAAACATGGTATGAGGCAGATTATCTTATGTTATTTCATCTTTGTTTTACTTCTACATCCATTGTAATATGCATTTGAGTTGCCTATTATGTTTAGTGCTAGTTTTAACTTAGATTGGTATTTGATTAGTTAGATTGAATTTATATTGTTATTATCCCCTGTAAGGTTTTACAAATGAATTATATGTTATTGCTACATTATAAAGCAGTTGCATTTATATACTGCTCACTCGTTGAATTGTTTATAGAAGCAAGAATGAGTTCATTAAAAAGAAATTAGGACTCGTCAGGAAATGTCACTTTGTAAGTGCCTGATTGGATTAAAATTTAGCCGTTTAAGTTTCATAAAATGGTTCTTTTGCAGAAGTTTACATGTTTTCTACTTCTTGCCCATCTATAACATGATTATTGTAACCAATTCTGTCAATCTAGAATCTAGTTTTAGAAGCTGTGATTGGTCACCTCCACACACAAATCAAGCTGAAGAGCTTCATATTTCTTAGGTGTTTTATTGCAATCCAAAGACTGTATGCGTCAAGTAGCTCACTGATGCTATGGTACTTTTTTTATTTGGACTAGTTGCATTTTTGGATCTCATTTGTAACAGTTTTATCTTGGATCAAAACCTAAAGACTTAGTCATGCTAGGATAATAATGCAAGTCTCCAATACATTTTGGGCCATTAAATTAAGATCACCTTGATTTTAAAATTTGGCATTTCTCGTTGCATTTTGCAGAATGAAAGCTTTGTCAATGGAATTTGAATAGTAGTTTAATGTGATTGTAGACAATAATGGCCTGTTTCAGTTCAGAAGCATTTGTTGTATAATCTCTTAATGGATCAGATTAGCTTTTTTAGGTCTTTACTTTTAGGTGATCCATCTGTAATTCTGGGGTAAATGTTTGGATGAAATGTTTGAGTTCTGTGTGCATTCATTCATTTAAATGATGCAACAGTAACTTCTGATATCTTTGTGGTAATTGTTATTGTACATGCTACTTGGCTTCTGTTACATGTTCAAAGAGTTAAAAGTTACAGGAAATATTATGGTCATGAACGTTATATAATAGATCTTTGTGAAATTTACATACATAGCACACAATTCTTATGTATTTCCATATCTCACACATAAATTTTTATATTTGCGTAGCATTTTGATGTGTTAAACATATGCATGAAAAGGATATTACATTTTTAAATAGTGGTAATAGTGATATTTTTCATATGATAATATTAAACATTTTAGTGCTGTGTGTAAATATAAAAGTTTACATATGTAAATACATAAGAATTGTATGGTATGTATGTAAACGCCCCTAGATCTTTATACCGTTTTTAATTTACTCCCTACATCCAGATGTTGAGTTATGTAGCTATGACCATATTATACAGTGGTAATATTCTGCAATATGCTTAGCTCCTGATAGGAACGATTCACATTATGTCTCAGATTTTAGTTTTCCTGTTCCCAATATTTGTGATGAGTACTCATTTGAAGTATTTATGTTCTCATTCACTCAAATGTCACTTGAATAATAGGTATTGCACAGGTTGTGCTTGGAGATCTGGTCTTTTGCAAGAGTGATAATTTTGAGAAGCTAGCTTCTTTTGAGAGCATTGAGCCTTCATACGAAGGTAGTGATGGAGAGCACACTAATAGTTTACCTGATATATCTGATGCCGCACTTCCTGAGGAAAAGGTTCGGCTTGTAAAGGTATGTTTAGTATTTTTAATGGGATCGTGATTTATTCTAAAGGTCATTAATCTAACATCTGAACTCACTTCTTACATTTATACCACTCAATCTTTCAAATCACATAAAAATTACTACTATTTTGACTTTTAAAAAGTGAAATACACCTTTTTATGCATACTTATGATATCACATATGTAAATGCTGATGTTTAGGTGATAGGTATGTAAATATATAAGAATTGAGTGTTATACATGTAAATCTTCCTTATTATAAATACTCTATACACACATCAACATTTTTTTTTTTTTTACTTTGAACTTCAAAATTAGGAGAATTATTTATGCATATAACTGTAATCTGTTGGAAATTTTCTTCTAGCAAGTCATATGCTGTATACTATAGTCAAAACTAGTATTTTTTTTAATAAATTGATGTAGTACATAATATTTTTTTGAGGTGCAGCTGTTTGTTGTTTCAGACTATAAATTCTGAGGATCTGATTAGTGGAGATTATACGTTTGAAGATGTTGTACTTCCTTTACCTGGGTATGTGAGTTCTTATTGTACTAAATACACCTTAGAGCCTTTTCTTTTAAATTTCCTACTTGATGGTCATTATATTCAGTATTTTATCTTGATTACAGATCAAGGACTATCTATCCAAACAATGATATAGCTGAAATTTATCTTGATATATCTAAAGAGGTAAGCGGTCATGTTCAAAGTTTTATTCATCGTAGTTTAAAAGTGCAGGAAAATTTCAAATTTGTTCTCTGGCTTTTGTATGCAGTCCATTTAATCAAAGAGTATCACATTTATCTAATTTATTTCTTCAATTATGCCATATTCTCCATATTTGTAAGTGTATGCAGTCCATTCAATTATAGTACTCAATACACCTTTAAGCCTATTTTAAATATGATATTAGGCTTAATCAGATCTTCTAAGTGTTTGTTAACATATAGGGGCATTTACATACATACCACCCAATTCATATGTATTTACATATCTAACACCTAAAGTTTTTACATTTATATCACCCAAATCTTTCATATAATATAAAAAATACCACTATTTTCACTTCTAGAGTGTGAAATATACCTTTTCATGCGTAGATAAGGTGGCATATATGTAAAAGTTGAAGTTTAGGTGTTTGATATGTAAATACATTGGAATTGTGTGATATGTATGCAAGTTTTCCTAACATATAAGATAAGCAGGTTACTGAAACGAGCATTAAATAGGAGTGTACTTGCACTAGGTTTACATTTCAACCTATAGGTTAGCCAGGGTGAACATTTCTAACCATCTTAGCTTGGCCTAACCAATGGACTTAATGGCTAGTCGTGATATCTTGGGATAAATTTTTTAGAGTGATGCGATATTTTGAACTATCATGCCTAGTTTTTTGTTAAATTTTATAATAGTTTGATGACTATCAAGATGTTGTCTGCTTTAACTTAACAGGCGGGGCTTCTTCTTCTTTCTATGAAGGCCATCCATCGTAAAAATGCTTCATCAGGAGAATGCTTAACTTTGATTTTCCTAACAAAATACCAATAGATGCACACCAAAAGGTGTCTCATTATTTCAAAGGATGGTTTTATTGTAAAGAATAGATCTTTAATCTCCCGCAGTTATGAAATTGATGTCATTTTTGGTAACTTTGTAAAAAAGCATATAGGACTTCAGAAGTCTCTACTCCATGTTGCCAAATAGGTTCAGGAGGTGTCTTCCATTGCATAGCACTTTGTATTCATGATGGTTTAATTTGCTGCCTCGTATAATTGTGTGATGGAAGTCGTCGCGGCTCAAAATTTTTTCCATTTAGTTATTGTTTGCTTTGGTCTAGAAGTCGTCTTTCAACTTTTCCAAGACGAGCATGTTTCACTTTGACTTTCTGATAGAACAACAATCATTAGACTAAAAGACAACTTGGGGTTAAGTGTTTTAATTTACGGTATCCAAGTGATCTTATAGATTTTATGTTATTATATATTTATATTCTTAAGCTAAAAAACTTGCACAAATTTGAGGTGACACTAGGATTAGCACTTAAGAAAATGAATACAACAACAACAACAACAAAGCCTTAATCCCACTACATGGGGTCGGCTACATGAGTCCTTTTTCTCCATTGTGTCTTATTTAGTGTCATATTTTCGTTTAGTTTTAGTAAATTAAGATCATTTTTAATACAACAAGCCCAAGTCTTCCTAGGTCTACCTCTGCATTTTNGATCACAAACCAGGACATTCATTCATATTTATGTTTTTAATTAGTAAGATTGGAAATCCATTTTCCAGGTATCATTTCTGTTTTTATTACAGAATTTCCATTTTAATTTTCATATTGAATTTATTTTTTTGGAAGATTTACATACATTCCACTCAATTACTATGTATTTACATATTTAATATCTAAAATTTGATTTTTACATGCATACCATCTTTACCTATGCAAGAAAATATGCATCTTAATTTTTAAATAGTGATATATTTATTGTGATATGAAAGACTTGGGTAGCTTTTACGACCCCTACCGCATTCCCACCCCATCCCCCGGGGACCGGTCCCTCTTGGACCGGTCAAAAGCCAAAGCACCGGCCCGCCTGACCGGTCGTGTTCGCGAGGGGAAGCAAAGGGGCATAACCTTGCTGCGGCAAAAAAAGGGAAAAGAGCATGTAGGGACCACAAGAGGCTTGGAGAAATTAAAGAAGGTTTGGAGGGAAAGTGGGAAAGGAAATTTTTCAAATGTCATTGGGAGGATTCTTTTAAAGGGAAGAACCTAGGATATAATTTTTCGTGCATGTTTTTGTTTGACTGCTCTTTTCTTTCTTTTTGTGGTATTCCTAACGATGTCTAGGGTGTGGGAGAGACGATCTACCTCTAGAAATTAGATCATGCTTGTATTTTTCTTATTTTCCTTTGATTTTCATAAGAGCAACCCGTGTTTGTGTTTCTTCCACCTATCTATTGTTATTTCGTTGTGGTTTGTTCGCTGATTTTGGTTTCGAGGTGTATCAGTAGCATACATGTAAAAAACAATGTTTAGATATTATATATGAAAAAAAAAATTGGAATTGAGTGGTATATGTTTAAATGGTTTGCTTTCACATCATATTATTGTGCTAAATTTTTAGATGCTGAGGTTACATTGGTTTTCAAATATAATGACTGGAGCAGATTATGATTGTCTGATTGATACTATAATATATGAAGACTGATTATAATTGTGGACCGATGCATCGATGTTTATTTGCATAGATATACAAAGATGCACCATGAATTCACCTGAGAACTCTAACTTGAGTTATTTGGATGGTTGTTTTCTTAGATTTTTTAATTAATCAACTGTTTCCTTGTTTTAAAATGTGGACCTTGTAAAGAGTTTCCTAAACCTCTACCCTTAAAAAGAAGAAAATTAAATGAAAACTAGCCATTAACATGTCACTTGAGCATTCTTTGTCTGTCACCATTCATCCTTGCTTTGGAGGCCTGATGCAGATGTTGTGCCCACCTTTCCCGCTATTGCATGATCGGATCTCATTTGATCTACAATAATCTCCCACATAAGCCAAGCCGAGCGATCTCCGAGCGAGATCGCTCGGTTTGGGGTCGAAACAAGGATTTCTTGCCTATTGTTGTTGTCGGTTCTTGTGTGGCCTAAATTTGAATTAGAATGAGGGGTTTTTTTACCTCTTTTTTTTTGTTTCAAGGACTATTTATATGTTATTTTTTGGTTTTACAGACTTGCTATTGCTATTGTGCTCGGATATTTAATCTCTTTTTTATATTTTCCAGTGGTGTATTCTCATTGTTTTATAAGTGTTGTATTTGAATCTTGCTTAGGAACATGTGGCGGATCCCCTCTCGCCAATTCAATGGCTAGATAGGCGCCGAGCATCGTCTACCTAACGCATTGGACCGTCCATATTATCGTTCTCTTACTATTCCTCAACTACGTTTATTAAATCCACGTCCCAAACATCTTCTATGTGCTTTAGAATAGTATCGGTTTTACTTTGAAAATAATCTCATTCTGGATGAGTTGTTGCATGCATGCAAGGAAATGGGGAAATTCGCATACATGTTACAGATTTCTCATGTACTTACATATCTAATCACTGAACTTTCATACCTACATTAATTGTATTTTATTGTTATAAACAAAAGATGTATTGCACTTCTAAGTAGTAATGGTGATATTTTTGATGTGATGTTATAAATTTAACTGGTCTGTATGTTAATATTAAACTTTAGGTGTTGACAATGTAGATGCAAAAGATTTATGTTGTTCTAAAATTAAATCGATATATATATATGTCTGTGTGCGCGCACGCGCTGCTGGCTGTGGCCTGTTTGTTGTCGGGATTCACAGTAAGTCCTCTTAGGTCACGAGTTCGATCTTTAGTGGCGCTAGGTTCTCGAATATTTAGGCACATGGGCAGGATCTTATCATGGGGCCTAGCACATGAGAAATCAGTATTTTTTAGCCAAATGTTGATTTCCTTTTTATATATATAATAAAAGGATTGGTCAAAGGGTGGACTCCCCAAATTATCCCATGTGCAAATTTGAATCTCGTCCGGTCGAGGATTCGAACGGTTGTAGTGTACGACTATATATATATATAACTATTAAAAATAACATTTTGAATTTCTTGATATATGAAAAATATTAAATTACCCATATTACTAAATTTATTTTTGCATCACTGTAGCCTCTTAATTATATCAAATTAGATAGATGAAAAAAAAATGATAATAATAATATTTAAAAGTGATTTATAGATTTGAACGTTCTATAAATAAATAATAATATTAATATTTTAAATATATAAATATAAAAAAAAAATGTTACATTTTTTATATTTTATTTATATGTAAACATTAGCCCCCAATTTGAATTCACATCATAAAATGCATTTGAACGAAAAGCAAAATATTAAAAATACTATTTTTTTTTAAATTTTTATTTTAAATTGGCCTTTAGAAAATAAAAGTTTCTAAATAAATAAATTATCACATCAAGAGGAAATTTTGTCATGTCAACAAGTAAAATCTCTTCTTGAGTTGATTCTATTACGTCACTAAAATCGCCTGCTGAAGTGGCAATTTTGATCGGTTTTATTTTTAAATCTACCTTTTTGCACTTTAGTATGAGGGAAAATATTTTCATACGGAATAGGCACGCAGCTCTGTGTTCGTATTCCATTAACCCCTCAATACCCTCATAATAACCTATGAATGACATCGAAATAGAACTCGCAGAAGTTATTGAAAAGTTATTGGGGTTATATGTTATTGAAATTAATACCTCAATAACTTCTCAATAACCCCTAAATAACATAAATAACATGAAGCAGAAGATATTGAAGAGTTATTAGGCACGCAACTCTGCATGCGTATTTCATATGAAAATATTTCCCTAGTACGAGAGGCCACATAGCATTGATGATCACTTTTACTTAAGCTCATTAATTAATTTGACGGGACCGGTACTTGTTCTTTGCCTAGATTGGAAGTTGAGGGCATGGTTTTGAAAACAAGATCAGACCGGATGGTTTGATCAGTTCAAATGCGAATCGGGCTTTCAACCTGTTCAGTCTAAGCTTAAAATCATTCCAGCATTGAACTAGACTTGAACTGGTGAGAACCGAGGTTGAAATGAAGAATTGGCGAACAAGTCGGATTACTGAAGAACCAACCGATTTAAATATTATTCAATTTTAACATTTTTTATTTTGATTGGATGGACAGAAATAAGATATTTAAATTGAAAATAGAGAAACTATAATCTCTTAAATTTTTTATTTATAATATGATTCAAAATATTTAAATTTATATTCTTAAATTAAAATATTATTTATTGGATCTAAGAGAGCAAGTTCTTCTCAAAATAGGTAATTGAAAAAAATATTATTTTAAAATTAATTAGGATAATTACATAAAGAACACCTCAAATATTGCAATTTATAAATCAAGCAACTAGTTGATTTCTCGAGTTGTTGAACTAATGCATTTACACGCGCCTCGATCAGATTATTGAGAATTTGATAAAAATAAAAAATAAGGGTTAGGGTTTTATGATGAACTTTAATATATTTGAGTGAGAATTTGAAAAATGAATGAATGAGAGTGCTTGATTTTTTATGTAATTATCCTAAATAACTTAAATAACAACATTTTGAAAAAATATTACATCTTCGAGACTAAATTTGCGTCCTTACAGCCAAAAATTTTTTCTGTGCGAACTCCTGGCGTAGCTCTACGTGCAGCGCAGAGTATTTCTGAGTTATTTTAAGGTTATTTCTTGATTTTTTTTTAATAATCTCGAAATAATCCAGAAATAATCTGCGATGGTCTTTATTTTTGTATTATTTTAAAATTATTGAAAATAAATTAGAAATAACTTGAAAATAATTCAAAAAATGCGCGCCCTTACAACATAGCAGCTGCGATCCATCAAAATGAGCGGAGAAGAAATAAAAAAGTTATATTTTGATGAATCGCAGTCGTTGTGCGATGAAATACTTTTTCCAATCTTTCAGGTGGTCTCTATGTAATTAATTATCCCAAAGATAAAATTTTTAAATTTTGCCAGCAATAAACCACGGCAGAGATCTGCTTGATCTGTTCTGGCAAGAATGTTCGCGCTTGGCGGCTTCCCCGTTCNAAAAAAAATTTGTTACATTTTTTATATTTTATTTATATGTAACATTAACACCCAATTTGAATTCACATCATAAAATGCATTTGCACAAAAAACAAAATATTAAAAATACTTTTTTTTTAATTATTATTTTAAATCGGCCTCTAGAAAATAAAAGTTTCTAAATAAATAAATTATCAAATCAAGAAGAAATTTTGTCATGTCAACAAGCAAAATCTCTTGTTGAGTTGATTTTATTATGTCACTAAAATCGCCTACTGAAGTGGCAATTTTGATCAGTTTTATTTTTAAATCTACCTTTTTGCACTTTAATATGAGCGAAAATATTTCCATACGGAATACGCACGCAGCTCTGCGTTTGTATTCCATTAACCCCTCAATACCCTCATAATAATCTATGAATAACATCGAAATAGAACTCGCAGAAGTTATTGACAAGTTATTGGGGTTATATGTTATTGAAATTAATATCTCAATAACCTCTCAATAACCCCTCAATAACATGAAGCGGAAGTTATTAAAGGGTTATTAGGCACGCAGCTCTGCATGCGTATTTCATATGAAAATATTTCACTAGTATGAGATGCCATATAGCATTTATGATCACTTTTACTTAAGCTCATCAATTAATTTGATGGGACTGGTACTTGTTCTTTGCCTGGATTGGAAGTTGAGGGCATGGTTTTGAAAACAAGATCAAACCGGCTGGTTTGATCAGTTCAAATGTGAATCGGGCTTTCAACCTGTTCAGTCTAAGTTTAGAGTCATTCCCGCATTGAACTAGAATTGAACCGATGAGAACCGAGGTTGAAATGAAGAATTGGTGAACAGGTTCGATTATTGAAGAGCCAATCGATTTAAATATTATACAATTTCAACATTTTTTTATTTTGATTGGATGGACAAAAATAAGATATTTAAATTAAAAATAGAGAAACTATAACATCTTAAATTTTTTATTTATAATATTATTCAAAATATGTAAATTTATATTCTTAAATTAAAATATTATTTATTGTATCTAAGAAAGCAAGTTCTTGTCAAAATAATAAATTTTAAAAATTATTATTTTAAAATTAATTAGGATAATTACAAAAAGAACACCTGAAATATTGCAAGTTATAAATCAAGCAACTACTTGATTTTTTGAGCTGCCGAACTAATGCATTTACACGTGTCTCGATCAGATTGTTGAGAATTTGATGAAAATAAAAAATAAGGGTCACGGTTTTATGATGAACTTTGATATATTTGAGTGAGAATTTGAAAATTGAATGTATGAGAGTGCTTGATTTGTAAATAACAACATTTTGAAAAAATATGACATCTTCGAGACTAAATATGAGTTCGTACAACAAAAAGTTTTTTTGTGCAGACTCCTGACGTTGCTCTACGTGCATCGCAGGGTATTTCTGAATTATTTTAAGGTTATTGCTGAGTTTTTTTTTAATAATCTAGAAATAATCCAGAAATAACCCGCAGTGGTCATTATTTTTGGGTTATTTTTGGGTTAAAAATAACCTAAAAATAATCTGAAAATAACCCAAAAATAACATGCACCGCAAGTAAAAATAAGTGAAGTGTCTGAATAATAACGCCTGTATAGCATAGAAGAAATAAAAAAGTTATATTTTGACTTTTNTTTTCACCATTGATAGAAGCAGGACCTTGTGGCTATTTAACTTTATTTTACTTTTAGTTTTTATAAATCGCAAGGTCTCAATTGTTATATAATATGGTTCTATTTACCAAGGGTTTGTTTGGCATCACTTTTGTTTCCTATTTTTGTTTTTGTTTTTTGTTTTTTTTTCTGAAAATATATTTGATTGGTATAATTTTTATTGTTTTTTTTTATTTTTTTTAATAAATCAACTTATTTTTTTAAAACACTCAAAACATCTAAAAAAATATTTTGAGTGTTTTTTAAAATAATTAGTTCAATCAAACCTATTTTAATTTAAACAAGAACATAAGCAAAACAAAATAAAAAAAATGATAAACGGCCCTNTTTTCACCATTGATAGAAGCAGGACCTTGTGGCTATTTAACTTTATTTTACTTTTAGTTTTTATAAATCGCATGGTCTCAATTGTTATATAATATGGTTCTATTTACCAAGGGTCTGTTTGGCATCATTTTTGTTTCCTATTTTTGTTTTTATTTTTAGTTTTTTTTTCTGAAAATATATTTGATTGGTATAATTTTTATTATTATTTTTTTTAAATAAATCAACTTATTTTTTTAAAACACTCAAAACATCTAAAAAAATATTTTGAGTGTTTTTTAAAATAATTAGTTCAATCAAACCTATTTTAATTTAAACAAGAACATAAGCAAAACAAAATAAAAAAAAATGATAAAAAGCATAAACAAAGACGGCAGTGATTCCTAACGGCCCCTAAGTTTATGGTTATGATCTTTTTTATTTTCATCTTGGTGGCATGTATCATGCTTTGTTTTTCTTGTTTCTTTTTTCTGTTCAATGTAATGCTTGAATAACCGAGTTGATCATCGAATTGTTTGAGGGATAGGTTCATAATTTAAAGATTGGAGGTTGAATAGTGATGACATGATAACTCTTAAAATATATATTAATATGTATATAATGATGCAATAAACTTATCAAGATATTAAAATATATTTATNATAATCGAGTTGATCATCGAATTGTTTGAGGGATAGGTTCATAATTTAAAGATTGGAGGTTGAATAGTGATGGCGTAATAACTCTTAAAATATATATTAATATGTATATAATGATGCAATAAACTCATCAAGATATTAAAAAATATTTACAAGTAAAAAATATGCATGTAGTGATACACATTCTTATTTCCTATTTGAATTTTTAATTTCTATTCAAATATATGCCTAATATCTCCAAAACATAAATAAGCAAGATTAATAACCTGTTTTCTATCAAATAACTTTGATAAAACACCTCCCATTAAAGTATACCTCTTTTAATAACAAATAAGAGAGCAAGCAAACTTATAAACAATCAAAAGATTGAAATTTGTATACAACCTTCTACTTGAATATAAGATTAATACATCAAATTTGCATCATCTGATGACATAATTCTATTAAATTCCCTCAATACATAGAAGTAGAACTTTGCATTTTGGTGCAATGGTTGGAGTTTTGTCAGAGACTCCAAAGTTAAAATAAATACATGTTGGAGCACTCTTGGAGTAGGCTCCATTCATCACAAGAATGTTTCATGGTTGGAGTTTTGTCATAAGCACTCAATTTTGTCTCTTGGATTCATGTCAGGAACTCGAAAATTAAATTAGAGTTTAATTTCGTGGACTTGCACATAAGGGACGAAATTGTCTACTTGTGAAATCAAAGTGGACTATATTTTCTGCATAATACAAGTGGAATCAGAGCAATACATAGCTGGCAGATTTGAACTAAGTGTCATGAAGCATTAAGTGCTTTATCATAAGAGCAATCTTTTGAACTCATTTGAACAATGTGTTTTAAGGTGGAAACCATCTTTTGAGTTTATGGAAGGATATCTCTAGAATTCAAATTGCATGGTGGATGTTTTTGGGCTTTAAGTAAGGTCATTGACAAGGATGTCAATTTTTACGTGTAGGAGATGGTAAGATCTTAAAGTATAGGTTGCCAGTTTTGTACATACGGTCAAGTAGACTCTTATGCATGGGGATATCGTTTTGTATAACAGTTGGAGTTTTGTTAGGAGCTCTTAAGTTTGCTCACGTTGGAGCACTTGTAGGATAGGTGGCCTCTTAGATGTTGTATCAACTAGATGAAACTACGAGGTTTGCATGGCCAAAGAAAACAATATCTTGATGGTTTAAAGTTATAGCCATTACATATAGTTATTATTTTGCAATGTTAGCCGAAAAGCAAGGCACACTTAAGCATTAACTTGTAAGAGTTTAGATAAATTCAAAGTCATTCATGCAGAAGGCAAAGACAGCATAAAATAGATTTAAAATATGATCAGAAAACATTGAATAATCCAAATTTAAACCTAACTAATACTCATACAAAGTGCATATTTTTGTTCGAGAAGTACACAAAATAAAAAGAAATGGATAAAAAATCAGAAACAAATTTGAAATTAATTATATTCTGACCCATCGAATCAATTATATCCTTTCTAAAAGAAATTGAAAGTTAAGGAAGAAAAGCCATGATTCTAGCTTGATTTACTATTTTCCTCTAAGATTTGCAACATGCACACAACAGATTATTACATTATTGTTTATAATTAGTCAACAACTAATAATTTAGTGATCTCTCATTAAAAAAGAAATCTTTTTCAAGTTTCATGGAAAGTAACATACAAATTGAGCAGCCATTTAGGTATCTACATCTTGTTTGCTCTATGCTCGCCAAATTCCGATATACCGATATCCTAACTATCAGGATGTAATTGTAAGGTTTATATTATAACGCTCTTAGGATGTTTGACTTCTTGGAATTTGTATTAATGGGACAAAACTGTGATACTTATGCGACTAAAGTTAATTATATCTCAATGATTAAGAGTTTGAGCTACGATAAATCGGCGATATTTAACAACTCTAGTAGGAAAAACCGTATCTTTACACCAACTAGCTACCAACATTATTTTATGCATAAAATTTGTGAACATATAACCCTACTAATATTAGGATAATGAGAAGCATCTCAGCAACAAATTACTATTTTATCCTTGAGAGAAATGACAAAAAAGGTGATAGAATAAACATAGCATAATGGCATTGCAATTTGTCATTAAAGACCATAACTACGAAAAAATGCCATGAACTTTCAAACTAAACATTACTCGAGTAAAAATGATACTTAAATTTCAATAATAACGTTCATGATTTGTCTTTTCTGTGCTATAGTGAAGCTTATGGACTGGGGAGAAGATGGATTTGCTAGAGATGCTGAAACTGTTGCTCTCCGGGAATCATTCCAGAAGGAGGTTGCAGTGTGGCACAAACTTGACCATCCAAATGTAACCAAGGTTTGCTTCCTTACCATATACAGCTCTTTTTCTCCTTTGTTTTGTGATATTTTTTTTAGTTTTGATTTCCTATTGCTGCTCTTAAAACACTCATTGCTATTTTTCAGTTTATCGGGGCATCAATGGGAACAAACGAGCTCAAAATTCCACAGAAGAATCCTGCAAGCCACAAACCTCTTCCAGCTCGATCATGCTGTGTTGTTGTCGAGTATCTTCCCGGCGGGACACTGAAGCAGTTCCTAATAAGAAACAGCAGGAAGAAGCTTGCTTACAATACTGTGATCAAATTGGCATTAGATCTATCAAGGGGGTGAGTACACTGTAATTTTCTTGCAGATTAGGAATGTCTGATCAACATGCACACAACTGTATTAGTGTCAACTGTGCGTAATGTCTGATACTATTATTACTAAATTAGGAATATACTGTAATTTTCTTGCAGATTGAGTTATTTGCATTCACACAAGATCGTTCATCGTGATGTCAAAACTGAAAATATGTTGCTCGATAGAAACGTAAACCTTAAAATTGCTGATTTTGGTGTTGCTCGTGTTGAGGCACAAAACCCCAAGGATATGACTGGTGAAACTGGTACCCTTGGTTATATGGCTCCAGAGGTTAGAGAGTTGTGCATATATAGTATGGAGCCAAAATGGTCCTCCAATGGACTATTTTAAGTATCATTTATCCCTTTACTCTTATTAGGGAGCTAAAATGGTCCTCAAATCAGGAAAATTATTACGTTCGAAGTCCGTATGCAGGCAGACTCCTTGTATAGCAATGTTGTACACATGTTATATAACTGTGTACAATAAAGCTGTACATAAAGTCTGCATGTATATGGAGACTCCGTAAGTAATATTTTCTCAAACAGGAATATTTTAAGTTCCATTTAAAAAGACTTGGGACTGCTTTAGTTTATGCTTAAATAGTTCGGGGACTAAATTGGTCTTTTACATAGTTTGGAACCATTTTGTCACCTTTGCAAATAATCGGGGGATCATTTTGCTTCTTACACACACACGCGCGCACGCGCACGTGCACACACACGCACATGCATATACACGTAGCATCTTGAAGTAGCTAAAAGTCTCTGAACTATTATCTAATGTGCAGGTCCTTGATGGTAAGCCTTACAACAGGAAATGTGATGTATATAGCTTCGGCATATGCTTATGGGAGATATATTGCTGTGACATGCCATACTGGAACCTTAGCTTTTCTGAAATCTCCTTTGCTGTTGTTCGACAGGTTAGTTTTGATTGCAAATCAGCAAGTATAACCAATGGTTTAATATTAAAATTATTTAAATACTTCTAAAATGATGCAATAACGATGCAAAAATGTGGTAAAAAAACATNATGGTTTAATATTAAAATTATTTAAATATTTCTAAAATGATGCAATAACGATGCAAAAATGTGGTAAAAAAACATTAAAAAAAAAACCATTTTATGAAATATAAGATTAAGTTTTAACCGTCTGATTAAAAGTAAGCATGCTGGTTCTTTGTATTTCTACCTCGCTCTTAGCTAAATGGGTTTTAACTGTGGCTCGAATCGGTTAATGAACTAGTTCATGGTTGGATTGTTTCAACTGATCGGCCAGGTCCGGTTTTCTAAACAGTGATGATAACCTTAGTTAGTTCGTCTTTACCATTTCATATTAAGTAAATTGAAAAATTTACATACATACCATACAATTCTTAATGTCATATATAATGCCTAAAGTTTGATTTTTACACTTATAATATTTTGGTGTCATAAGCTTATACATGAAAATGTGTATTTCCTAAACAGTGATGATAACCTTAGTTAGCTCATCTTTATTGCTTCATATTAAGAAAGTTGGACAATTTACATACATAACCATACAATTCTTAATGTATTTACATATCTAACGCCAAAAGTTTGATATTTACTCGTATAACATCTTGGTATCGTGAACTTAAACATAAAAATGTGTATTTTCTAAACAGTAATGATAATAGCTCATCTTTACCATTTCATATTTAGAAAATTGAAAATTTTACATACATACAATACATTTCTTAATGTATTTACACATCTAATGCCCAAAGTTTGATATTTACTCGTATAACATCTTGGTGTCATAAATTTATGCATGAAAATGTGCTCTTCTAAACAGTGATGATAACCTTAATTAGCTCATGTTTACTATTTCATATTAGAAAAATTGGAAGTTTTACACACAAAACCATACAATTCTCATGTATTTACATATCTAACGCCCAAAATTTGATATTTACCCTTATAACATCTTGGTGTCATGNATGGTTTAATATTAAAATTATTTAAATATTTCTAAAATGATGCAATAACGATGCAAAAATGTGGTAAAAAAATATTAAAAAAAACCATTTTATGAAATATAAGATTAAGTTGTAACCGTCTGATTAAAAGTAAGCATGCTGGTTCTTTGTATTTCTATCTCGCTCTTAGCTAAATGGATTTTAACTGTGGCTCGAATCGGTTAATGAACTAGTTCATGGTTGGACTGTTTTAACTGATCGGCCAGGTCCGATTTTCTAAACAGTGATGATAACCTTAGTTAGCTTGTCTTTACTATTTCATATTAAGTAAATTGAAAAATTTACATACATACCATACAATTCTTAATGTCATATCTAATGCCTAAAGTTTGATTTTTACACTTATAATATTTTGGTGTCATAAGCTTATGCATGAAAATGTGTATTTCCTAAACAGGATGATAACCTTAGTTAGCTCACCTTTATTGCTTCATATTAAGAAAATTAGAAAATTTACATACATACCATACAATTCTTAATGTATTTACATATCTAACGCCAAAAGTTTGATATTTACTCGTATAACATGTCGGTGTCGTGAAATTTAGCATAAAAATGTGTATTTTCTAAACAGTAATGATAACCTTAGCTCATCTTTACCATTTCATATTTAGAAAATTGAAAAATTTGCATACATACCATACATTTCTTAATGTATTTACATATCTAACGCCCAAAGTTTGATATTTACTCTTATACCATCTTCGTGTCATAAACTTATGCATGAAAATGTGTACTTTTAAGAGTGATGATAACCTTAGTTAGCTCATCTTTACTATTTCATATTAAGAAAATTGAAAAATTGACATACATATCATATAATTCTTATGTATTTAAAATATCTAATGCCCAAGTTTGATATTTTCTCTTATAACATCTTGGTGCCATAAACTTATCATGAAAAAATATTTCTAAACAGTGATGATAACCTTAATTAGCTCATCTTTACTATTTCATATTAAGAAAATTGGAAAATTGGCATACATATCCATACAATTCTTATGTATTTACATATCAAACGCCAAAAGTTTGATATATCTTGGTGTCATAAATTTATGCATGAAAATGTGCATCTTCTAAACAGTGATGATAACCTTAATTAGCTCATCTTTACTGTTTCATATTAGAAAAATTGGAAATTTTACACACAAAACATACAATTCTCATGTATTTACGTATCTAATGCCCAAAATTTGATATTTACCCTTATAACATCTTGGTGTCATAAACTTATGCGCGAAATGTTTGACAGAATATGAGGCCACAGATCCCCAGATGTTGCCCCAGCGCGCTGGCAAACATAATGAAAAAATGCTGGGATCCATGTCCTGATAAGAGGCCTGAGATGGATGAGGTTGTGGGGCTTCTGGAGGCAATTAATACAAGCAAAGGGGGTGGTATGATTCCTGATGACAAAGTTGTCCGTTGCTTCTGCTTCAAATCCTCCAGCCGGAGACCATAACTTTCTTCAGCCTCTATCCTCCATTATTGTAATTTTGTGCTCTTTTTTGTTGCTGTAAATGTGGTTTTGGACATGAGCTTGAAATCTCAACCCTTTTTCTTTTACACATATACCCTCCAATTCTCAAATGTATTTACATAACACCTCAACATTCATATTTACATTGCATAGCGCACAAGTTTTTTAACATTACATCGAAAATACCACGATGACTATTTCTTTGAGAAGTGAGTTTTGTTCACCAAGTTGTTTAACAAGTGTAAATTTTGGGTGTTAGATGTGTAGATATTTAAGAATTGTGTGTTTGGTTTGTAATTTTCCATTTTTTTACATGTCAAGGATTTTGAATGTTGGCATTGTTTCTTTTGGTAATATCAGCTGTTTAATGATCTAAAATCGAGGAAATTAGCACGGACCGTTATATGAAATAATTAATTTTTTTTTGCCAAAATTATTTAAATATAACTTTAAATAACTATAAATATATTTCCAATGTGTCACATGAAAGATTTAATTGAATCTAAAAATATGGAGTTTGGAGATATGAAGAATTTTTCATGTTATTTTGTCATCATTTGACAGTTTTTGCCTGAATATTTTCTTCTGTCCATTGTTATCTAGCTACAATCACACGATCATTGTAACTCAGTTGTAGATTGATATTATTTGATTGTCGTCTCTTAAACATCTTCATCATCCTCTCATTATTTCTGTAGCATTCACCATTGCATTAACAAGAGATTCAGAATTTGTAACACAATTTGTTCAATAATAAGGAGCAAAATTGTGTAAATTTCATCAGATGTATTAGATCATTTTATTTAGGCTAGGTCTCATCTTGTTTCCTCTTTCGAGTTTTTCACGTAAAAAAATTATCTTTTGTAATTGTTTTATGTTTATATAGGATTTTCGTGCAAAACTAAGACAAAACTGCCACTATATCATCACAGATTTTGAAGCACCAAATAGTTTTGTGTTGTATGCTAGAAATATTCTCAACAAATGATAAGTATGTTGGGGTGAGGACTGTGAATAAATCACGGAAACAAATTTGAGAGATTCGAAAAAGCCTTTGAGCAGAAGCACACAAAATAAGAAAACACAGAAATCACAAGATTTAAAATGAAAACATTTTGAAATGGGGAAAAAAAACATACCAAGAAATCTACTGTAAAGAAAATAAGGGGCATCATACAAATTACATCATATTCGAGCATGTTTACACTCTTGGACACACAAGAACACTCATAATCAATTCCTTGTAGAAGAGAATTTGAAATTCCATACTCCTCCATCAGCAAAACTAAAGCATCAAGTGAAAATGATCTGAAGTCGGTTACTAACTATGGGGTGACACGATAGTACCACTCCAAAGAGGCTCTACAATGCAGTGAAGCTTGATTTGGGAAACACAGGGCTCTGAGTGGACAATTAATTAATTAAATTACGCTCCACATAATAACAAAATATATCTTTTATTATTGATAAGTAATCATTCACAAGAAGAAAATATAAGTAAGTTGGTGAAAAGTACGTAAATTTGATTTCGAAGGATCTTCTAACAAAAATAGACGAGCATCAAACTCAAAATCTTCAATTTTTAGATGAGTCTACACAATAATAACTATCATCAAAGTACAATGGAGTTATTCTACCACAAAATTCAAAACATATCAGATAAGTTAATTTGATGCCATTCATGCAGTACTCATCATCATATTATTATAGTTTATCCTCCACAAGTTTATCAAGATCTCCTAGACACAACCACTTCAACTCATCTTCTATGTGCTGCTCTACTGAACCGCAAATTTTGCAACAGCCTTGATGGGCATGATTCAGACTTGCTTTATTGATGCCTTTCATGCCTTTTTTTTGGATAAGTTTTATTTTTTTGAGGGATAGACATCAATTTCTCATAGTAGTTTTTAAGATTCTTTACCTCGATCGATGTTAGTGTTCACATTTTATTTTAATGTGGTTCATGTTGTTTATTATTGGCTCATATAATGGGTCATTTGATCCGAGTGAATACTTATAGTATTGTTAAAGTATCTTGCATATTTAATAGGCCTCTAATATGCTTATTTGTCGGGTCTTCTCAATCATGCTCAAAGGTTAGATTTTTGACTTGGCTCTATTCTCTCTTAAATAAGTCCACTCGACCGTCACAAATCTTGCCAAAATAAAGAGGAAACCCTTAAGGAGCATTTCCAATAGTTTTTTTGAAAAATATGTCAAAATTTAGGAGTTATTTTTGAAATACTATAAAATATTCTTTAGAGATCTTTATCTTGGACAATTCCACTCCTCTATAATGTGAGCGATAGTTCGTTCTTACACTGATCTTGTTCAATAAGCTTAAGCACAAATAATTATTAATATGTCTATTAAAGCTCATGAAAAATAATTTGAGAAATATTCAAACAAACATAAGAATTTATAATAATTATTCAAAATAGGATAAAAAAATTATCTTGTTGTTGATTTAAATTCAAAAGGAGATAATTAACATACGTTTAGGGAAAAAAATTGAAGCGCTACAATATGGCGCAAGTCTCTCTTTCTTAGGCTCCAAATTATCAAAATATCATGTGAAATCGTACGCTATGAACACCTCTTGCACCTAGGCACGATTTAGTGGCGCCTAGCATCAGTAGAGCTCGTCTTGGTGTTGTGGCACCGTTCTTCAGCGCTCCGACGCCATACCCTTACCAAAGGGGAGGCTCAAGCATGTCTAGAAGATCGAAAGATGGGCCTTTAGGTAGTGTAAGAGGTCTTGACATCAAAATTAGTCGAATATACGACAACACTATCAATCCATCATCATAAACATTTCATCATACAATAATTTTAATTAAACAGTGTTATTTATACTAATTAGTATATATCATGCATGATTGTTCGCTTTGTATGGACTTCAAAATGCACAAGAATTTGCATCTCATATTTTTATTTGAGATAATGTGGTTTTAAATCTAATTAAATTTTTTGATTGGGTTGTTCGATAAAATCTTAACGCGAATATTTTTAAAATTAATTTCGAAGTTATGATACCTTTATCAATAAAGTGGCAATTACAAATAGAGCAAAAGAAACTTGTCATTTACAAATCGACCATCCCCTTTCATCCATTTTTCAAATTCCTACTCAAATATCAAAATTCATGGCAAAACCTCAACCCATATTTTTCATTTATATCAACTTCTCAATCGTTGTATGGTGGCCCGCATAAATACATCAATTTTATAATTCAAAAAATTTGAACGGTTAATTTGTAAATATCAATGTTTCGAGTGATCTGTATGTAATTGTCCCTAAAGTTCACCATAGGATGTTAATTTGAAAAGTTTCACTATAGTTGTGGATGCATGCTATCATTAATCTCTTCCCATTTGGATGGAGATTAACTCGTATTAATTTAATATTATTGTTATTATATTTACATATATAATACTTAAATCTTTGAAATCACATCACAAAATATCACTATTATCAACCTATTCTCTTAAATGAAATAAGCATTTTCATTCATAAGTTTCCGATACCATAGTATTATAAATATAAATATCAACATTTAGGTGTTAAATATGTGAATACAGGAGAAATGTGCGGCATGTATTTAAATAAATTACGAAGAATTGAGGAACAAAATAAAATAACATACACACATAAATCACCGTAGATTGTCTAAGAAATCACGAACATTCACATACATACGACACAATTCTTTTATATTTACATAACAAACCTCTAAAACTTCAATTTTTATATTCACGACACTCAAATCGTTCGTAGCACATCAAAAATACGACTTTTGCTACCAACTATGAAAAGGGGAAAAAAAACACAACTTTTCGAGCCTAAATGGTATAATGGTAAAAATTAAAGTCNCTTCAATTTTTATATTCACGACACTCAAATCGTTCGTAGCACATCAAAAATACGACTTTTGCTACCAACTATTAAAGGAGAAAAAAAACACAACTTTTGGAGCCTAAATGGTATAATGGTAAAAATTAAAGTTAAAAGAAATAGAAATGTAAATACATAGGAATTGTCAGGCATGATGTAAATCTTCCAAAACTGATTTATGCAACTCCTTAAAATTAATTCCAAAGTTTCATCTCCTATATCTCAATGGACAGTTTCGCACAATTACATTTGACTCCACCTATCTATCTATCTATATATATATATATATATATATATATATATATATATATATATATATATATATATATATATATATATATATAT
>JXCR01146771.1:262995-275044 GCA_002079205.1 Phalaenopsis hybrid cultivar | reverse complement strand
AAAAATAATTTTACAACATATGGAATGTCGAGAGAAATCATTACCGATTCTCATTTTAGAAAGCAAGATTAGTTAAAAAATATCATATAATGCATAAAATCGTAACTACTGATCATCCTCAAACTAGTGTTTTAGTAGAAGTATCTAATCATGAAATTAAGAGAATTTTGAAAATGATTTTTAGTCCTAATAAAATGGATTGGTCTATGGGAATAGATATTGCATTATGAGCATACAGGATAGCCTATAAGTCACTTATAGGAATGTCCCCATATAGATTAATTTTTGGGAAGACTTGTCACTTGCTAGTTGAATTAGAGCAAAAACCTTATTAGGCAATAAATGAAATTAATTTCAATTTAAAAGAGGCTGGTGAGAAAAGATTATTGCAATTGAATGAGCATGAGAAAATTAAGAATGAATCTTAGGATAATGTTAGGATTTATAAGGAAAATATGAATTAATGACATGATCGAAAGATAATAAAAAAATAATTTAAAATTTGACAGAAAGTTTTATTATATAATACAAGATTGAAATTATTTTCATGAAAATTGAAGTCTACGTGAAAAGGACCATCTAGAGTGATAAAATTCTATCCTTATGGGGAAGTTAATATTGAAGACCCCAAGGCTATAAGAATATTTAAAGTGAATAGGCACAAATTGAAATAATATTTTGATGGACAAAGATCAGCTTTTAAAGAGACTATAATGTTGGGTCAACCAAAATAAGACTCGGAATGTCAGGCTGACGACATTAAACCAAACACTTTTTGAGAGGCAACCCATATTTATCATTGTTTAATTTTCTTTTGAGTTTGTTTTGTTTGAAATATTTCACATATTATTATGTTTATATCTTTATGTAGTCCGTGTATTTGATAAAATACTTTGAAACATCTTTATTTTCTTAATTTTATAGAAAAATTGAAAATTTAATGGATCAAAATTGGAACGACAAAGTTTTTGGAACTGGCGCATGATGCGCTAGGCTGACACATGATGCGTTGAATTCCAGAATGCTAGCGCATGATGTGACGCTGTACCAGAAATGACTAAACATGTTAAATGGTGATTTTTGGTGGTTTCTTCTTCATATAACTCCTAAAACCAGAGTCCAAAACATATTTTAGGGGGGAAACAAAGGAAGAGTTACCACTTATCAAATCCTATGGCTTCCCACTCTAGAAACTCCATAAGATTTGGAATTTTCAATTGGAGAAAGTTCATCAGTTTAGTTGCGTAGAAGTTACATGATTGAGTTCTACTGAAGAAGAGGATCATCAAAAAAAGGGGATTTGTGATTCAAAAATTCAACTTGCTGAATACTTGAGTGGAAGAGACCATTGCGCAAAGGCGTTTGGAAGTGCTTTGTTACACAACTGCCACTGTTGTTGTTCCTATAGTAAAAAAAATTTATGCAATTTTTCATGGGATCAGCAAAGGAGTGATCTACTTGTGAGACAAGTTTGTGCAGTTCACTTCTTTAAGAATAAACGAGATATTTAAGATTGAAAATGTGTCTATCTTCCATTATGTAAATTTTACCCCTACGAGAGATAATATGAATGAACTCTACCGCTACCTTACACATGAAGATGTGAATTGGGAGAGCAGAGATGATGGAAATGTAAGTTTTCCCTCATCATTTTTAATTCAAGTTTCAAAAGCCTGACACTTCTTCATTGCATTGAAATTTTTTCATACCATGAAAATTAGTATGTAACTAAGGAGAGTGCCATTCTGAACTACTGTATTCAAACTGGAAAACCTATTTATGTTGGAGCTATTATTGTGAAATCGATTTTGGGTTTGATTGTCAATAGATCTGCAACTAGACTTGGACATCCATCCGCTATTTTTCTACTATGCAATCAATCACAAGTACCTTATGAATGTTGGGAAAAAATACTTTTTCATTGTAAGCTGATGGATCCATAAGTTTATTGCAACTGTATTGGAATGGGAGATAAAAATGATATGAATGTGTTTATGGACCAAGAATCTCAGAATTCATCACCTGTTCAGCCATACTACAAATTGAGTGCACTTTTGAAAGAGGATTGAAAAAGAGGTGCAGAATCTTGTGCATGTGATTTGGAATATTGCTAAAATGCTGGATCGTTTGGATTGGAGATTAAAGGAACATTTTGAACATACTGGGCATATTGAATATGGTTTGGTACGTTTGTTCAAGTAACATTCTTAGATTGAGGATGAAAATTCAACTGATGAATTTCCATCTTAACCCTTCTACAATTTTTGTGTGCACTTCCAATCTTTGGGAGATATCTTGGAGCACGATCATGAAGAAGATGTTTGAACATAATTTATGCACGGAACTTCTATTTAGTACTATTTGTTTTAGTTATTTTTTTGTGTTGGATTGCATTTCCTTTCTAAATTTTGAATAATGTCTATGTTTATGCTTTGAATTTTGTTGTTTAGATTTAAGTGTTAGGATGTTGGTTTGCTTTAGAACACTAAAATTGATGTTTGTTGGCTTGAAAAGCGTTAGTTTGTAATAGTACGAATTTTATATATAAATTTGAGTTTATTTTGTTTGTGAAAGTTTGGTGTTCGTGTGATGTTTAATTATGTTTAGAAAGGTTTATTTGAGTCAAATAGAGGTTAACGTAAAGTGATACGAGCAAATTTCCACAAAAACTGAAATCTAGTGAATATAGGCTCCAGATTGGTGCATGATGCGCCACATTGGTGCATGATGTGGAAAAGGTCTGAACACACTAGATAGCCTAGAAAATTGCAAAATCACACGGATAAACACCATTTTTGTTGTTTAAGTCATCTCCTACCTCAATACCTTGGTCTAGTGCATCACATTGTGGGAAAAAGAGAAGGACATTGAGGCTAAAAACCATAGATTTCATCTTCACTTGGAAAGAGCTTCACTTTAACTTAGAAATTTTTTATTTTCACCATGGATTTGGGAGACCCAAAATTTAGGATTTTTGATGAAAAAGTTTGAAGAAAACTCATGGTGAAAAGTTTCTTACCAAATGATGTTGCTTGAGGAGTTAGATTTTTTATTTAGCAATTTATTTGGAATTATTTAGATTTTTGTAGAATTTTCAAATGGCTCTCTGAGTTAAGAGAGGGAGGTCGTCTGAAGATTTTGATGCACGAAGATTTGTTAGTTTCAAAGCCTAGCTCATTTAAAATACTCAAATGAAGACAAAAAGAATGATCTAAGAATGGGAGTTTGCAAACCCAGGTGGCGAGATCGAAAGACTGATTCTCACCAGAAAATGGGAAACATTCTGCTACTTCACTATCTTAGCAATTGTCCAGATGGTTCAAGAGTTTTATGTAAACCTGAGGTTCAATAATGAAGATCACATCCTAGTTTGAGGTAAACAAGTTGAATTTAATGTTGATCAGATCAATACCTTTTATGGGATGAGGGGTGTATTTTTTGATGAATACGATGCATTTGTGATGACTGATTCATCACTGGATGAAGTGACTGCATTTTTAACTAATAGAAGAGGGGAGTGAAAGATTAAGAATAACAAGATAGGTAACTTCCCTTCTTCTATGTTGACTATTCACTCAAAAGTATGACGCCAATTCATTTTTGCCAGACTATTGCCAACAAATCACTTGGTTGATGTTACAAAAGATAGAGTTGTACTAAAGTATTGCACTTAGAACATGAAAGCAATAGGTGTTGGTTCACTTATTGTTCAACATGCTCGAAGTATAGCTGGTAGTTCTACTTTTGGTGGTTTAGGATGCTCTACTTTGATTTTCAATCTATGTGAACAATCAGGAGTAGAATCCTATAAAAATGAAGAAAGACTACAACCACAGAATCTGATTGGAAGGCATACAATTCAAAGAGTGGAATCATTTTTTGAATCTAGAGGTGGAAGAAGTGATAGTCCCTCTACATCTACTGCAGGGGCATCTACTTCTTGATCTGCATCACTTGAAGGTATTATGGACTAACTGATGATTCTACAAATGGACATAACTAATATTCAAACTCAGTTGAGAGAGATAGGAGCAAAAAATGCTTATAATGATGTATATCAACAGAGGAGAGTTAAAAATGATATTGATTTTGAAAATTCTATGGTAAGACGTCATAGGGGTGAACATAATGTGGACTTTCCTACTTGCCCTAGTTTCACTCCCTATGCTCCTGTTCGTGATGATGATGATGATGATGATGAAGAAGAAGAAGAAGAAGAAGATTCTGATGATGATTAGGAAGGAGATTAGAATTAATCTTTATGAGTTTAGTTTAGTGTGTTTTGATGTTAGTTTGTTATTTGTGAGTGTATTGTGATGTACTTTTATTTGGAACCTATTGTAGTAAAAACTTTTATGTTGTGTTGTGAACTGGATCTATAATAGTAACTTTAGAATTTAACTTTTTTTTGTATTCTTAGTATTTTTAGTTTAGGTTTTTTTTCAGTTTTTGTATTTCTGTTTTANGTATAGCTGGTAGTTCTACTTTTGGTGGTTTAGGATGCTCTACTTTGATTTTCAATCTATGTGAACAATCAGAAGTAGAATCCTATAAAAATGAAGAAAGACTACAGCCACAGAATCTGATTGAGAGGCATACAATTCAAAGAGTGGAATCATTTTTTGAATCTAGAGGTGGAAGAAGGGATAGTCCCTCTACATCTGCTGCAGGGGCATCTACTTCTTGATCTGCATCACTTGAAGGTGTTATGGACTAACTAATGATTCAACAAATGGACATAACTAATATTCAAACTCAGTTGAGAGAGATAGGAGCAAAAAATGCTTGTAATGATGTATATCAACAGAGGAGAGTTAAAAATGATATTTATTTTGAAAATTCTTTGGTAAGACATCATAGGGGTGAACATAATGTGAACTTTCCTGCTTGCCCTAGTTTCACTCCCTATGCTCCTGTTCGTGATGATGATGATGATGATGATGATGATGATGAAGAAGAAGAAGAAGATTCTGATGATGATTAGGAAGGAGATTAGAATTAATAGTTATGAGTTTAGTTTAGTGTGTTTTGATGTTAGTTTGTTATTTGTGAGTGTATTGTGATGTACTTTTATTTGGAACCTATTGTAGTAAAAACTTTTATGTTGTGTTGTGAACTGGATCTGTAATAGTAACTTTAGAATTTAACTTTTTTCTGTATTCTTAGTATTTTAGTTTAGGTTTTTTTCAGTTTTTGTATTTCTGTTTTTAATTCTCAACAAGTTCTTTAGGATATATTATGTTTTATTTAATGCTTTAAAGCTTGTATGTAGATTTACAGTTAGTACCTCCAGTATATCAGAGCCCAATTTCATAGTCAGAAATCCTCTACAGTTCAGTTTATTTTTTCTTGTATTTACTGTTTTCTTTCACCTACTAAATTTTATACTAAAAAATCTATTTTATTTAAAATCACTTAAGAACTTAAGTTTGGGGGAAAGAAAAATTTATTTTGAAAAGAAAAAAATAAAATTTTATTTGTTCTCAATTAACTATATTTTAAAAATTAATTTAACATGTCTTGGGATACAAATATTTAATTTTAATGACTATACTTCTGTTAATAATTATTGTGGTAAATTTAGGTAAAATGTTTTTAATAATGAAGGTCAATTCTAAAGTTAAAGATATTTGNTTTAGAATATATTATGTTTTATTTAATGCTTTAAAGCCTGTATGTAGATTTACAGTTAGTACCTGCAGTATATCAGAGCCCAATTTCATAGTCAGAAATCCTCTACAGTTCAGTTTATTTTTTCTTGTATTTACTGTTTTCTTTCACCTACTAAATTTTATACTAAAAAATCTATTTTATTTAAAATCACTTAAGAACTTAAGTTTGGGGGAAAGAAAAATTTATTTTGAAAAGAAAAAAATAAAATTTTATTTGTTCTCAATTAACTATATTTTAAAAATTAATTTAACATGTCTTGGGATACAAATATTTAATTTTAATGACTATACTTCTGTTAATAATTATTGTGGTAAATTTAGGTAAAATGTTTTTAATAATGAAGGTCAATTCTAAGGTTAAAGATATTTAGTATTATAGGATAAGACCATGTTTTTCTATCTAAAGTAAAGAAAATTGTATTTTTGAAGTGTTAAGAATTTAGAGTTTCATGTAAGATAAAAAGAACGAGACTTTATGAAAAATCATAAACTAATATAAAATTATAAAGTGAATAAAGGTATAGAGTTTTAACTTTAAGAAGAGGATAGTGAAGTTCAAAATCATTAAAGGCAATCCAAATATAGTAATCTTCACATGGAGAAATAAAAAGAAAAAAAAGGATTGAAAAATCCTAAAGGAAAAAAAAAAGAGAAAAAAAAGGGGAAGAGAAAAAGAAAAAGAAAAGAAAATTAAGTGAGGAGAAGCTTGAGGAGATGCCTAATCAAAAAATAAATTCAGTTGAATCAACTTAAGGAAGAACTTCATTACATTTTCTAAACTTATATTGCGGTATTAGTAGCACTCCTAGTAAAGTTTTTATGAAGTCCTTTTTCATATGAATGTTCTAAATTTTCTTAATATGATAAATTTAATTCCTCTTTAAATAAATAGAGATTCATAAATCCTAAATTTGATTACTAAGTATTCCTACACTTAGAGTTTGAATTCAAACCTAAGTTATTAAAAGTTTTTCTTAAAATTTTCTTTTCTATTTATTAAACTAAAGTATAGAAGTTATAAGTAAATCTCTATCCTACGTCATATGCTTTTATGTAAAAAAAGTGTCACTTGAGGACAAGTAACATTTAAGTTTGGGGGACTTTGATACACTAAAATAATATATTTTTTTAAGTACATACTTTAAGCTTATTTTTGGTGATATTGCAATTTAAAAAAAGTTATTTTCATGTTTTTGTTTTTCATTTTTATGCATTTGGAGGAAAATTGAGAAAAAGGATTAAATTTCGAGCAAAAATAAGAAAGTTTACGATTCTGGCGCATGATGCGCCAGAGAGGACTTTTTAAAAATTAAAGCGATTTGAGACAAACCTTGCTTGAATTTTCAAAGGGATATTTGTTCTACACACCTATTAGAGTACTTCAATGCATCTAGACACTTTGGAAGGTTCTTTTATGAAGGGGTATGTCTCTTGGATCAAATGATAAATCTTTTGAATGCAAAAGAGTTGACTTTTGGAGAAAATATGGAATCCTTTCCAAAGGAAGCAGCCCAAAAATAAAAGAGAAGACTTTAATGGGGATTAGAGAAGGACGAGAAAGGGAAAGAGAGAGAAAGTTGGAGTAAGAGGAAAGAGGAGAGACGTAGAGATTCTCTTTTTGGATTGTACGAGGAGAGGGAAAGTGAGAGATTTCTTCCTCATTACACTTCGAATAGAGAATTGAAGGGGATTGTAAAGAGAGAAAGGCTTGGAGAGAACTTCTAGGGATTTTCTTGAGTAGGATTGTGAGATAAGTTGTGTCTTTTATCTCTTTTATTTTGTAAACTTATTTTTATATATGAAATTTTTGTTCTGTCATATCCTTCTCATGAATTTTGAGTAGTCTTCTTTATCATTCTCCCTACTTTGAGTTATGGTTTTGTGAGAAATTGATTTCTTTTTCTACGGTTTTAAATGTTAATAATTTGTGATGGTTTAAACTTCGATCTTCTTTTACTTTTTGATCTGACCAATTGAAATGTTAAAACTTGTTGAGAAACATATGTTCTAAAAAGTGATATGATTTATACAACATAGGGAGAGTCACATTTGATTTCATGGGAATTTTTGTCATCCATGGGATTGGGTGTAAATAAATAGGGAAATGTACTTTATTGGATGCAGAATTGAAGAATTTAAGGTGACAGATCAAACTCCCCAATTTGATCCAGTTGATTGAAAACTGATGTGAGATTGTTAGCCCTTAGGTGAGGGCAAAGTGGGAGCTCTGGAGTGGCAGCAGATATCCTCCCAACCTAACCACAAAATTTGGGACCAAACTCTGGATTAGTCAATGTTTTTAATAACACTCAGAATAGGGTAAAGAATAGGATTGCTCCTAATTGGCACAATATAGTTTGTATATATACTTTCAAATGATTTCAATTTTTTGACAATCCATATACTCATTGTAAAGGGGAAGGATGTTTTTTAAAATTTTAACTTTCTGTCAACAAAAACTTCATTTAGTTTTCATAATTTTACTTTTGAAAGTTAGTTCTTAGTTAGTTAACTATGTTTTTCAACTGCATTTTATATAGCATTTACCTTAGTAGTTAATATTCAAACTTCGCACTTTACTTTTATTTTTGTATTTTTAATTATAAAATAATTTGAAAATTTTATTTAAAGGATTTTCCAACTTCCTTGTGGGATCGATATCTTGGACTCCATTAGAGTCCTTTATTACTTGAGCGATATGTATGCTTGCATTGATTTAAACAGAGATTTTATAGTTTAAGAAGAGTTTTAAAAGATAAACTATTTTCATAAAAAATTATTTTTGTTGGGATTATATTACATATTTATTATATATCTGCCATGTGTAATTTTTTAATATTGGAAAATATTTGCAAAATTTACACACAAAATCTATGCCTACATCAGTTACTGCATTCCTCATGGGATCGATACTGGGGTTTTTAAAGAAAATCCTTTATTACTTGAAATGATACATATACTTCCACAATACCCAT
Organism: Phalaenopsis hybrid cultivar; assembly: GCA_002079205.1. NCBI lineage: Eukaryota > Viridiplantae > Streptophyta > Magnoliopsida > Asparagales > Orchidaceae > Phalaenopsis > Phalaenopsis hybrid cultivar. Next base: position 266,397 of record JXCR01146771.1, on the reverse strand, counting down.
AGTGTGAAAATCTATTATATATATCATAAATCATTACAAGTGTTCATACTAGTCACTAGATATAAATTGAGATATATTTTTTGACATAATTAAGGAGACTAAAAATATGCGTAAGTGCTGGATGGGTCACACAATTGATTGGTAAAGATATGGTTTAAAATGGTCTCTTAAAATCATGATGATCAATATGAGGAGGTATGCAGTCTCCATCTTCATATATATTGATGATGCAGCTATCAAAAGCGCAATCAGGTGGTATTATGCTCCATGGAACAAGTTGCTTTATTATGTATATAATGATTACAGTGATGGAATCCACCTGTTCATATCTTAAAATACCCAAAAGGGTTGCCATCTCGGCCTTCAACATAGTTGTAGAAACAACCATATTGAATGGTAATCCTTCCTTTACCACTTTTCCATCGACTAGGTTTTGAATATGTTCTTTTCTCTAAATAACCAGCTCATCCTTTATCACGCGCCTCTTACACATGTTCAATGATAATGTTTGTTCTTCTTTGTTGAAAACTTTAGTGTATAATATAAGACCCTCTAACATGTTTATTTTTTCATCGTTAGTTGTCCTAAAGTGATATTCAATGAAAAGACATTTTATGGTCTACATGCCCCTCCATTCTTCCTTAGAAATGACTTGTCGAATAACAGGTTCTATCGTTGTCATTTAGCCAGTAATCGAGAAATGGATGGGAAGATAAATCTTTCTCTCTCAGCTTCCTCAACATCAAAATTTTTAATTCCAAGTATTAGATATGTCTCCTCCAGAGCGTACTCTAGAATGTTAAATTCAAAATTGGCAATGTCTTCCTCCATTTATTGTTATAAAAGTTCTTGTTCGTTTAACTCCTCTGCTTGTTCTAAACATTTAATTGGATTTTGATGTTATGTGCTAGATAGCCCTATTTTTATTTTTTTCAAACTTGTCCTTGAAGCAACCATGAATCCTTGTGCGGCAGAGACCATTACTGATTTCAGTCATCTACTCTCCAGCTTTGGCTTCTGAGGTGATAGTTCTGTAATTGGCTTAAGTTGAATTTCTAGAATAGGTGGCCTATCTCTCAACTCCTCTTGATTGATAATGGAAAATAACGACCCATTATATGATAATTCTACGTGAGAAAAATCAAAGTCAAAATGGATTCTGGATCCCTTTTCAATACATTGACGGTCTAAAGCCGAGCAAACACTATTGCGAAAGGTGAAAAAAAGCATGTTGTTTGACATTTTTCTGTAAACAACAGGATAGTGTAAACATATCAGTCTTGAACTTATTTTAAGTTGGTTAGTGTATTTTGATGTTATTTGGAATTCATTTTCATTTTTCAAGGATAGTAGATTATTGATAAAAAATGTGTTTCAGAGGGAGACAAAGATTTAGTGAATATATTTTATTTTATTTCCACAATTTACAAACCAGTACTCTTTTTAAGTTGCATTATATTTTTTTAAATACCAACCATTGATCGGGGGTACAATTCGTTCTCCTTGACAATTGACTAGTTGATAGGCTCCTCCATAGTATATCTTTTCAAATACATACGAGCCTTCCCATATTATTTTAAATTTACCCCCTATCTTACGAATAGTAAGAGTAGGTCTTTTGAGAACTAAAACAAGGTCACCAAGTTGAAATGTTCGTGGATGAACTAATTTATCATGTGCTTGTATCATTTTTTCTTGATATAGTTCCAACATTTGTTGAGCTTGTAAGTGTTTGCCTTCCAGGTTAGCAAGTTCTTCAAGTTGTAACTTTGCATTTTCCTCTTCAGTTATTTTATTGAAAACTACAATGGTAAGCGATGACAGTTGCACTTCAAGTGGTAGTACAACTTCGGACCCACACACCAGAGAAAATAGTGTTAATTGTGCCAGTGTTTGATATGTAGTATGATAAGCTCACATAGCTTTTGATAGTTGTTCATGCCATTATCTTATATTTTAAATTAACATCTCTTTTAAATTTTGAACCAAGTTCTTGTTAAATGCTTTGGCTAAACCATTAGCATAAGTATAATAAATTATCAAATTTCTCTAATCTATCCCAAGCCTTCGAACGAAGTTGTTTATTTTTTTATTTTTAATTTTTTTTCTTGTTATCTGAGATTATTATTCAAGGTACCATGAACTTATAGACTACCTGAGTATTAAAAAATGGTAAACTTGATATGCCTTGACTTCTCTGAGAGGTATTGTTTCTGCCCATTTGGAGAAATAATCTACAGCGGCTAGGATGAACCTATGACCTCTTGATGATGGAGGGTCTATAGAGCCTATTATATATGTACCCCAACATTCAAATGTCCATGATGCAATTATCAAATGTAATATATTTTTAGGTTGATGTAAGATTACTCCTTGTATCTAACATTGATGACACTTTTTGCAGTTTCCATGCAATCTGTCATTATTATCGACCAATAATACCCAAGTCTTTTTATTTTTATTTTCATTTTTGGCCCCGATTGGTGTGCACCACAAAGACCTGAATTAACTTCTTTAACGATGACTTGAGCTTCAGATTTTTTCAGATACCGTAACCACATCTGGCCAAAAGACTGACATTAAAGAACATTGTTTACTAAATCATAATACAACACTCGTTTGATTTAGTTAGCAATAGAATTATTTTCTGGTAATCTTCCAAACTGTAGATAATCGATAAACGGTTGTAGCCAAACTTTCACTTCTTCTTTCTTGATAGTTGTTACTATAACATTAATACTAAGTTTGTGAAGACTATTCATGTCTATTTAGGAGAGAACTTGTTGTTCTTTTACTGAAATCAAAACAGGACCTCTTTTGGATAGCCCAATTCTTTTGCAAGTTTTGCCAAAGCATATGTTAATGAATTTTCTTGCCTCAAAATTAAAAAAAATCTTACATATAGGATTTGTTCTATCTATTTCATTGTGTACTAAATATATTGTTCTTGTTTTAGTTACAATGTTTTATACTTTCCCACTATCTGATTAATGATGAGCCGAGAATCTCCATAAATATAAATTTATTTAATTTCCATGAGGATGGTAAGTTCTAAACTTATTATGAGTGCTTCATATTTGACTTCTTTATTTGGACAAGGTTCTGTTAGATGATGAGATAATGGTATCATCATTTTATCCAAAGTGATGAAACATAAGCCTATTACTACCTTCCTAGATATAACTGCTTGCACAATTTTGTCTTCATATGTTGAAGAAGTGTCGGCCGCCTTTTTGTGGGAAGATATATTTAATTCAATATATATATGTGTATATATATATATATATAATTGAAAGAGCAGCTCATGGCTCCTTACACATTAATATTGGAAAAAGTTTACAAATTATTGGGAGGGATAGTGAATCCCCATCTAAAAACAAAAAATACATTAAAGTCCTAGAG
>JXCR01146771.1:250812-261915 GCA_002079205.1 Phalaenopsis hybrid cultivar | reverse complement strand
TATAATATATATATATATATATATATATATATATATATATATATATATATATATATATTCAAATGATAGGATAGTGGAACCTCTAGGACTTTAATGTATTTTTTGTTTTTAGATGGGGATTCACTATCCCTCCCAATAATTTGTAAACTTTTTCCAATATTAATGTGTAAGGAGCCATGAGCTGCTCTTTCAATTATATATATATATATATACACATATATATATTGAATTAAATATATCTTCCCACAAAAAGGCGGCCGACACTTCTTCAACATATGAAGACAAAATTGTGCAAGCAGTTATATCTAGGAAGGTAGTAATAGGCTTATGTTTCATCACTTCGGATAAAATGATGATACCATTATCTCATCATCTAACAGAACCTTGTCCAAATAAAGAAGTCAAATATGAAGCACTCATAATAAGTTTAGAACTTACCATCCTCATGGAAATTAAAGAAATTGACATTTATGGAGATTCTCAGCTCATCATTAATCAGATAGTGGGAAAGTATAAAACTTTGTAACTAAAAATAGAACAATATATTTAGTACACAATGAAATAGATATAACAAATCCTATATGTAAGATTTTTTTTTTAATTTTGAGGCAAGAAAATTCATTAACATATGCTTTGGCAAAACTTGCAAAAGAATTGGCCTATCCAAAAGAGGTCCTGTTTTGATTTCAATAAAAGGACAACAAGTTCTCTCCTAAATAGACATGAATAGTCTTCACAAACTGAGTATTAATGTTATAGTAACAACTATCAAGAAAGACGAAGTGAAAGTTTGGCTACAACCATTTATTAATTATCTACAGTTTGGAAGATTACCAAAAAATAATTCTATTGCTAACCAAATTGAACGAGTGTTGTATTATGCTTTAGTAAATAATGTTCTTTAATGTAAGTCTTTTGGCCATATGTGGTTACGGTGTCTGAAAAAATCTGAAGCTCAAGTCATCATTAAAGAAGTTAATTCAGGTCTTTATGGTGCACACAAATCGGGGCCAAAAATGAAAATAAAAATAAAAAGACTTGGGTATTACTGGTCTATAATAATGACAGATTGCATGGAAACTGCAAAAAGTGTCATCAATGTCAAATACAAGGAGTAATCTTACATCAACCTAAAAATATATTACATTTGATAATTGCATCATGGACATTTGAATGTTGGGGTACATATATAATAGGCTCTATAGACCCTCCATCATCAAGAGGTCATAGGTTCATCCTAGCCGCTGTAGATTATTTCTCCAAATGGGCAGATACAATACCTCTCAGAGAAGTCAAGGCATATCAAGTTCTCCATTTTCAAGACTCGGGTAGTCTATAATTTCATGGTACCTTGAATAATAATCTCAGATAACAAGAAAAAAATTTAAAAATAAAAAAAATAAACAACTTCGTTCGAAGGCTTGGAATAGATTAGAGAAATTTGATAATTTATTATACTTATGCTAATGGTTTAGCCAAAGCATTTAACAAGAATTTGGTTCAAATTTTAAAAGAGATGTTAATTTAAAATATAAGAAAATGGCATGAACAACTATCAAAAGCTATGTGAGCTTTTCATACTACATATCGAACACTCGTACAATCAACACTATTTTCTCTGGTGTGTGGGTCCGAAGTTGTACTACCACTTGAAGTGCAACTGCCATCACTTACCATTGTAGTTTTCAATAAAATAACTGAAGAAGAAAATGCAAAGTTACAACTTGAAGAACTTGATAACCTGGAAGGCAAACACTTACAAGCTCAACAAATGTTGGAACTATATCAAGAAAAAATGATACAAGCACATGATAAATTAGTTCATCCACAAACATTTCAACTTGGTCACCTTGTTTTAGTTCTTAAAAGACCTACTCTTACTATTAGTAAGATAGGGGGGAAATTCAAACTAATATGGGAAGGCTCGTATGTATTTGAAAAGATATACTCTGGAAGAGCTTATCAACTAGTCAATTGTCAAGGAGAATAAATTGTACCCCCGATCAATGGTTGGTATTTTAAAAAATATAATGCAACTTAAAAAGAGTACTGGTTTGTAAATTGGGGAAATAAAATAAAATATATTCACTAAATCTTTGTCTCCCTCTGAAACACATTTTTTATCAATAATCTACTATCCTTGAAAAATGAAAATGAATTAAAATGAATTCCAAATAACATCAAAATACACTAACCAACTTAAAATAAGTTCAAGACTGATATGTTTACACTATCCTGTTGTTTACAGAAAAATGTCAAGCAACATGCTTTTTTTCACCTTTCGCAATAGTGTTAGTTTGGATTTAGACCGTCAATGTATTGAAAAGGGACCCAGAATCCATTTTGACTTTGATTTTTCTCAAGTAGAATTATCATATAATGGGTCGTTATTTTCCATTATCAATCAAGAGGAGTTGAGAGATAGGCCACCTATTCTAGAAATTCAACTTAAGCCAATTACAGAACTATTGCCTCAGAAGCCGAAGCTGGAGAGTAGATGACTGAAATCAATAATGGTCTCTGCCGCACAAGGATTCATGGTTGTTTCAAGGACAAGTTTGAAAAAAATAAAAATAGGGCTATCTAACACATAACATCAAAATCAAATTAAACATTTAGAACAAGCAGAGGAGTTAAACGAACAAGAGCTTTTATAACAATAAATGGAGGAAAACATTGCCAATTTTGAATTTAACATTCTAGAGTACGGTCTGGAGGAGACATATCCGATACTTGGAATTAAAAATTTTGATGTTGAGGAAGCTGAGAGAGAAAGATTCATCTTCCCATCCATTTCTCGATTGCTAACCAAATGACAACGATAGAACCTATTATTCGACAAGTCATTTCTAAGGAAGAATGGAGGGGCATGTAGACCATAAAATGTCTTTTCTTTGAATATCACTTTAGGACAACTAACGATGAAAAAATAGACATGTTAGAAGGTCTTATATTATACACTAGAATTTTTAATAAAGAAGAACAAACATTATCATTGAACATGTGTAAGAGGCGTGTGATAAAGGATGAGCTGGTTATTTAGAGAAAAGAACATATTCAAAACCTAGTCGATGGAAAAGTGGTAAAGGAAGGATTACCATTCAATATGGTTGTTTCTACAACTATGTTGAAGACCGAGATGGCAATCCTTTCGGGTATTTTAAGATATGAACAGGTGGATTCCATCACTGTAATCATTATATACATAATTAAGCAACTTGTTTCATGGAGCATAATACCACCTGATTGCGCTCTTGATAGCTGCATCATCAATATATGAAGCTGGAGACTGCATACCTCCTCATATTGATCATCATGATTTTGAGAGACCATTTTATGCCATATCTTTACCAATCAATTGTGTGACCCATCCAGCACTTACACATATTTTGTCTCCTTAATTATGTCAAAAAATATATCTCAATTTATTTCTAGTGACTAGTATGAACACTTATAATGATTTATGATATATATAATAGATTTTCACACTAGGGGTATTGTGGAAGTATATGTATCATTTCAAGTAATAAAGGATTTTTTTTAAAAACCCCAGTATCGATCCCATGAGGAATGCAGTAACTGATGTAGGCATAGATTTTGTGTGTATATTTTGCAAATATTTTCCAATATTAAAAAATTACACACGGCAGATATATAATAAATATGTAACATAATCCCAACAAAAATAATTTTTATGAAAATAGTTTATCTTTTAAAACTCTTCTTAAACTATAAAATCTCTGTTTAAATCAATGCAAGCATACATATCACTCAAGTAATAAAGGACTCTAATGAAGTCCAAGATATCGATCCCACAAGGAAGTTGGAAAATCCTTTAAATAAATTTTTTAAATTATTTTATAATTAAAAATATAAAAAAAATGTAAAGTGCAAAGTTTGAATATTAACTACTAAGGTAAATGCTATATAAAATGCAGTTGAAAAACATAGTTAACTAACTAAGAACTAACTTTCAAAAGTAAAATTATGAAAAATAAATGAAGTTTTTGTTGACAGAAAGTTAAAATTTTAAAAAGCATCCTTCCCCTTTACAATGAGTATATGGATTGTCAAAAAATTTAAATCATTTGAAAGTATATATACAAACTATATTGTGCCAAAAAGGAGCAATCCTATTCTTTACCCTATTCTGAGTGTTATTAAAACATTGACTAATCCAGAATTTAGTCCCAAATTTTGTGGTTAGGTTGGGAGGATATCTGCTGCCACTCCAGAGCTCCCACTATGCTCTCACCTAAGGGCTAACAATCTCACATCAGTTTTCAATCAACTGGATTAAATTGGGGATTTTAATCTATCACCTTAAATTCTCCAATTCTGCATCCAACAAAGTACATTTCCCTATTTATTTACACCCAATCCTATGGATGACAAAAATTCCCATGAAATCAAATGCGACTCTCCCTATGTTGTATAAATCATATCACTTTTTAGAACATATGTTTCTCAACAAGTTTTAACATTTCAATTGGTCAGATCAAAAAGTAAAAGAAGATCGGAGTTTAAACCATCACAAATTATTAACATTTAAAACCGTAGAAAATGAAATCAATTTCTCACAAAACCATAACTCAAAGTAGGGAGAATGATAAAGAAGACTACTCATAATTCATGAGAAGGATATGACAGAACAAAAATTTCATATATAAAAATAAGTTTACAAAACAAAAGAGATAAAAAACACAACTTATCTCACAATCCTACTCAAGAAAACCCCTAGAAGTTCTCTCCAAGCCTTTCTCTCTTTACAATCCCCTTCAATTCTCTCTTCGAGGTGTAATGAAGAAGAAATCTCTCACTTTCCCTCTCCTCGTACAATCCAAAAAGAGAATCTCTACTTCTCTCCTCTTTCCTCTTACTCCAACTTTCTCTCTCTTTCCCTTTCTCGTCCTTCTCTAAGCCCCATTAAAGTCTTCTCTTTTATTTTTGGGCTGCTTCCTTTGAAAAGGATTCCATATTTTCTCTAGAAGTCAACTCTTTTGCATTCAAAAGAATTATCATTTGATCCAAGAGACATACCCCTTCAAAAAAGAACCTTCCAAAGGGTCTAGATGCATTGAAGTACTCCAATAGGTGTGTAGAACAAATATCCCTTTGAAAATTCAAGAAAGATTTGTCTCAAACCGCTTTAATTTTTAAAAAGTCCTCTCTGGCGCATCATGCGCCAGAATCCTAAAATTTGTTATTTTGCTCGAAATTTAATCCTTTTTCTCAATTTTCCTCCAAATGCATAAAAATGAAAAATAAAAACATGAAAATACCTTTTTTAAAATTGCAATATCACCAAAAATAAGCTTAAAGTATGTACTTAAAAAAATATATTATTTTAGTGCATCAAAATCCCCTAAACTTAAATGTTACTTGTCCTCAAATGACACTTTTTTTACATAAAATCATATGACGTAGGATAGAGATTTACTTATAAATTCCATACTTTAGTTTAATAAATAGAAAAGAAAAATTTAAGAAAAACTTTTTATAACTTAGGTTTGAATTCAAACTCTAAGTGTAGGAATACTTAGTAATCAAATTTAGGATTTATGAATCTCTATTTATTAAAAGAGGAATTAAAATTTATCATATTAAGAAAATTTAGAACATTCATATGATAAAGGACTTCATAAAAACTTTACTAGGAGTGCTACTAATACTCCAATATAAGTTTAGAAAATGTAATGAAGTTCTTCCTTAAGTTGATTCAACTGAAGTCATTTTTTGATTAGGCATCTCCTCGAGCTTCTCCTCACTTAATTTTCTTTTCTTTTTCTTTTTCTCTTCCCCTTTTTTCTCTTCTTTTTTCTTTTCTTTTAGGATTTTTCAATCCTTTTTTTTCTTTTTATATCTCCATGTGAAGATTACTATATTTGGATTGCCTTTAATGATTTTGAACTTCACTATCCTCTTCTTAAAGTTAAAACTCTATACCTTTATTCACTTTATAATTTTATATTAGTTTATGATTTTTCATAAAGTCTCATTCTTTTTATCTTACATGAAACTCTAAATTCTTAACACTTCAAAAATACAATTTTCTTTACTTTAGATAGAAAAACATGGTCTTATCCTATAATACTAAATATCTTTAACCTTAGAATTGACCTTCATTATTAAAAACATTTTACCTAAATTTACCACAATAATTATTAACAGAAGTATAGTCATTAAAATTAAATATTTGTATCCCAAGACATGTTAAATTAATTTTTAAAATATAGTTAATTGAGAACAAATAAAATTTTGTTTATTTCTTTTCAAAATAAATTTTTCTTTCCCCCAAACTTAAGTTCTTAAGTGATTTTAAATAAAATAGATTTTTTAGTATAAAATTTAGTAGGTGAAAGAAAACAGTAAATACAAGAAAAAATAAACTGAACTGTAGAGGATTTCTGACTATGAAATTGGGCTCTGATATACTGCAGGTACTAACTGTAAATCTACATACAGGCTTTAAAGCATTAAATAAAACATAATATATTCTAAAGAACTTGTTGAGAATTTAAAACAGAAATACAAAAACTGAAAAAAAACCTAAACTAAAAATACTAAGAATACAAAAAAAAGTTAAATTCTAAAGTTACTATTACAGATCCAGTTCACAACACAACATAAAAGTTTTTACTACAATAGGTTCCAAATAAAAGTACATCACAATACACTCACAAATAACAAACTAACATCAAAACACACTAAACTAAACTCATAAAGATTAATTCTAATCTCCTTCCTAATCATCATCAGAATCTTCTTCTTCTTCTTCTTCTTCATCATCATCATCATCATCATCACGAACAGGAGCATAGGGAGTGAAACTAGGGCAAGTAGGAAAGTCCACATTATGTTCACCCCTATGACGTCTTACCATAGAATTTTCAAAATCAATATCATTTTTAACTCTCCTCTGTTGATATACATCATTATAAGCATTTTTTGCTCCTATCTCTCTCAACTGAGTTTGAATATTAGTTATGTCCATTTGTAGAATCATCAGTTAGTCCATAATACCTTCAAGTGATGCAGATCAAGAAGTAGATGCCCCTGCAGTAGATGTAGAGGGACTATCACTTCTTCCACCTCTAGATTCAAAAAATGATTCCACTCTTTGAATTGTATGCCTTCCAATCAGATTCTGTGGTTGTAGTCTTTCTTCATTTTTATAGGATTCTACTTCTGATTGTTCACATAGATTGAAAATCAAAGTAGAGCATCCTAAACCACCAAAAGTAGAACTACCAGCTATACTTCGAGCATGTTGAACAATAAGTGAACCAACACCTATTGCTTTCATGTTCTAAGTGCAATAGTTTAGTACAACTCTATCTTTTGTAACATCAACCAAATGATTTGTTGGCAATAGTCTGGCAAAAATGAAGTGGCGTCATACTTTTGACTGAATAGTCAACATAACAGAAGGGAAGTTAACTATCTTGTTATTCTTAATCTTCCACTCCCCTCTTCTATTAGTTAAAAATGCAATCACTTTATCCAGTGATGAATCAGTCATCATGAATGCATCGTATTCATCAAAAAATACACCCCTCATCCCATAAAAAGTATTGATCTGATCAGTAGTAAATTCAACTTGTTTACCTATAACTAGGATGTGATGTTCATTATTGAACCTCAGGTTTACATAAGACTCTTGAACCATCTGGACAACTGCTAAGAAAGTGAAGTAGCAGAATCTTTCCCATTTTCTGGTGAGAATCAGTCTTTCGATCTTGCCACCTAGGTTTGCAAACTCCCATTCTTAGATCATTCTTCTTGTCTTCATTTGAGTATTTTAAATGTGCTAGGCTTTGAAACTAACAAATCTTCATGCATCAAAATCTTCAGACGACCTTCCTATCTTAACTCAGAGAGCCATTTGAAAATTCTACGAAAATCTAAATAATTCCAAATAAATTGCTAAATCAAAAATCTAACTCCTCAAGCAACATCATTTAGTAAGAAACTTTTCACCATGAGTTTTCTTCAAACTTTTTCATCAAAAATCCTAAATTTTGGGTCTCCCAAATCCATGGTGAAAATAAAAAATTTCTATGTTAAAGTAAAGCTCTTTCCAAGTGAAGATGAAATCTATGGTTTTTAGCCTCAATGTCCTTCTCTTTTGCCCACAATGTGATGCACTAGACCAAGGTATTGAGGTAGGAGATGACTTAAACAATAAAAATGGTGTTTATCCGTGTGATTTTGCAATTTTCTAGGCTATCTAGTGCGTTCAGACCTTTTCCACATCATGCACCAATGTGGCGCATCATGCACCAATCTGGAGCCTATATTCACTAGATTTCAGTTTTTGTGGAAATTTGCTCGTATCAGTTTACGTTAACCTCTATTTGACTCAAATAAACCTTTCTAAACATAATTAAACATCACACTAACACCAAACTTTCATAAACAAAATAAACTCAAATTTATATATAAAATTCGTACTATTACAAACTAACATTTTTCAAGCCAACAAACATCAAATTCAGTGTTCTAAAGCAAACGAACATCCTAACACTGAAATCTAAACAACAAAATTCAAAGCATAAACATAGACATTATTCAAAATTTAGAAAGGAAATGCAATCCAACACAACAAAATAACTAAAACAAATAGTACTAAACAGAAGTTCCGTGCATAAATTATGTTCAAACATCTTCTTCATGATCCTGCTCCAAGATATCTCCCATAGATTGGTAGTGCACACAAAAATTGTAGAAGGGTCGAGATGGAAATTCACCAGTTGAATTTTCATCCTCAATCCAAGAATGTTACTTGAACAAACATACCAAACCATCTTCAATATGCCCAGTATGTTCAAAATGTTCCTTTAATCTCCAATCCAAACGATCCAGCATTTTAGCAATATTCCAAATCACATGCACAAGATTCTGCACCTCTTTTTCAATCCTCTTTCAAAAGTGCACTCAATTTGTAGTATGGCTGAACAGGTGATGAATTCTGAGATTCTTGGTCCATAAACACATTCATATCATTTTTATCTCCCATTCCAATACAGTTGCAATAAACTTATGGATCCATCAACTTACAATGAAAAAGCATTTTTTCCCAACATTCATAAGGTACTTGTGATTGATTGCATAGTAGAAAAATAGTGGATGGATGTCCAAGTCTAGTTGCAGATCAATTGACAATCAAACCCAAAATCGATTTCACAATAATAGATCCAACATAAATAGGTTTTCCAGTTTGAATACAGTAGTTCAGAATGGCACTCTCCTTAGTTACATACTAATTTTCATGGTATTAAATAATTTGAATGCAATGAAGAAGTGTCAGGCTTTTGAAACTCGAATTAAAAATGATGAGGGAAAACTTACATTTCCATCATCTCTGGTCTCCCAATTCACATCTTCATGTGTAAGGTAGCGGTAGAGTTCATTCATATTATCTCTCGTAGGGGTAAAATTTACATAATGGTAGATAGACACATTTTCAATCATAAATATCTCGTTTATTCTTAAAGGAGTGAACTGCACAAACTTGTCTCACAAGTAGATCACTCCTTTGCTGATCCCATGAAAAATTGCATAATTTTTTTTTACTATAGGAACAACAACAGTGGCAGTTGTGTAACAAAGCACTTCCCAACGCCTTTGCGCAATAGTCTCTTCCACTCGAGTATTCAGCGAGTTGAATTTTTGAATCACAAATCCCCTTTTTTTGATGATCCTCTTCTTCAGTAGAACTCAATCATGTAACTTCTAAGCAACTAAATTGATGAACTTTCTCCAATTGAAAATTCCAAATCTTATAGAGTTTCTAGAGTGGGAAGCCATAGGATTTGATAAGTGGTAACTCTTCTTATGTTTCCCCCCTAAAATATGTTTTGGACTCTGTTTTTAGGAGTTATATGAAGAAGAAACCACCAAAAATCACCATTTAACCAGTTTAGTCATTTCTGGTATAGCGTCGCATCATGAGGTAGCTTTCTGGAATTCGACGCATCATGTGTCAGTCTAGCGCATCATGCGTCAGTTCCAAAAACTTTGTCGTTCCAATTTTGATCCATTAAATTCTCAATTTTTCTATAAAATTAAGAAAATAAAGATGTTTCTAAGTATTTTATCAAATACATGGACTACATAAAGACTTAAACATAATAATATGTGAAATATTTCAAATAAAACAAACTCAAGAGAAAATTAAACAATGATAAATATGGGTTGCCTCTCAAAAAGTATTTGGTTTAATGTCGTCAGCCTGACATTCCGAGTCTTATTTTGGTTGACCCAACATTATAGTCTCTTTAAAAGTTGATCTTTGTCCATCAAAATATTATTTCAACCCGTGCCTATTCACTTTAAATATTCTTATAGTCTTGGGGTCTTCAATATTAACTTCCCCATAAGGATAGAATTTTATAACTCTAGATGGTCCTTTCCACGTAGACTTCAATTTTCATGAAAATAATTTCAATCTTATATTATATAATAAAACTTTCTGTCAAATTTTAAATTATTTTTTTATTATCTTTCGATCATGTCATTAATTCATATTTTCCTTATAAATCCTAACAATATCCTAAGATTCATTCTTAATTTTCTCATGCTCATTCAATTGCAATAATCTTTTATCACCAGTATCTTTCAAATTGAAATTAAACTCTTTTATTGCCTAATAAGGTTTTTTGCTCTAATTCAACTAGCAAGTGACCAGTCTTCCCAAAAGTTAATCTATATGGGGACATTCCTATAAGTGACTTATAGGCTATCTTGTATGCTCATAATGCAGTATCTATTCTCATAGACCAATCCATTTTATTAGGATTCATTTCCAAAATTCTCTTAATTTCATGATTAGATACTTCTACTAAAACACTAGTTTGAGAATGATCAGTAGTTAAGATTTTATGCATTATATGATATTTTTTAACTACTCTTGCAATTGTTGCATTTCTAAAATGAGAATCGGTAATGATTTCTCTCGACATTCCATATGTTGTAAAATTATTTTTAATTACAAATTTTGAAACACTCCGAGTATCACATCAAAGTAAAGCATTTGCTTTGATCCATTTTGAAACATAATCCATTGCAATATATATATATATATATATATATATATATATA
>JXCR01146771.1:162988-235017 GCA_002079205.1 Phalaenopsis hybrid cultivar | reverse complement strand
GAACACGAACTCATTGACGAACCGAACACGAGCTGTTCGCGAACAACGAGCTTTTTTGACAGCCCTATTAGGACCAATATGTGGAACTTCAAGTTGAGAAGAGAAGGGTTTGGAATTTCTAATGGTTCCATGTCTAGCCTTCTAGTCAATCAGGAAAAGTCCTATGGCTAGACCCTAGGCTACTAAAGAGGAAAAACTAAACCTCAACAAAAATTAAGGTCAACAAATGAACCCCCAATAGGTCTGGTGTGCTGGGCAAGCACACCGCGCGTATTGGCGTTGACTGAAGAGATCAACAAAAACTAGTACAAACTCCTAAGTCAACAGACCGAGAAGTATGTGTAGAGTTGTGTGTGTGATTTGTTTCTGCCTGGGAATTAACAGGTGATCATTTGGTTGAAATCAAGGAGTAGGAACTCTCGTTGGGGATCGGAGAGTGAACTTGGAGTTATGAAATTTCAAAAATTTCCAAAAGATGGGAGTCAACATGTAAGTATTGACCCCGAGGTGCGACTTAAAATCCAAATATCAACTTGAAAAGTGAGAGAGTGAGAGAGAGAGAGTCGGACTATAAGGGCCGACCTCGAATGTAATAAATCAGAAATATAGGACTGATTCAGAAATGAGAATGGAAATGTAGGTCAATTCTCAAAAGAGAGTGTTGGAATGTAAGGACCGACCTCGAATGTAAAGAATCAGAAATGTAGGACTGATTCGGAAACGAGAATTGAAATGTAAGTCAATTCTCAAAAGAGAGCGTCAGAATGTAAGGACCGACTTTAAATGTAAAGAATCAAAAATTTAGGACTGATTCGGAAACGAGAATTGAAATGTAGGTCAATTCTCAAAAGAAGGTGTCAGAATATAAGGACTGACCTCAAAGGTAAAGAATCAGAAATGTAGGACTGATTCAGAAACGAGAAATTTAGGTATCAGTTTTAAGGAGAGAGTCAAAATTTAATTACCGATCTTGAAATGTGAGAATTGAAATGTAAATATCAATTCAAAGATGAAAGAATTGAAATGTAGGTATCAGTTCAAAGATATAAGAATTGAAATGTAAGTATCAATTCAAAGATATGAGAATTGAAGTGTAAGTATTAATTTAAAGATGTGAGAATTGAGATGTAGGTATCAATTCAAAGACATGGGAATTGAAATGTAGGTATCCATTCAAAGATATAAGAATTGAAATGTAAGTATCAATTAGAAGACACGAGGATTGAAATGTAGGTATCAATTCAAAGATGAGAGAATTGAAATGTAGGTATCAATTCGAAGATGAGAGAATTGAAATGTAAGTATCCATTCAAAGATGAGAGAATTTAAATGTAAGTATTAATTCAAAGATGTGAGAATTGAAATATAGGTATCAATTCAAAGACGTGGATTGAAATGTAGGTATCTTCAAAGATATAAGAATTGAAATGTAAGTATCAATTTGAAGACATGAGAGAATTGAAATGTAAGTATCAATTCAAAGACATGAGAATTGAAATGTATTTATCAATTCAAAGATATAAGAATTGAAATGTATGTATCAATTCGAAGATATGAGAATTTAAATGTAGGTATCAATTCAAAGATATGAGAATTGAAATGTAGTTATCAATTCATAGTGAGAATTGAAATGTAGGTATCAATTCGAAGATGTGGATTGAAATGTAGGTATCAATTCAAAGATATGAGAATTGAAATGTAAGTATCAATTCAAAGATATGAGATTTGAAATGAAAGTATCAATTCAAAGATATGAGAATTGAAATGTAAGTATCAATTCAAAGATATAAGAATTGAAATGTAAGTATCAATTCAAAGATATAAGAATTGAAATGTAAGTATCAATTCTAAGACATGAGAGAAATGAAATGAAGGTATCAATTCAAAGATGTGAGAATCAGGATTTAGGTACTGATTTGAAGATGTGATATAAAATTTACCAGGAGCTTGTGATGTTGAATTTGCAGTAGTGTGTTATATGAGAAGTTTGATTTTGGAGAAGATTTGTGGAGTTTTGTGGAGTTTCTGTGAGGATGTGCAAAGGGTTAATGTAGGTAATGATGGTTGTGCTGCGCGCACAAAGAGTAAAAAATTCCAAAAAATGAAGTATTCCACTCAACAGGTTAGTTTTTATTTTCTTGGTTTTTATCACAATTGATTTTTCAAAAATGCGTTTTTAAAGTTTTAATTTTAATTGGTTGATAAGAAATTTGTTTTGTTATTTATTCATTTATGATCATCTTTCATTTGTGTTTTGTTACGTTGTCGAAAATTTGTTGTTTCGTTCTTTGTTCATTTAAACTCTAAACCATCGCATGGTTTGCGGTTTTCATCCATCGCAAAAAAAAGGCAATTGACAAAAAAGGCACAACTTGAGAGAATTTTCCATTAATCTGCTTCAATAAAGATGCTACAGACCAAATATAGGCTAATGCCTCAAAAAGAGTTCATCACGTAGTACATGCTGAAATGCATTAAGAGTCATCTCAAGATATGATTACACATAGACTGATTACATAAAATGCTTGTCATGCTTGCTAAAGAAAAGCAAGTGAATCCTCTGCGCTTGGTATATCGAGCTCCTGATCAAGCAGACCTTCTGAGTCATGCTCCAAGATAAGAGTTCCCTTCGCATGTATTCAGAAGTACAACCTTCTCATAGCTCGTAAGGAAATAGTTCCTCCAACTCCAGGTCTTGCTGGAATCCATATGGTATCTTATTATCATCCATTCTGCAGAAGGTCATGGACACCCTACGGTGTCGTACTCCTGGAATGTAGTGCTTGGCCACGTCTACACCGTTGCCCTAGAGAATAAGTACTGAACCAACTTGGAGAGGAATTTCCACAACTCCTCTGAATTCACCAGGTCTTTGCCTCTAGATTTCAAAACTAAAGCCAAACATTAGGATAGCTTGGGAAGTCACCAAGGTTCGCCTCTGGATCCCCACATCCCCTAGTTCTTCTTCCTTTGGATTCTACAATAAAATGTTCCAAATTTGAACCAATCCTATCCCCTAGTTCTTCTTCCTTTGGATTCTACAATAAAATGTTCCAAATTTGAACCAATCCCCATTCACCCCTAGTTCTTCTTCCTTTGGATTCTACAATAAAATGTTCCAAATTTGAACCAATCCCCTTCCACACCTCTACCCCTAGTTCTTCCTCCTTTGGACTCTACAACAAAATGTTCCAAATTTGAACCAATCCCCTTTTCACACCTCTATGTCCGATCTCATTGAAGAATCCTACCCTTTGAAATTCCTTGAAGATAATATTTCGTGATTTTTATCAGGAGTCTTCTTAGGTGACTTTGGTCATTTGAGATGTAATTAACTATAGAGGCATGCCTTATAGGAAGCATGTTCTAACCACTTAATATAAACCCTATTTAATTCTTTATATTAAATAGGGGAACTTGTCGGCAAATATAAAGTTTTCGCATACCAAAAGAATGTCATATATTCCTTAGTTTATTTGATCGAGCCTCTTCCTCAAATCTTGTGTTTGTCCTTTGGGATAGATACATGATTCGAGGTACAATGCTATTTCATTTAAACTATGAAAAATATAGGATCAATTTGATTTCATATTTTTCTAAAATGAAATATATATGTAAATTGAAACGTCCTTCTGAAGCGGACAACGGGATTTTGATTCTGGTGACCGGTAGCTTCTTACAAGCAACCTCATCAAAACAAAAAATAGCGCCGACAGCTATGCTTTGCTAGATTGGTTAATAATTCAAACCTTTTACCTTGGATTAGTAGGATCACTAAGATCTATTATAGATCCTGTTGCTGGTGGATCTTTAATGTCAAAACCTTTTAATAAAGCATATTCTTTAATTGAATAAATGACTACTAATAATTTTCAATGGCCCTCTTAAAGGGTAAATCCTAAGAGAGTAGCCAGTATTCATGATTCTGATGCAACGTCTATTTTGGCATCTCAAATTGCTGCTATTTCTAAAAAGATTGATCAAATAGGAGTGGACTATTCTCAAATACCCCCATTATTAGAGGAAAATTTACTAAATTAGATTATTGATACTCAACTATCTTATGAAACTTTAAACACTCTAAATAATCAAAATAACGATCTCTATTCTAACTATTTTAACCTTGGATGGAAAAATCACCCTAATTTTAGTTGAAATAATTATAATAATCCGGTGAATCCGTCCAGAAACATGAACAATCAAGGAAATCCTAATTTTTGACCTTATTATCCTCTGGGATTTAACTCCAATCCTAACCCACAAGTTAAGGAAAAGAATTTGACAATGGAAGAAGTGATGTTAAATATGAGAAATCAAATAAAAAATCAAGGAGTTGCTATTAGAAATATTAAAATAAAATTAGGACATATTGCTACTGTACTTAGTAACAGACCTTCTGGAATTCTTTTGAGTACTGTGGAAGTTAATCCAAAAGATCAAAATAAAAAGCAAATTAAAGCTATTCATTTATGAAGTGGAAAAGAAGTTGAAACAAGGATCCAAAGAGAAACTTAAGTTGATGAAGAGAAGGAAGAACTGGAAAATGATCAACATGAAAATGAACAAACGTAGGTCCCTTTAGAAAAACCATTTTCTCCGTTTCTTCAAAGACTGAAGCTGAAAAATAAAGATAAACAATTTACAAAATTTTTTGAAATCATTAAAAAATTAACGATAAATATTCCTTTTGTTGAAGCTTTGGAATAAATGCCAAGTTATGTGAAATTTATGAAGGATGTACTAAATAAGAAAAGGAAATTTACAGATCATGAGACTGTTGCACTCAGTGAAGAGTGTAGTGTTATTATTCAGAAAAAACTTCTTGAAAACTTCAAAGATCCTGGTAGTTTTACTGTACCTTGTGCAATTCGTGAAAAGTTTTTTGGAAAAGCTTTATGTGATTTAGGAGTGAGTATCAATCTAATGCCCTTCTTGATCTTTAAACATTTAGATTCAGGAGAAATTTCCCTTACAACAGTAACTCTTCAGTTAGTTGATCGATCAATAACTTATCCAAAAGGAGTTGTAGTGGATGTACTAGGAAAAGTGGATAAATTTATTTTCCTTGTAAGCTTTATAGTATTGGATATGGATGAAGATAAAGAGATTTCTATTATTTTAGGGAGACAATTTCTTGCAATAGCAAGAGCTGTAATATATGCGCAAAAAGGAGAATAAATAATGAGAGTTAATGATCAAGAAGTAAAATTAATATAGCAAAAGCTATGAAATATCGTGCAATAGAAAAAGACAATGAATGTTTCAGGATGGAAGTAGCTGATTATCTGTATAATGAACAGTTTAAGAATGACTGTGAATATAAATTAAAGCAAGGAAAAATTTTTGGGAATGAAGTGAAATAAAAGAAGAAGATTGGATTATATTCAGGGAAAATTTGAAACGTTAGACTTGTTCGAAAATGATAGTGAAAATCTTATTCCTTCAAGTATTAAACCACCTGAACTTAAATTAAAGCTATTAACTGCCCATTTAATGTATGTATTTTTAAGAGAATCATCTATATTGCCTCTTATTATATCTTCTAAGTTAACTGAAATTCAAGAACAAAAGTTGATAGAAATGTTGAACAAATATTAAAACGCTTTTGGATGAATGTTAGCAGATATTAAAGGAAATAGTCCTTCGTTTGTATGCACAGAATTTTATTAGATGAACAATATGAACCTAAAGCTGATCCTCAGAGAAGATTAAATCTAATAATGAAAGAAGTTGTTAAAAAAGAGATTTCAAATGGTTAGATACTGGAATTATATGTCCTATTTCAGATTGTGCTTGGGTAAGGTCAATTCACTATGTTCCAAAGAAAGGAGGAGTGACTGTTGAAGAAAACAAGAAAAATGAATTAATACCAATAAGATAAGTTAATGGTTGGCTAATTTGTATTAACTATAAAAAATTAAATATGGCCACCAGAAATGATCACATTCATTTACCCTTTCTAGACCAAATGTTGGATAGATTGGTTGGGAATAAATATTATTACTTTTTAGATGGATATACCAATTATCAACAAATTCCAATTGTTCGAGAGAATCAAGAGAAAACAACATTTACAAGCCCATATGGAAAATCTGCTTTTCGTAGAATGCCTTTTGGACTATGCAATGCACCTGCAACATTTCAAAGATGCATGATGTCAATTTTTAGCAATTTTATAGAACATGAAATGGAAGTTCTTATGGATAATTTTTCTATATTTGGGACTTTTTTTGAGTTATGTCTTAATAATTTAGAAAAGTTCTAGAAGTATGTGAAAAAATTAACCTAGCATTAAATTGGAAAAAATGTCAATTTATGGTTGCAGGAGGTATTGTGCTTAGGCATTAAATTTCTTAAAAAGGCATGGATGTAGATCCTACAAAAATCCAAGTTATAGAAAAATTACCACCACCTACTAATGTTAAAGGGGGGAGAAGTTTTCTAGGACATGCTGGTTTTTACAGGCGCTACATAAAATTTTTTTCAGAAATACCTAAGCTGCTATGCCAACTTTTAGGTAAAGATAAGAAATTTTATTTTAATGAGGAATGCATCAAAGCATTTGAATTATTAAAGAAAAAATTAGTCACTATAGCTATAATAGTACCACATAACTGGAAAAAACCATTTGAAATAATGTGCGATGCTTGTGATTATGCTATTGGGGGTGTATTAGGACAAAGGCACAACAAAGTTTTTAAAGTTATATATTATGTTAGTAAAACTCTAAATGATGCTCAAATTAATTATACTACTATTGAAAGAGAGTTATTAGCTATTGTTTATTTCTTTGATAAGTTTAGACCTTATTTAATTAGAACTAAATCTATAGTGCATACAGATCATTCTGCTATTAAATACTTAATGTAAAAGAAGGAAGCTAAACCAAGATTAATGGGATGGATACTTCTATTGCAAGATTTTGATTTTACCATGATTGATAGAAAGGTAAATGATAATCTAATAGCTGATCATTTGTCTAAAAAAGAAATAAAAATATTAACTAATTTTTTAAATGAAATTTTAGAAAATTTCTATGATGAAAAGTTATATAGTATTGTTGAAATGGATGTACCGTAGTATGCTGATATAGTGAATTATATTGTTAGTGATATTTTACCACCTGAGATGAAAAATCCACAGTTAAAGAAATTTATATATGATTCAAAAGACTATTTTTGGGATGATCCATATTTATATAAACAATGTAAATATCTATTTATTAGAAGATGTGTGTCTTATGAAGAAACTCAACAGATAATTGAAAGATGTCATGATTCTAAATTAGGAGGACATTTTGGAACTAACAGAACTGCATAAAAGATTTTTCAACCTGGATTTTATTGGCCTACTATTTTATTAAAATGTGTGATAGATGTCAACGAGTAGAAAATATTTCTGGAAGAAACGAAATGTCTCTAAATTACACATTGGAAGTTGAAATTTTTGATGTGTGGGGATTAGATTTTATGGTACCATTTATGCCTTCATGTAGAAACTTATATATATTACTTCCTATTGATTATATGTTCGAATCAATTGAAGCTATTGTTGTACCTAGATGTGATGCTTGGAGTGTTTCTAAAATTTTAATTAAAAATATTTTTACAAGACATGGAATGCTGAGAGTAATTATTACTGATGGAGGATCTCATTTTAGGAATAAGGGAATCAAAAAATTAATTAAGAAATATGATATTATGCATAGATTCTCTACTGCTTATCATCTTCAGACCAGCGGTCTAGCAGAGATATCAAATCATGAAATTAAACGTATTTTAGAAAAAGCTGTAAATCCTTATAAATTGAATATGTCTGCTATACTAGATATTGCATTATGGGCATATAGAACAACTTATAAGACTCATAAAAGAATGTCCCCATACAGACTGATATTTGGAGAAACATGCCACTTACCAGTAGAATTAGAGCATAAAGCATTTTGGGCTATTAAGGAATTTAATTTTAAGCTAAAAGATGCTGGTGAGAAAAGATTATTACAACTCAATAAACTTGAGGAAATATAAATGAAGCATATCATAATGCAAAAATTATAAAGAAAAAATGACAATATTGCATGTTCGGAAGATTATTCAGAAGAAATTTGAAACAAGATAAGAAGTTCTATTATATAATATAAGATTGACATTGTTTCTAGTAAAATTGAATTACAGATGATTAGGACCATTTAAAGTGATTAAAGTCTATCATTATTGAATTATTGTTATTAAAGATCCTAAAACTGGAAAGGTATTTAAAGATAATGGGCATCGTTAGAAACATTATTATGAAGGGCACATACCTCAATTTAAAGAGGTTTTAATGTTAAGTCAACCCAACTAAATAAATGGTGTGTCAGGCTGATGATGTTAAACCAAACATTTTTTTGGAGACAACCCATACATATATGTCTATGTATTACTATTTTGTTTGATAAGTGTCTTACTGATTAGTAGATAATAATCCTACATAACTGAATTTATTATAAATTAAGTCAAATATTGGTATTGGAGAAAAAGTTGGACTTAAATTGGAAGAAAAATTAAAGTCACAAAATTTTGGCCACTAGCGCCGACGGTACCAGAATGGGTAACGACGACTCCCAAAAAATTGAACCTCAGTGCCGGCAGTGCCAATTGAGAGCCCTGACGGTGCCAAAAGCAATTTGACGGTTCAGACGACTTTTGGAGGACTTTGGAGAGAATTCACTCCATAATAACCACTGGGAGGTGTTTTTAATGTGCAGAAAACTTCCTATGATGCCTAGAAACTTCCTATTTTGGATTGTATGGCTTCCAATTCTAGAAATACTTGAAGGTATGGAGTTTTCAATAAACGAAATTTTATTAATTTTGTCGTGCAGATATTATATGATAAAGGTATTACAAAGAAGAGATTGATCAAGGAGAGAGGATTTGTTAGTCATGGATCGATCAATCCAAGTGCTCCGGTTGACAAGATCATTTTGCAAAGGTGATGGGAAGTTCTTTGTTACACTACTACTACGGTTGTTGTGCCTGTAGTGAAGGACTTCTATGTAAATCTACATGGAATTACCCAAAGAGTTGGCTTCGTTCGAGGTAAGGCTGTAACATTTACTCATGCAAGGATTAGTGAATTGTATGTGATAGAAAATGTTCCAATTTTTCATTATACAAATTTCATTCCTACGCGAGATTTGATGCAAGAAGTTTATAATTTTCTAACGGATGAAAGTGATATGTGGGAAGTATGAGATGAAGGATATATTAGTTTTCCTGCTTCATCACTTAATCCAATTTCGAAGCAGTGGCATTTCCCTCCATTAACTTTGTCAATCACCGGTACTGGGATAAGGAGTACCCTCCTAAGTTGGTATTTGTCGGCACTATTTTTTGTTGAAGTGTTGCCAGTAAGAAGCTGTCGGTTACCGGAATTGAAATCCCATCACCAGCTTCAAAAGGACGTTTTAATTTACGTATATATTTAGTTTTAGAAAAATATTAAATCAAACTAACCCCATATTTTTCGTAATTTAAATGAAAGAGCACTATACCTCAAATTCGTATCTATCCTGAAGGATAAACACAAGACTTGAGGATGAGGCTCGATCAAATAAACTAAGGAATGTATGAAATTTGTTTGGTCTGCGAAACCTTCGTATTTGCCGACAAGTTCCCCTACTTAATATAAATGAATTAAATAGAGTTTATATTAAGCTGTGTTCGGACATACTTCCTATAAGGGCAAGCCCTTATAGTTAATTACATCTTAAAGGACCAAAGTCACCTAAGAAGACTCTCAATAAAAATTTGGAAGTATTATCTTCAAGGAGTTTCAAAGGGTAGGAATTTTCAATGACATCAGACGAAAAGGTGTGAAAGGGGATTTGTTCAAATTTGGAACATTTTGTTGTAGAGTCCAAAGGAAGAAGAACTAGGGGATGTCATGGATCCAGAGGAGAACCTCAGTGACTTCCCAAGCTATCCTAATGTTTGGCTTCAATTTTGAGGAGAAATTTTTAAGTGTTTCATCCTGCCAATTTTATTAGTTAAGGTTTACATACGTGTGACACTATCACACAAATATCTTGGAAAATGTGAGGGTATAGGTCTTGATGGATGAAAAGCTTGGAATCCTAAGACGAGTTAGAGCTTATATTATATAGCAGGGCTATACAAAGGCCTAAAGATAAGACGAGGATTTATGTTGCATAAGCACGGAACCTCGAAGTCCTATGGCTTTGTTGTTTATATCTAAAGAAGGAAGATTGGTTTAGTTGGGGAAGACAGGTTTTGATGTTGAAGATGGTCGTGCTTCCCACCATGCTAACTCCAAGTTCCTTGCCGCGATGAGTTTGAGTTTTCTAGTGTGTTAAGTTATGATGTCAAATCAGGTGGCCCAATGGTTGAAGTTCTTTACATTTTATAAGGCCATGTTAAAGTTGATTAGAGCGACACCGGTTAGGATCCTACAGTTCCCTCATTTTGGCACTACTATTTTCTATTGGATTCACTTAGTCCAAATGAATTTAGTAAACTCAACTTAATGAGTTCCATAATTTCATTTAGACTGTGGGGAGCCTCGTTAGCAACCGTAGGTTACCTCCTCCGAGGAATTCCCGATCATCCAATTAAGACATCTTAATTTAGTTGAAGTTGTAATTTTGTGTGATGTTTGTGATTAAATTTTGAGTTGTTTTATATTTTGAATGTTGTGGTGGTAAATTTTATTTTGATTGATTTCAGTTTAAGTTTTGGTCTTGGTTTTATGGCTATCCTGATAATTTTAGTTTTCATGCAGGGTGACATCATTGTTTAACATACAAATTACAGGTATAAAAGTACAGTATGAAAGTACAAGAAAGACGACGCTGAAAACTGTAAAAGCGTACTTGGCTAGTCTTCTCGTTCCACCACCTGAAACTCAAAAGGCATGTTAAGGTAGTTTATATGAAATAGGGAAGTAAAATTTTGACGACCTATCTAACCCTAGGTCATATCATGGTGGGTCATTAGGAGTTTAATTAAGGATGACGTTGCCAAGCAAAATATAATAAGTTTAGTGGATCTTTGAGGTATCCAACAGATCTAGAGAAAGAAGCAGGTCCGTGCTACTCTCTCACCGCCTGGTGGAAAATTCAGAGTTCTTTTAAACTTATTATGTTGCTTAACAATTCATCCTATAAATACCCTTAGTGCTCAGTGAGCATTGATGTCTCAATTATCCCTAAGAGTAAGGTAATTGTCATCTGTAATTTACTTTCGAATATTATGTGGGTGAAGACCCTTAAAGAGGCAAGTTAGTGTTATTGGAACACTTAGCCAAATTTTGAGAAGACCCTTAAAGAGGCAAGTTAGTGTTATTGGAACACTTAGCCAAATTTTGGTCCTAATTTGGCTTGTAGTGTTTGAAATATGTTCTAATTTTCAATGATGTTTACTTTTCTAATCTTAAATTAAATTTTTAGCCTAAGTCACTACTAAGCCCTTAAGACCTAGGTGAGTGTCTTAGTTAGTTTTGAAAATATTGGGCTTGTAGTGTTTGAAAGATGTTCTAATTTTCAATTATTTACTTTTCTAATCCTCATTTAAATGAAACTTGATTTAGCCTAAGTCACTACTAAGCCCTTAAGACCTAGGTGAGTGTCTTAATTAGTTTTGAAAAGGTTAAGCTTTAGGTGGTCATGATTAATTATTTGAATTTCATTTGAAAAATAAATAATGATTTTAAATTGATTAATTATTGACTTTAAAAGTCATACCCCTAAGTCGTGGGTTCATTTTATTTTAATAAACTTCCAAATTTTAATAATTTAGAAATTTATTAACTTATCTTTTCAATTAAGAAAGTGAGGTTGTTTTCTACCAATTAACCTCTTATGTTTCTAAAATCCAAATTAAGATTAGAGGATGCCCATTTCCCTCCTTGAATTAAGCCTAAATTTTAATTAAGGCTAAATTTCTAAAATTACACATAATGCTCTAACACTTCATAATTTGTAAAATTCAATTGAAATGACTTTGAAAATTTTATCATGCCTCATTTATGGGTCAATTAAGACATCAGAAGAGAAAATGTGATTTTTTGAAAATTTAATTTAACTTATATAGTTATTTTCATGCAAAAAATAGGATTTTTCAAAGAAAATTCCTAACTTGACAAAAGTAAATCCTAATCCCTTGAAATTTTTACTGGAAGTAGACATAAACCAGGGAAGCTTTTGGAACAAAATTCATGAATTTTTGAATTTTATTTAAAATTTAAGAATTATTTTAATTTTTGGGGTATTTATTAAATATAAAATATTTTAAATAGGGAAAATTAAGTTTTATATTTTTTAAAAAATATTCCCAAGGTTAGAAAACTTAGTGAAGAAAATTTTTTATTTTTATTAGTTATATATGATTTATTGGAATTATTTTTAGTGAAAACCTATTTTTTAGCCTTTAAAAAATTATTTTTAAGCTTATTTAGAAATACAGGAAAAATATTCTAATTGTTCGTAAGTACTTAGGAAGCAATTTAGAATATTTCCATGAATTTTATTATTTTTATGATATTTATAGATTTTTAATAATTTAAATATTTAAAATAGGTTAAAAATCAAATTTTCATTTAAAACTCTATTTTTTTTTTAGAAAATACCCCAAATCACTGAAAACTCAAAAAAGTAAGTTTTATAATTTTTCAATTTATATTTTTATTTTTAAAAAGCATTTTAGTGCCAAAAATATTATTTATCTTTAAAAATCAACTTAAGTTACCAAATGAACTCAAAATACTTTGGAATTTGTATGGTGAGTTCTCTGCATCCTAAACAATAGTGGAGATAAAAAATTAAGTCATTTTGTTGTTTGTATTTTCAAAATTAATTATGTTAGTGATTTAGGTTTGTAATTATTAGGGTATTTTGAATGACTTGGCTCATGAGAAATTTTCCTAAAGGCTCTCTGGTCATCATACACCTTTCAAAATTTTCTTGGATTTTTCTATGCAACATGCTAATTTCCATGATTATTTTAAGCAAATAATGGACATAAAATTGAAAAATATGATACTCTACCTAGGGACCTCCTCTGACTTTGAAAAACTCAGGGAATGTTCCTTAAGATAGAGGCAACAACATGCTAAAATTTCAAGACATGGTGATATTACTACATGCATGGAGAATCAAAACATCCAAATTTGTGTTTAATTAATTAAAAATAAAATATGCATGAAATGGACTCCAAATCATTTCCACATTATTCTCCTCTGTTCACTGAGCAAGAGGGTATTTTTATTTTTTATTCTTATAATTTTTCTACACCAAGATATGAATTTTTAAAGCTATGGATCATTTTTTGATTTTTTTAAATTCCCTATTTAACTATTTAAATGCGCGGCGCTGACTGTATCATAGGCAGCTCCAAAAGCACGCATGGAACGCTCTGGTTGGACGTCGCCATCCACGTAGCTGCTGACTCGGCCCGCGGTTCATGTAAGGGAAAGCTGTCTGGCTCAATCTCCTCCATCCATCAGATACACGCGAGATCGGATGGCCCCCCGTCATCATCCCTGATAGAGTGATCCCGTGATCGTCCACACTAAAAACCTAAGATCTCAGCCTAGAATAAACCAAATCACCTCGGGTTTGATCGTATGGACTCGTCTAAGTGAGACGAACATATCCATACGACAATCAAGCAATTAAATTAAGCCTAATTAAATGGAGAATCAAAATAGGCTCGAGAGGAGGAGAGGTTCAATACCTTAGCTCTTAGAAGGGAAGATTCGATCAGAGAGTCTCGACACATTCGTTGGGGTCCAAAGAAGCTAGGGATTAAGCCTCTTGCTATAGTGAAATGTCTAGACCCAAATTTGACCAAGGCCAACTTCAGGTGTTGGTCTAGAGCTATGCTAGGGACTCTGTGGAAGGGGGATTTTATAGGGCTTTGGCGTCTCTCAATATGGTGAAGGTGTGGGTGAGTTTAATTTGAGTTTGGTGGAGTTTAGAGGTGTGGAGAGCATTGTTCTGTCTCCGGCAAGGTTTTGAGCTAAAAAAATTGGGCTCCGGCAAGGGGATTTAGGGCAATGTGTTGGTTGGGTTGCACTGAGGAGGTCTCAAAGAGTCTTTGGGATCAATTTGGGGAAATCTCTTAGAGGAATTTTGAGCTCTCCCTCTATGGTCGTGGAGGGAAGCATTTTATAAAAATGGCCTTAAGCTTGCTGCTGACCGACTTCTTTTTTTAGTTGACAAATACAAGAATTTGATGACGTTACTAGAAGATTAAATTTTCCAGCAACAATGTTCAAATACTTGATCGTGACTTTATAGATTTGTCTAATTTGATTAAGTTGTATAATTATAAAATTCAATAATGTCAAAGTCAAATTTGTCAAGGCAAGTATACGTATCGCTCAAGTAATATAGGGCTCTAATGGAGTCCTATATATGGATCCCACAGAGAGTGTTTTAGAATCACAAACTAAGACTTTTAGAAAAGCAAGACTTTAATCACAACAACGACATTCAATTTGCATATCTGTCACTAATAGGCAATTGAAATAAATAGATAATTTTAATAACTAATAAATAACTAATGATATAAAGTAGGGTTTTATTGTGATATTCAATACATAAGAAAGCATCCATCTCCTTGTCAAGAAATTACTGTGAATGGATAAAATGAATTAGTTCAATTTATATTGTGTCAAATAGGAGCATACAAATTCTTTACCCTTTGGTCCAGGCATAAGGAACATTGACTAATCTTATGCTTGGTTACTGATCCTGGGGCTAGGCTGGGAGGATACCGGCTCTCACTTCGGAGCTCCCATGTTCCCCTTACCTAAGGGCTAACATCTACACATCAACACCCAAACAATAGGACCAAATTGAGGATTTTAGTTTGTCACTCTAAAATCTCCAATTCTTCGCCCGATAATAATATTTCTTTATTTATTTGCACCCAACTTCCAAGGGTTTTGACCTCCTTGAATCTTGGATGTAACCTTCACTTTAGTTGTAAAACTCAACATATTTTAACAAATCAATTTGCTAGATTGAAAGTAAATTAAGATCTAAGTGAAAAGATCATCATAATTTTCTAAACATTTTCATGGCTTCACCAATTGAAATCACCATTTCACAAATCTTGAGACAAGGAGAAAGACAGAAAAAACTACTCAAATCTCATGGGGAAAACACAACAAAACTCAGCATTCATATATAAAATCATAGTCATACAAACTACAATAAGTAAATAACTTATCTCTAATTTCTGCTCAAGAACACTCCTTGAAGTTCCTCTGAATCTCTTCCTTTCTTTACAGCACACGAAATTCCTTTTCGAAGTAGCAAGGAGGAAGAAATCTCTCACTTTCCCTCCACTCTTACAATCTCTCAAAGAAATCTTCACAACTGTTACACACTAATGGAATCTCTCTAACATCCAGGACTTCTAGCAACTATCTCCCCGCTCTATTTTTCGGCCAAAATGTTCTTTTAAAGTTGTAGATGAGCTTTCCCAAGAGTTGCCTAAGCATCCCTTCAAAATTTGGCCTTATCCAAAGCTTGAGTAGGTATAACAGTCGATCTCACCGTCGGTGGGCTTCTAGAGAATTTTTGTCCTGTAGTCTCGGAAAAATCTCGCCGTCGGCAACGTCGAGGGCGCCGTCGGTGGCCTAGTTCAAATCTTCACATTTTGGTCCTTTTTGCTCCAAATTTGCTCCTTTTTGCATCTTTTGCTCCAATGACCCTAATTCCTTATTCCTGCAACAAAACATCAAAAATACCTTTCTTTAAAGTGTAATATCATCAAAAAAGTATAAAATAGGTATGAAAATCTCAACATAATTTCCTTTGGTCAAAATCCCCCAAACTTAACTATTACTTGTCCTCAAGTAATTTTAGTACTATATAAAAGTTATGATCTAATGCAATAAAGTTTTATTTCAGAAATACGATAAGTTTGATTTAAATAAATATCATAGTGAGATTTTCAGAAACAAATTCAAGTAATTGAATTAATTATGTAGCTATCAGATTATCTAGTCATCAAGTTTAAGTGTTCTAGTCTTCTATTTATTTCAAGAATGACTATATGTTGTAATATTAAGTCACTTAGAATATTCAAAAGATAAGAATTTCATGAGAACTCTACTAGTAAAATACTATTCCATAAATATAAGTTCAAGAATGTATTTAAGTTTTTGCTTTAGGTAGGTCCACTGAAGCCAATTTCTGATTAGGCATATCCTCAAGCTTCTCCTCACTTCCATAATTTTTTCTTTCTTTTGTCTTTTTCATTTAGATTGTTTTCAATCCTATATATTTTACTTTCATTTCAGGGATTGTTTTTAATCCTTTCTTTTTCCTTTTTCAAGTGAGGATTACTATATCTAGATAGCCTTTAGTGATTTTGAACTTCACTTTTCTTTCCCTAAATTTGAAACTCAATGCATTTCTTTACCTTATAAATATTTCATAGTTTTTACATCATTGAGCCCCAATCTTTTCTTCTCAAATGAATTTCCAGATTCTTAATACTTTGAAATATAGTTTCCTTTACTTTAAATAATTAACTATAATCTTATTCTCTTATACTAAATATCTTAAGTTACAAAATTAATTTTCATTACAAAAATATTTCTTTATATCTACCATAATATTTAAATTGTTACAAAAAATATAGTTACCTGAATTAATATCATTACATAAAATCATATAAATAATTTTTGAAAATATTGAAATAGAGGACATTTAATAGTTAATATTTTTCTTCCCTCCCCGAAACATTAAATTTTTAAATATGAAATAATACAGGTGGAAAGAAAAACTATAAATATAAATCATACCTCAGTATTGTAGGCATTTTCATCATTCTAAAATTTCTGCAGGCCTTTTCAAATTTTTACTTCACCTGGTATGTAATATTAGGAGCTTTCTACACATATAAATCATTAGAGAAATTTTTGGGTAATGAAAATTTGAAATAAGTATAAAACTAAAACAACATTTCCTAACACAATCACAATACTAAACAATTAAAATTAAAATGCGAAATAAAAATCACATTACAATCCATAATTCTACTCGATATCTATTAAACTACACATGTACATTTAATTACCACACTAACTTTATAAATATTAAAATTATCCAAAGACCCAAAATAATAAAAATGAAAGTTCAAATAGACAAACATCCATTTATATTACAAAAAGATTACATAAAAAAAAAATACAAACATAAGTACATCACTTTCATTCTATATCAAAATCCCAAGCTATATCTTCATCTCCTTGATCAGCAGGTGGATTGGGTTGATACTGAGCATATCGGGGGCACTCAGGAAACGTAACATCAAGCTCACCTTTGTAGTGTCAGGCCTGAGCTTCATAATAAGCTATCTTAAAATTTGAATGCCTCTGCAGGTACTCACTATCATAATCATGTCAGCGTTCTAAACCTCCAATCTTTTCACTTATCAATTATAGCTCTTCCGTTGCAAGGTCAACTCATTCATCAAATCAGAGAGGGTAGGGGAACTAGAAGGTGTAAGGTCATAACTTATAGAGGGGACATCTCTACTAGTAGAAGGTTCTTGATTTCTACTCCCAGTTCTCCATTTCTCATGGGATTCATAAGTATTAGATTAGTCTTACTAATGGGTTTCATAGGATAAACCCATTCTTCATCTCCAAATTCTACTAAAGAAAGTTTACAAGTTGTATAGATAAGTTCAGGATGTCCTAGACCTCCACTAGTCTCACTCCTTGCTGTAGTCAATACATTCTTAAGAATTATTCTCCCTAGATTTATAGTTGTACTATTTTGAATACAAAAATTAAGAATAGCTCTATCTCTAGTTAACTTACTATGGTGATAGGTCGGTAACAGAGTAGAGAAAATGAAATAGTGTCACGCCTTAGAGCTGGCATTCAGCATGGAAGCAGAAAAATTTACCCATTCTCGCTATTTTATCTTCCGTGTTCCATTCCCATCGGTGAGAAAGTTGATCACATCATTGAGGGGGCATTCCATTTTTCTAAAGGATTTATAGTGGCAGCTATAGGAGTCTGGGATTTCATAAAAAGTGTTGATGTGGGCGGCAGTAAACTCAACCGGGAATCCACGCACTTAAATGATTCCATCCTCAGAATAAATCACATTGGCATAAAACTCCTTCACAACATTTGCATCTGCTTTATTAGTGGTGTAACAAAATTTTTCCCACCTCCGCTCTGGAATAACTCGTTTGATTTCTCCTACCTGACTTTCAAAAACTCGATCTTGTATGCACTTCTTTTATTTAAATATGGAAGTAAATTTTGTTTGAGCCATCGCATTGATGAAGCGAGACTCGTCGAACTCAACTCTTCTCTTTTGTCATGGAGTCATTTCAATCTAATCAAATTATAGAAAAATTCCAAAAATTACTTCAAATATGTAAATCATGGCTTCCAACAGCAATTCTAAGAGTTCAACATTAAGATCCATGAATTTCTTCTCAAATTTTCTTCACATTCTCAAATTTTTTGATTCAACAATAAGATCCATGAATTTCTTCCCAAATTTTCTTCACATTCCCAAATTTTTTGGATATTCTCAATGTGGGAGAAATTCATGGTGAAAATCAAATATTTTTAGCTTGGAGTGAAGCTCTTATCTAAAGATGATCAAATTCAGTGTCAAAAAACCTTGAAATTGCGTCCCAATCAAAGATCTTTCAAGCCTTAAGTCAAAAATGACATTTTTAGGAGGAAATGGATAATGAATAGTGGCGGTTGACTGGTCAAAATTGCGGTTAAAGGTGTTTTTTGTGAGCTCTTCATTAACGTGGTAGATGGCGTCGTCGGCGCGCTTAACTTGAATTTAAATGCTAAGTCTCAGGAAAATCCCGCCGTCAGCAGCGTAGAGGGCGTCGTCGGCGGGCTTTATTGATTTTGTTCAAATTCTGGATTTTTGCAATTTCGATCAATTCCAAGCCTAAACAACATCCGTTTAATCATGATAGATTTTAAATAACTAAATGATGTACTTAGCACATATAAACTTTCACAACACAAAACATCACATTTATATATAAATTCTAAGGGGTACAACATATGTTACATAACACATCTAAGTTTGGTATTTTCTCAACCTCAATACATTAATTCAGCGTCGCAATCCAAGCCACAACACTCAAAAAACTAAAAACAAAACATCCTATGTTTAGTCTCAACAATACAGAGATCTATAAGCATAATTCTAAAGCAAAGCAAATACAAATTTCAAATCAAAATACATAGATAGACATATAAATAGTAATATAAATCTATTAATCCTCAGACTCAGTACTCGATTCTCCTTTGAGATCACCCAATGATTGCACATGAACGAAGAGGTTGTATAAGGGTCGAAATGGAAATTCTTAGTAGAATTCTCCTCTATCAATTTCATCCTCCTCATCAGTCGTATCAAACTATCTTCTAAATGTCTAAAATGTTTGAAATGCTTTTTCATCCTCCAGTCCAGATGATCGAAGAAATCAAAGATATTATTAATTGCATTCATGACATTTTGTACCTCCTTTTCCAATTTCTTGATTCGGCGCAAGATCACCAAAGACTTATCAAGGACTAAGGGTGGAACTGGCAGTGAATTCTAAGATGATTGACCAACTATCATGGCTATGTCAATTTCATCCTCAAATGATGGGAATCTTTTAGTTGGATCCAAAGGCTTCCAAGGCAGCAATACTTTTTCCCAATTCTCATAGGAAACTTGGAACTGACTGCAAAGTGAGAAAATTTTGGAGGGGTATCCAAGCCCATAAGTTGATTCATGAATGATCAGGCGCAAAACTGACTTCACAATTATAGATCCAACGTGGATCGGCAGTCCCCTTTGGATGAAGAAATTCAAAATGGCACCTTCTTTAGAAACTTTACCTATCTTCATTGTTGGTAACAATTTCACAGAAATAAAAAAGTGCCAATGTTTAGAAACGGGATTCAGAAGTGTTGCAGAAAAACTAACATACCCGTTTTCTCTTGTTTCCCAATCTTCAGTTTCTTCTATTAAATACTGGTAAATCCCATTCATCTGGTTTCTCGTTGGGACAAAATTTGAATAGTGGCAGATAGGAACATTTTCTATCATATATAATTTGTTGATCCGTGCAGGAGTGAAAGTGGTCCATCTTCCTCGTACATATTCCTTGGTTGATTCCATGTAAATTTGCATAAAACTCTTTTACCACTGGAACCACCACGGCGGCAGTAGTGTAGCACAACACTTCCCATCTTTACCGCACTATTGTTTCTTCAATATCCGTCGTGGGATTATTCAATCCACAATTCACGAATCCTCGTTCTTTGATTAATCTTTTCTTCTTCAACAACTTGTTGAAGATTCGCTGCACTTCCGCACTAATAAACTTCTGTCGATTGAAAACTCGCATTCTGGGATTATCAGGGGAATTGGACGCTATGGAAATGGAATTGGTAGTTTCACTTCATTTTTGGAGGGAAAATATGAATTAGAATTTGAGTTTTAGAGTTTAAAAAGACAATTTCCGCCCAAAAACCATCAAAAACCACCATTCGAACATAAGAAACCTTCAACTTACCGGTCTCACCGCGGCGGGGTCGAGGGCATCGTCGGCGCTCTTCTGTATTAATTTTGTCTGGACTCTCGGGAAAACCCACTGTTGGCGGCTTTTGAGGGTGTCGTCGGCGGCGTCGAGGGCGCCGTCGGCGCTTAAGGTAAAATTTTCATAGTTTTGCTCTGGTCCAAATACGTTCCAACTTTCTTCATGGATCCAATTATTAAGATGTTTCAAGGGTAAATAAGACTAGTATAGCTTAATACTACCATAAATTAGCGATAATCCCAAATAAAACATACTATAGTTACTATAAAAAATAAAGATAAATATGGGTTGCCTACCATAAAGCGCTTGGTTTAACTGATCATTAAAACGTCTTTAAAATTTGGTCTTTCACGCTCATAATATGGTTTTAATCTATGACCATTTACTTTAAATCTATTTCCCATTTTCTGATCTTCAATTTCAATAGCTCCGTAAGTATAAACTTGAGTCACAGTAAATGGCCCTAACCAACGAGACTTCAATTTCCCAGGAAATAATTTCAACCTAATGTTGCAAAGTAAAACTTCTTATCCTGGTTCCAAGTGCTTTTGGTTAATCTTCCGATCATGCCATAACTTTATTTTTTCTTTATAAATTATGTTGTTATCATAAGACTCATTTAATTGTAACAATCTCTTTTTACCAGCATCTTTCAAATTATAATTAAATTCTTTAATCGCCCAATATGCTTTATGCTCCAATTCTACTGGTAAGTGACAAGTCTTTCAAAAAATCAGTCTGTAAGGAGTCATTCTAATAGGAGTTTTATAAGCAGTCCTGTATGCCCACAATGCAATATCCAATCTATAGGACCATTCTATTCTACTAAGGTTTACAGTCTTTTCAAGTATTTGTTTAATCTCTCTATTAGAAACTTCAACTAACCCACTGGTTTGAGAGTGATAAGCCGTAGAGATTCTGTGAATAATATTAAACTTTTTTTGACAATCTCTGAATATATTTATTCCTAAAATGGGATCCTCCGTCATTGATAATCATTCTATGCATTCTGTATCTAATGAAAATATTCGGATCCTCCATCAGTAATAATCATCCTAGGCATTCCGTATCTAGTAAAATATTTTTCATTAACCTCCGTCAGTGATAATCATTCTAGGCATTCCGTATCTAGTGAAAATATTTTTTATTAAAAATCTCGAACACTTTTAGCGTCACAACGAGGTAAATCTTGTGCTTCAATCCACTTTGAAACATAGTCTACCGCAACTAATATGTATAAGTTCCCATATGAAGGGTTTAGCGCCACCAGCGAGGTAAAGCTTGTGCTTCAATCCACTTAGAGACGTAGTCTACTGCAATTAATATATACAAGTTCCGAGGGTAAATCTTGTGCTTCAATCCACTTAGAAACGTAGTCTACTGCAATTAATATATATAAGTTCTCTTGTGCTTCAATCCCACTTAGAAACATAGTCTACTGCAATTAATATATATAAGTTTTCAAATGAAGGAATAAATGGTTCCATAGAAACGTACCTCCGTCAGTGATAATCATTCTAGGCATTCCGTATCTAGTGAAAATATTTTTTATTAAAAATCTCGAACACTTTTAGCGTCACAACGAGGTAAATCTTGTGCTTCAATCCACTTTGAAACATAGTCTACCGCAACTAATATGTATAAGTTCCCATATGAAGGGTTTAGCGCCACCAGCGAGGTAAAGCTTGTGCTTCAATCCACTTAGAGACGTAGTCTACTGCAATTAATATATACAAGTTCCGAGGGTAAATCTTGTGCTTCAATCCACTTAGAAACGTAGTCTACTGCAATTAATATATATAAGTTCTCTTGTGCTTCAATCCCACTTAGAAACATAGTCTACTGCAATTAATATATATAAGTTTTCAAATGAAGGAATAAATGGTTCCATAGAAACGTACATCAAAAATCTTGAAACACTTTTAGCGTCACAACGAGGTAAAGCTTGTGCTTCAATCCACTGAGAAATGTAGTCCGCTGCAATTAATATATTNTTTCTCTATTAGAAACTTCAGCTAACCCACTGGTTTGAGGGTGATAAGCAATAGAGATTCGATGAATAATATGAAACTTTTCTGCCAATCTCTGAATACATTTATTCATAAAATGAGATCCTCTATGAATAATATTAAATTTTTCTGCAAATCTCTGAATATATTTATTCCTAAAATGGGATCCTCCGTCAGTGATAATCATTCTAGGCATTCTGTATCTAGTGAAAATATTTTTCATTAAAAATCTTATCAGTGATAATCATTCTAGGCATTCTGTATCTAGTGAAAATATTTTTCATCAAAAATCTTGAGACAATCATTCTAGGCATTCCGTATCTAGTGAAAATATTTTTCATTAAAAATCTTGAAACACTTTTCGCGTCACAACGAGGTAAAGCTTGTGCTTCAATCCACTTAGAAACATAGTCTATAACAATTAATATATATAAGTTCCTAAATGAATNAATATATTTATTTCTAAAATGGGATCCTCCGTTAGTGATAATCATTCTAGGCATTCTGTATCTAGTGAAAATCTTTTTTATTAAAAATCTTGAAACACTTTTAGCATCACAATGAGGTAAAGCTTGTACTTCAATCCACTTACAAACGTAGTCTACTACAATTAATATATATAAGTTCCCAAATGAAGGAATAAATAGTCTCATAAAATCTAATCCCCAAACGTCAAAGATCCCAACTTCTAACATGAAATTCAAAGGTGTTTCATTTCTTCTAGATATATTGCCTACTCATTGACATTGATCACAAGTTTTTATGTATCTATAAACATCTCTAAAGATGGTAGGCCAATAAAAAANATTAATATATATAAGTTCCCAAATGAAGGAATAAATAGTCTCATAAAATCTAATCCCCAAACGTCAAAGATCCCAACTTCTAACATGAAATTCAAAGGTGNGCCTACTCGTTGACATCGATCACAAGTTTTTATATATCTATAAACATCTCTAAATATAGTAGGCTAATAAAAATCAACTTGTAAAATTTTATAAGCAGTTTTATCGATCCCAAAATGTCCTCCAAATTCAGAATCATGAAATTTCTAAATTATTAGCTCAGTTTCATCATAAGATACACATCTTCTCATACTCAGATCCTTACATTGTTTATATAAATAAGGCTCATCCCAAAAATATACTTTCGCATCATGAATAAATTTTCTTTGTTGTTGTTGTTGTGTCAGTATAGGTGGCAAAATATCACTTACAATATAGTTAATAATATCAGCATACCATGGTATTTTCCACTCACTAACATTATAAAGTTGTTTATCAGGGAAACTGTCTGTAATTTCATTGTCGGTGTTAGTAAATTCATGGTTTGCTAATCTCAATAAATGATCAACAATTTGATTATCAGTTCACTTTCTATCAATAACCACAAGATCAAATTCTTGCATTAATAGTATCCATCTAATCAACCTTGGTTTGTCATCCTTCTTTGCATTAGATATTTAATAGCTGAGTGATCAGTGTGCACAACACATTTAGCTCCAATTAAATATACAAAGCATACACAATGACGAGTAACTCTTTTTCAGTAACAGTATAATTAATATGTGCATCATTAAGAGTTTTACTAGCGTAGTATATCACCTTAAAATTTTTTTCTTACCTTTGTCCAAGGATAGATCCAATAGCATAATTTCTAGCATCATCCATCAGTTCAAATAGTTTCTCCCAGTTAGGTGAAACTATAATAGGGGTTGTGATTAATTTTTCCTTTAATAACTTTAAGGCATTTAAACAGCTCAGTTCAAATGGTTTCTCCCAGTTAGGTGAAACTATAATAGGGGCTGTGATTAATTTTTCTTCTAATAACTCCAAGGCATTTAAACAGCTTTCAGTAAATTCAAATTTCTTGTTCTTTTCTAAAAGTTGGCATAGATGTTTAGTAACTTTTGAGAAATCTTTAATAAAACACCTATAAAAACCAACATGTCCAAGAAAACTCCTAACTTCTCTTATNAACACATCTTCTATAACTCCTTTAGGATATGTAACCAAACGATCCGCCAATTGTAGAGTTACAAAAGTAGGCGAGACTTCTTCTAATCCTAATCTTTTAAAAATTGAAAGAGGCATAAGATTAATGCTGGCTCCCAAGTCAAATAAAGCTCTTCCATAAAATTTTTCATCGATAGCACACGATATAGTGAAGCTTCCAGGATCTTTGAATTTTTCAGGAAACTTTTTCTGAATAATTGCACTACACTTTTCGCTAAGTGCAACAGTTTCGTTTAACTTCCTTTTCTTGTTCAGAATATCTTTCATAAATTTCACATAATTGGGCATTTGCTCTAAGCTTCCTTTTCTTGTTCAGAATATCTTTCATAAATTTCACATAATTGGGCATCTGCTCTAAAGATTTTACAAGGGAATGTTCACCATTAACTTCTTAAGAATTGCTAAAAATTTAGAAAATTGTTTATTCTCTTTGTGTTGCTTCAACCTTTGAGGAAAAAGTTGTGGAGGTTTCTCCACAGTAATTTTCATTGGTGTAAATGGATACTCTGAATCTGGGTACTCATGATCCTTCTCTTTTTTGGTATCCACTTTCTCTTTTTCATTTTCTATTTCTTTTTGCACTCTTGTCTCTAGTTTTTTTCCACTTCGTAATTGAATCGCCTTGATTTTTTCTTTTCCTTGATCTTTAGGATTTGGTTCCACAGTACTCGGTCCACTTCGTAATTGAATTGCCTTGATTTGTTCTTTTCCTTGATCTTTAGGATTTGGTTCCAAAGTACTTGGAAAAGTTTCTAATGTTTGGTTACTAAGCGCAGTAGCATTATGTCCTAATTGGTTTTCAATATTCTTAATAATAGTTCCTTGATATTGTAATTAATTTTCTTGAATCTGTAATTGATTTCCTTGATTTTATAATTGATTTCCTTGATTCTGCAATTGTTGACCCATGTTTAATATTAGCTCTTCCATAGATAACTTCTTCTCTTTAATTTGAGTATTACTATTAAATCTTAGAGGATAAGAAGGTCTATAGTTAACATTTCCCTGGTTGGTTGAATTTCCTAATGGGTTCGCTGAGTTGTTTGCCCATTGTTGATTTGTAGAAGAATTGTTATTCCAATTGAAATTTGGATGATTCTTCCAACCTGGGTTATAATAGTTAGAATATGGGTTGTTGGGTCTATTAATAGCATTTAAGGTCTCATATGAAGGTTGCACATCCACAAATTTCCAGATGAATTTTCTTCCATCATAGGAGGTGTTGAAAAACATCCACAAATTGCCCAGATGAATTCTCTTCCATCACAAGAGGTGTTGGAGAATAATTCATCCCACATCTAATTTCTTTGATATTGCAGCAATCTGCAAAGCTAACATAGATATTGCATCAGAATCATGGATACTAGCTATTCTTTTAGGATTTACCCACTCAGAGGGCCAATGAAAAATGTTGGTAGCCATCTCTTCTATTAATGAATAAGCCTCATCGAAAGATTTTGACATTAGAGAGCCACCAGCCGCAACATCTATAATCGATCTAAGAGATCCCACTAATCCATTATAAAAGTTTTAATTATTAACCAATCTGGTAACGAATGGTGAGGACACTTCTTAAGAAGATCTTTAAATCTCTCCCAAGCTTCATATATTGGCTCTCCATCTATCTGACAGAACGATTTTATGTCATTTCTTAGTTTAGCAATTTTGGATGGAGGGAAATATTTGGATAGAAATTTCTGTGAAACTTCTCCCCAAGTTCTAATAGATCCAGGTGCTAATGAATTTAACCACATCTTAGCCTTATCCCTCACTGAAAAAGGAAAAATTCTAAGTCTAACAGCATCGTTTGCGACTCTGTCATATTTAAAAGTAGCACATAATTCTAAGAAACTAGGGAGATGTAAATTAGGATCTTCATTTGGTATACCTCCAATTTGATTGTTTTGTACCATTTAGATAATAGCAGGTTTAAGCTCAAATGAATTAACAACAACATCAAGATTTTGGATAGATAAGTGAATCTCATCTGCTGTAGGATTTGCATAACCTCTTTAGGGTCAAGGTTGGTGCTCATTTTCTATTCCGTGATTGTTCAGGTTGTTTTCAATTGTATCAAAATTTCTAGGTTCTCTTCTTAATTTTCTAATCCTTCTAACAGTGCGTTCTAATTCTGAATCGTAGGGTATAAGATTTTCAGGTCCAAATTTATGCATACAATTTGAAATCAGTACTCAGTAATTAATTTAAATATAAAAATATAAAATAAGTTACAATTTAAGTAAAATTTTCTAATAATCCGAATTTTTCCGTTACTAGGATCGTGATTTTACTCACTCACTCAATCACTCTGCGGCAACGGCACCAAAAACTTGACCAACTTCTTTTTGTAATCGACAAATACAAGAATTTGATGACGCTACTAGAAGATTTGATTTTTCAGCAACAGTGTCCAAAGATTTCATCGCGTCTTTATAGATGTGTCTGATTTGATTAAGTTGTATAATTATAATATTCAATAATGTTAAAGTTAAATTTGTCAACGCAAGTATACGTATCGCTCAAGAAATATAGGGCTTTAATGGAGTCCTAGATATTGATCCCACAGGGAGTGTTTCAGAATCACGGACTAAGACTTTTAGAAAAGTAAGATATTAATCACAACAACAACGTTCAATTTGCTTATCTGTCACTAATAGGCAATTGAAATAAATAGTTAATTTTAATAACTAATAAATAAGTAATAAATAAGTAATGATATAAAGTAGAGTTTGATTATGATATTCAATATATAAGAAATCATCCTTCTCCTTGTCAAGAAATTATAGTGAATCGATAAAATGGATTAGTTCAATTTATACCATGATAAATAGGGGCATACATATTCTTTAACCTTTGGTCTAGGCATAAAGAATATTGACTAATCCTATGCTTAGTTACTGATTCTGCGACTAGGCTGGGAGGATACCGGCTCTCACTTCAGAGCTCCCACGTTCCCCTCACCTGAGGGCTACCATCTACACATCAGCACCCAAACAATAAGACCAAATTGGGGATTTTAGTCTGTCACTTTAAAATCTCCAATTCTTCGCCCGATAATAATATTTTCCTATTTATTTGCACCCAACTTCCAAGGGCTTTGTCCTCCATGAATCGTGGATGTAACCTTCACTTTAGTTGTAAAACTCAACATATTTTAACAAATCAATTGGCCATATTGAAAGTAAATTAAGATCTAAGTGAAAAGATCATCACAATTTTCTAATGGCTTCACCAGTTCAAATCACCATTTCACAAATCTCGAGACAAGGGAAAAGACAGAGAAAACTACTCAGATCTCATGGGTAAAACACAACAAAACACGGAATTCATATATAAAATCAAATTCATACAACCTACAACAAGTAAATAACTTATCCTAATTTCTCCCCAAGAACACTCCTTGAAGTTCCTCTGAATCTCTTCCTTTCTTTACAGCACAGGAAATTCCTTTTCAAAGTAGCAAAGAGGAAGAAATCTCTCACTTTCACTCCACTCTTACAATTTCTTGAAGAAATACTCAAAATTTTTACACACTAATGGAACCTCTCTAACCTCCAGGATCTCTAGCACACTATCTCCCCGCTCTATTAATGGAAATTCTATACACTAATGGTAACCTCCAAGGCCTCTAGCACTCTTTAGACTCCTTAAACTTCTTCTATTTTCTACCAAAATGTTCTCTTAAAGTTGTAGATGAGCTTTCCCAAGAGTTGCCTAAGCATCCCTTCAAAATTTGGCCTTATCCAAAGCTTGAGTAGGCATAACTTTTGATCTCGCCATCGGCGGCCTCGAGGGTGCCGTCGGCGGGCTACTAGAGAATTTTTATCCTGTAGTCTCGAAAAAATCTCATCGTCGGCGGCGTCGAGGGCATTGTCAGTGGCCTAGTTCAAGTCTTCACATTTTGGTCCTTTTCGCTCCAAATTTGCTCCTTTTTGACTATTTTTGCTCTAATGACCCTAATTTCTTATTCCTGCAACAAAACATCAAAAATAATTTTCTTTAACGTGCAATATTATCAAAAACAGTATAAAATAGGTATGAGAATCTCAACATACTTTCCTTTCGTCAGCTGCCATGGCTAATTGGGGGGTGAAATGTGCTGCCTAGTTGGAGGGCAAAGAGGCTCTAAGCTTCAATTTGGATGAGGTGGCCTCTAGGTTTGAATTACGTTTAATCTCATTTGGGTGGCTATCAGTTTTGCCATGTTCTAGCCACAAGGCTGGCCAACTGGTCAGGGGAGGTGGCTAGGGAGGTCAGGTCAGCCAGGGGAATATGTCATAACAACTTAATGTGTTTAGGCTTTGTTTTGGAAAAAATATCCTAACCTTAAGCAAATATGGCATGAAATCCCTTAATTTAGGGGTCCTTTGGTCCATGGATTAGTTAAGATGGTTTTAAGAGGTTTAGACTGGCCACTAGGGTCCAACTAATGGCTGTGGAGTCCTTAATTTGGTGGATTTGGGGTAGTTAGGCCATCTTTAGTGCATGGGTTCAATGTGGGTTCAAGTGATCAAAGCTTGGGTTTGGGCTATTCTAGCCATTTCAATTGACCCATTTAATTAATCAACATTATGTAGATGATTGTTATGAAGATTTTTGGTGAAGGGTTGAAGTGATTTTGAGTTCAATTGGTGAGTCAATTTGCAGGATTTTTTAAATTTGGTCAATTTGAAAATATTGGGCTAGACATGGGTCTAGGTTGGGATAGATTTTGAATAAGTCTAAATTAAATGGTTCAAATGATAAATAGATGTTGTGAAGATTTTTCATGAAGGGATGGAGTGGAAATTTTTGGGCTAAGGCCATCAATTTTGTGAGATTTTGAGACATGGCCAATTTGGGGAAAAATTTGGGGCTTTTTGGACTTAGGTTGAAATCAAATGAAATTGAGGCCTCAAAAAGGCCAATTGAAGGTAAATTTTGATGTATGGGGATGTTTTGAAGGTTTTTCAACACAAATTGTGGCAAATGGAGTAGGCCATGGGTTCAATTTAGGGGAACCAAGTCATGGGGCCCAAATTGGGGTTTTTATCTAAATCAAAATTGCATTCAAATGATGGACTAATTGAGCTTG
Organism: Phalaenopsis hybrid cultivar; assembly: GCA_002079205.1. Classification (NCBI taxonomy): domain Eukaryota; kingdom Viridiplantae; phylum Streptophyta; class Magnoliopsida; order Asparagales; family Orchidaceae; genus Phalaenopsis; species Phalaenopsis hybrid cultivar. The sequence continues at coordinate 205,313 of JXCR01146771.1, read as the reverse complement.
GATTTTTTCTAGAATAGTCAAATTAAGAGTGGATTTGAGTTTAGAATTGAAATTGGGGTAAATTGAGACCAATTTGATAAACATTTGGAGTGATTTTGGGAAAATATGCGCCTTTAAAGGGCAATTTGGGGGTTTGGTTAATAGATGGACAATTTTTTCATGTGATAGTTGAGAAAAATAAAATTTGGAATATTTGGGGGGTTATGGGAATGCTTTGGATTTTTTAGCATTTTTGGAATTTTTGGAATTTTTCGGTAAGGACAGGTAATTTGGTAATTTGGCCAATTTTGGTGATTTTGGGTAGTTTGGGTGTTTTCATGGTGTTTGAAATGATTTTTAAACCAAGTTGGGTATTTTGGGTAGATTTGGGAATTTTGGCCAAATTTAGGGTCCCAAAGGTATCTAGGTAATTTGGAGGAATTTAGGGGCAAAAGGATAGATTGGGTATCTTTGTTGAGTTAGAGCGCCAACCACCATCAATAAGCCATGGACCAATGGAAACCCCATTTTGGGTCCTCTATGTAGTGATCTTAGCCAAACCCTAGCCTAGGGCTAACGTGGGTTTAGGGGACCACCTACATGAGTCTCCCAAAAGTATCAAGGGACCAAAGCCAGGAAATTTAAGTTTAGAATAGTTAGTGATTGTAAGTGCAAGTATGTACCTTAAGCCCTAGACCAACACTATGGGTCAACCCTAAGGTCCAGCAGTCCTAAGGGTGACTCATCTTGAGTTCCCCCATGGTGACCCCACCTATTAAGTGCTAGAGGTTAGGACCAATATGTGGAACTTCAAGTAGAGAAAAGATTAGAATTTCTAATGGTGAGAGTTCCTTGTCTAGTTTTCTAAGGTTAGTCTATAGGAAAGTTCTATGGCTAGACCTTAGGCTAATAAAGAGGAAAAACTAAACCTCAACCAAAATTGAGGTCAACAAATGGACCCCCAATATGTGTGGTGTGTTGGGAAAGCACACCGCGTATATTGGCGTTGATCGAAGAGATCAACAAAAATCTATACAAACTTATAAGTCAAAGACCCGAAAGTATGTGTAGAGTGTGTGTGTGTGATTTGCTTCTGCTGTGGAATTAGTAGGTGATCGTCTGACTGAAATCAAGGAGTAGGGACTCTCGTTTGGCATTGGAGAGTGAATTTTGAGTTTTGAAATTTCAGGTCTTTATAAAGGATGGGAATCAGTATATAAGTGTTGACTCCAAGGTGGGAATTGAAATTTGGGTATCAATCCTGAAATAAGAATTAGATGCAAATTTCCATTTAAGGTGGTCCTGAAACTTATTTCAAAAGATGAGAATAGGATTGTGTGGGAGGATCGAATCGAGATAGAAAACACAGAGGCTCACATCCGGCTCAAAAGGGCTNTTACTAAATATAGACATCATACATCTCTGGAATGTTGCAGGTGCATTACATAGTCCGAAAGGCATCCTTTGACAAGCAAAAGTTTTAAAAGGACTAGTAAATGTTGTCTTCTCTTGATCCTCAGAAGCAATAAGAACTTGATGGTAACCGGTATATCCATCTAAAAAGCAAAAATATTTGTGCACAACAAGTCTATCTACTATTTGGTCTAAAAATGGTAGAGGAAAGTGATCTTTCCTGGTGGTAGTGTTCAGTTTTCTATAATCAATGCAAATACTCCACCCAGTAACTTGTCTGATAGGTATTAATTCATTATTTTCTTTTGTTTCAACAGTCACTCCTCCTTTCTTAGGAACACAATGAATTGGACTTACTCACGCACTATCTGAAATAAGATACATAATTCTAGTGTCTAACCATTTCAAAATTTCATTCTTTACTACTTCTTTCATCATTGGGTTTAATCTCCTTTGTGGATCAACTCTTGATTTATATTGTTCATCTAATATATTCTGTGCATACAAAGTGAAGGACCGGTTCCTTTAATATCTGCTAAGGTCCAACCAAAAGCTTTCTTATATCTTTTCAATGTATCTAACAGTCTTTGTTCTTGTAAATCATTTAATTTTGAAGATATAATAACAGGTAATGTAGATGATTCTCCCAAAAACACATACTTCAAGTGGTTAGGTAATGTTTTCAACTTAAGTTAAGGTGGTTTTATAATTGAAGGAAATAGATTCTTATCAGCATTTTCTGTGATATCCAACATCTCAAATCTTTCTTAAACATAATCTAATTCTTCATTTTCTAATTTATCCAGAATAATTTCATCATTCTCTTCAATTTGTTCTTCAAAATGCTCTTCTTTTTCAAAATTCTTTTTATCTTCAAAATGTTCTTTAAAATGTTCGTTCAGTAGATGTTAAATAATTTTCATGCGAAAACATTCATTATCTCTCTCAATAGCAGGGTATTTCATAGATTTCACAATGATAAAAGTCACTTCTTGATCATTAACTCTCATAGTTAATTCTCCTTTTTTAACATCTATCATAGCTTTTGTAGTAGCTAAAAATGGTCTCCATAAAATGATAGGTATTTCTTTATCTTTCTCCATATCTAAAACAATGAAAGCCACAGGAAAGATAAATTTATCAACTTTTACTAACACATCCTCTATAACTCCCCTAGGATACGTAACTGATCGATCTACTAATTGAAGAGTTACAGAAGTTGTTGAGACTTCTCTTAATCCTAGTCTTTTGAAAATTGATAGAGGCATAAGATTAATGTTGGCTCCCAAGTCACATAAAGCTCTTCCATAAAAATTTTCACCGATAGCACACGGTATAGTGAAACTACCAGGATCTTTTAATTTTTCAGGAAGCTTTTTCTGAATAATTGCACTACACTCTTCACTAAGTGCGACAGTTTTGTTATCTATGAACTTCATTTTCTTGTTCACATTGCACTGCACTCTTCGCTAAGTGCAACAGTTTTGTTATCCGTGAACTTCCTTTTCTTGTTCAGTATATCTTTCATAAATTTCACATAATTGGGCATCTACTCTAAAGCTTCTACGAAGGGAATGTTTACCGTTAACTTCTTAAGAATTTCTAAAAATTTGGAGAATTGTTTATTATTTTTGTGTTGCTTCAATCTTTAAGGAAACGGTGGTGGAGGTTTTTCCACAGTAATTTTTATTGGTGTAAATGGATACTCTAAGTCTGGGTACTCATTATCCTTTTCTCTTTCAGTATCCACTTTCTCTTTTTCAGTTTCTATTTCTTTTTGCACTCTTGTCTTCAATTCCTTTCCACTTCGTAATTGAATTGCTTTGATTTATTCTTTTCCTTGATCTTTAGGATTTGGTTCCACAGTACTCGGAAAAGTTCCTAATCTTTGGTTACTAAGCGTAGTAGCCATGTGCCTTAATTGGTTTTCAATATTCTGAATAATAGCTCCTTGATTTTGTAATTGATTTCTTTGAATTTGTAATTGATTTCCTTGATTCTGCAACTATTGACCCATGTTATCAATTCTTCCATAGACAACTTCTTCTCCTTAATTTGAATCTTACTATTAAATCCTGAAGGATAAGAAGGTCTATAGTTAACATTTCCTTGGTTGGATGAATTTCCTAATGGTTTGTTTGCCCATTGTTGATTTCTAGAAGAATTGTTATTCCAGTTAAAATTTGGATGATTCTTCCAACCTGGATTATAATAATTTGAATAAGGGTTGTTGGGTCTATTAATAGCGTTTAAAGTCTCCTATGAAGGTTGAACATTCACAAATTGCCCAGATGAATTCTCTTCCATCACAGGAGGTGTTGGAGAATAATTCATCCCATAATGATCTAATTTCTTTGATATTGCAGCAATCTGCGAAGCTACCATAGATATTGCATCAGAGTCATGGATACTAGCTACTTTTTTAGGATTTACCCTTTTAGAGGGCCGTTGAAAATTTTTGGTAGTCATCTTTTCTATTAATGAATAAGCCTCATCAAAAGGTTTTGACATTAACGAACCACGAGCCGCAGCATCTATAATCGATCTAAGAGATCCCACTAATCCATTATAAAAATTTAGAAATATTAACCAATCTGGTAACAAATGATGAGGGCATCTCCTAAGAAGATCTTTAAATCTCTCCCAAGCTTCATGTTATGTCAATATTGAAATATTTGACAGAGCGATGTTATGTCAATATTGAAATATTTGACTCTCCATCAATCTGACAGAACGATGTTATGTCATTTCTTAGTTTAACAGTCTTTGATGGAGGGAAATATTTGGATAGAAATTTCTGTGACAGTTCTAAAGTTCTAATAGATCCAGGTGCTAACAAGTTTAACCACATCTTAGCCTTATCCCTCAGTGAAGAAGGAAAAAGTCTAAGCCTAACAACATCGTTTGAGACTCTGTCATATTTAAAAGCAGCACATAGTTCTAAAAAACTGGCGAGGTATAAATTAGGATCTTCAGTTGGTGTTCCTCTGAATTGATTATTTTGTACCATTTGGACAATAGCAGGTTTAAGCTCAAATGAATTAGCAGCTACATCAAGATTTTGGATAGATAAGTGAATTTCATTTGCTGTAGGATTTGCATAATCTCGTAAGGGTCTAGGTTGGTGTTCATTTTCTATTCCTTGATTGTTCATGTTGTTTTCCATTGTATCACAATTTCTAGGTTTTCTTCTTAATCTTCTAATCTTTCTAACATGGCGTTCTAATTCCGAATCGTAAGGTATAAAATTTTCAGGTCTAAATTTGCGCATACAATTTGAAATCAGTACACGGTAATATAATTAACTAAATATAAAATTAAGTTGCAATTTAAGTAAAAACTTTTTAAAAATCCTAAATTGTTCGTTACTCTTATACTCCCCGGCAGCGGCGTCAAAAAATTGACTGACTTTTTGTAAATCGACAAATACAAGAATTTGATGACTCTACTAGAAGATTTAATTTCCAGCAACGACATCCAAGGACTTGATCGCGACTTTATAGATGTGTATAATTTGAGTAAGATGTATAAATATATTATTCAATAATGTTAAAGTCAAATTTGTTAACGTTAGAATACGTATCGCTCAAGTAATATAGGGCTCTAATGGAGTCCTAGATATCGATCTCACAGGGAGTAGTTAAATCTATGGACTAAGATTTTATAAAAAGTAATACTTCAATTACAACAATGAAGTTCAATTTGCTTATCTGTCACTAATAGGCAATTGAAATAATTATGTAATTTTATCTATAAAATAGCTAATGAAGGTATAATTGTGATATATAAGAAAACATCCTTCTCCTTGTCAAGAAACTATAGTGAAATGGATAAAATGAATTAGTTTAATTTATATTGTGCCAAATAGGAGCATACCTATTCTTTACCCTTTGGTCCAGGCATAAAGAACATTGACTAATCCTATACTTGGTTACTGATTCTATGGCTAGGCTGGGAGGATACCAGCTCTCACTTCGGAGCTCCCACGTTTTCCTCACCTGAGGGCTAACATCTACACATCAACACCCAAACATTAAAATCGAATTGGGAATTTTAGTCTGTCACTCTAAAATCTCTAACTCTACGCCTGATAATATTATTTCTCTATTTATTTGCACCCAAATTCTAAGGGCTTTGACCTCTCTGAATCTTGGATGTAATCTTCACTTTAGTTGAAAAACTTAACATATTCTAACAAATCAATTGGCCAGATTGAAAGTAAATTAAGATCAAAGTGAAAAGATCATCACAATTTCTTAAACATTTTCATGGCTTCACCAATTCAAATCATCATTTCAAAAATCTTGAGACAAGGAGAAAGACAGAGAAAACTACTCAGATCTCTTGGGGAAAGTGTAACAAAACTCGGAATTCATATATAAATTCAAATTCATACAAACTATAAAAAATAAATAAACTTATCTCTAATTTCTCTCCAAGTAAACTCCTCAAAGTTCCTCTGAATCTCTTCTTATTCTTACAACACATAGAACTCCTCTTCGAAATAGCAAGGAAGAAGAAATCTCTCACTTTCTCTTCACTCTAACAACCTCTCGAAGAATTCCTCACAATCTCTTCACTCTAATGGAACCTTTCTAACCTCCAGGCCCCCTCTAGCGTTCTCTAGCGCTCTCTCCCTTTCTCTATTTTCAGCCAAAATGTTCTTTTAAAGTTGTGGATGAGCTTTCCCAAGAGTTGCCTAAGCATCCCTTCAAAATTTGGCCTTATCCAAAGCTTGAGTAGGCATAACCGTCGATCTCGCCGTCAGCGGCCTCGAGGGCGCCGTTGGCGGGCTTCTAAAGAATTTTGCCCTGCAGTCTCTGGAAAAACTCACCATCGGCGGGGTCGAGGACGCCGTCAGCGGCCTAGTTCAATTCTCCACATTTTGGTCATTTTCGCTCCAAATTCGCTATTTTTTGCATCTTTTTGCTCCAATGGCCCTAATTCATCATTCTTGCAACAAAATATTAAAAATACATTTCTTTAAAGTGCAATAACATTAAAAACAATATAAAATAGCTATAAAAACCTCAACATATTTTCCTTTGGTCACCTCTCGAGCTTCGACACTCTAGGGCTTCGACCCCTCTTAGGCTTTGGCGCTCTCAGGCCAAGCCTCCATGGATTCGGTACTCTCAGGTTTCGTCCTCTTGGGCTTTGACACTTTTGGGCTTTGGCATTTTTAGGCATTGACATTGTCGGGCTTCGACACTCTTAGGCTTTGGCACTGTTGTGCTTCAGCATTCTTGGACTTCAACACTGTTGTGCTTCAGCATTCTTGAACATTGACAGTCTGAGGCGTCGGCACTTTCAGGCTTCAGTACTCTTAGCCTTCGACATTCTTAGGCTTCGACAAAACTTTGCATTTGACACTCTTGAGATTCAGCATTTTCAGGCTTTGACACTCTGAGGCTTCGACCCTCACTACATGAGGATTTTTTGTTCTGATAGTGTTATCAGTTTCTTGTTAGCAAATTGATGCTTCCTGATTGACCAAAGGAAAATATGTTGAGATTTTCATACCTATTTTACACTATTTTTTATGATATTGTATTTTAAAGAAAGACATTTTTGTTGTTTTGTTGCAGGAATGATGAATTAGGGTCATTGGAGGAAAAACATGCAAAAAAGAGCAAATTTGGAGCGAAAAGGACCAAAATGTGAAGATTTGAACTAGGGCACCAACGGCAAGCCCAACTGCTCCGACGGCGGACTTTTCCCGAAACTCCAGATTTAATTCACTTAGAAGGCTCGTTGACGGTGCCCTCGAGGCCGCCGACGGCGAGCTCGGTGGTTATGTCCAACAATGCATTCGATGAGGACGAATTTTGGAGGGATGCTTAGGCAACTCTTAGGAAAACTCATCCACATCTTTAAAGAGAAGACTTTGGCCAAAAATAGAGAGGGTGAGGCTCAAAACTGAAGTGTGAAAAAGTGTAGATAGTCAAATTGTGAGGAATTCTTCGAGAGATTGTAAGAGTGGAGGGAAAGTGAGAGATTTCTTCCTCATTGCCGCTTCAAAGAAGAATTTTGTGTTCTGTAAAGAAAGTAAGAGATTTAGAGGAACTTCACGGAGTTTTCTTGGGGAGAAATTAGAGATAAGTTTATTTTTTGTTTTAGTTTGAATGACTTTGATTTTATATATGAATTCTAAGTTTTGTTGTGTTTTCCCCATGAGATCTGAGTAGTTTTTTCTGTCTTTCTCTTTGTCTTGAGATTTGTGAAATGATGATTTGAATTGGTTGAGCCACGAAAATATTAAAAAAATTGTGATGATCTTTTCACTTCGATCTTAATTTACTTTCAATTTGGCCAATTGATTTGTTAAAATATGTTGATTTTTCCAAGATTCAGGGAGGTCAAAGCCCTTGGAAGTTGGGTGAAAATAAATAAGGAAATAAAATTATCGGGCGTAGGATTAGAGTTTTTAGAGTGACAGACTAAAATCCCTAATTCGGTCCTATCGTTTGGGTGCTGAAGTGTAGATGCTAGCCATCAGGCGAGGGGAACATGGGAGCTCCAAAGTGAGAGCCGGTATCTTCCCAGCCTAGCCGCAGATTCAGTAAACAAGCGTAGGGTTAGTCAATGTTCTTTATGCCTAAAAGGGTAAAGAATAGGTATGCTCCTATTTGGCACAATACAATTTGAACTGATTCACTTTATTCGCCTAGCTGCAGAATCAGTAACCAAGCATAGGATTGTTCAATGTTTGTTATGCCTGGACCGATGTAAAGAATAGGTATGCTCCTATTTGACACAATATAATTTGAACTAATTCACTTTATCCATTTACTATAATTTTTTGACAAGGAGAAGGATGCTTTCTTATATATTAAATATCACATTAAAAACCTCATTAGTATATTTAGTTATTCAATAGTTTTTAAATTGCATATTTATTTCAATTGCCTATTAGTGACAGATAAGCAAATTGAAATCCTTTGTTGTGATTAAAGTATTGCTTTTCTAAAGTCTTAGTTTGTAGTTCTAATATTACTCCGGATTGATATCTAGGACTCCATTAGAGCCCTATATTACTTGAGCGATATGTATACTTGCGTTGACAATATCTAGGACTCTCCATTAGAGCCCTATATTACTTGAGCGATACGTATACTTGCATTGATAAGTGTGACTTTATTGCTTTTCTAAAATCTTAGTTCGTAGTTCTAAAGTTACTCCCTATGGGATCGATATCTAGGACTCTATTGAAGCCCCTATATTACTTGAGCGATATGTATACTTGCGTTGATAAGTGTGACTTTACAAATATTGAAACTTATATTACTTGAGCGATACATATACTTGCGTTGATAAGTGTGACTTTACAATTATTGAATATTATATACATACACCTTTATCAAATTTATAACTGTTATTAAGTTTTGGTACAATTGCTGAGGAATTAAATTTTTTAGCAGCAGTATTAATTACTTATATTTTTAAGCATATATAAAGTTGCGGTCATTGGTCCACTAGACTGGATATCGCATTATGGGCTTATAGGACTGCTTATAAAACTCTTATTGGAATGACTCCTTAAAGAATGATTTTTGGAAAGACTTGTCACTTACCAGTAGAATTGGAGCATAAAGCATATTGGTCGATTAAATAATTCAATTATAATTCGAAAGATGGTGGTAAGAAGAGATTGTTACAATTAAATAAATTGGAAGAATTAAGAAATGAATCTTATGATAACGATAAAATTTATAAGGTGGAACTAAAGTTATGGCATGATCGGAAGATTAATAAGAAGAACTTTGAACCAGGACAAGAAATTTTGCTTTACAATACTAGGCTAAAGTTTTTCCCTGAGAAATTGAAGTCTCGTTGGTTAGGATCCTTTACTGTGACTCAAGTTTGTACTTACGGAGCTGTTGAAATTGAAGATCAGAATACTAGAAATAGATTTAAATTAAATGGATACAAATTAAAACCGTATTTTGAGGGCAAAAGACAAATTTTTAAAGAGGTTTTAATGATTAATCAACCTGAATAAATCTGAATAGGTCGGACTGACAACGTTAAACCAAGTGCTTTATGGGAGGCAACCCATAATTATCTTTATTTTTATTACGATTATAATAGTTTTTATTTGAAATTTTTGTTAGTTTGTGATAGTGTTGAACTCTACTACTCTTATTTACCCTTGAATCATGATAAAAATTGGATCCATAGAGAAAAATTGGAACGCATTCGGACCAGAGCAAAATTAGGCAAATAAATACTAAAGGCTCGTCGACGGTGCCCTCGACGCCACCAACGGTGAGACGGGCGGGATGGCGGTTTCTGGAGTTTGAATGGCGGTTTTTAAGCGGGTGTTACCCCTTTTAAACTCCCAAATTCAATTCCTAAGTTCATATTTCCCCCAAAAGCGAAGTGAAACTCCATCAAATTCATTCCTATGATGTCTAATTCCCCTGAAAATCCCAGAATGCAAGTGTTCAATTGGAGAAAGTTCATTAGTGCGGAAGCGCAGCGAATCTTGAACAAGGTACTGGCGAAGAAAAGATTAATGAAGGAATGAGGATTCGTAAATCGAGAATTGAATAACCCCTCGACAACAATTGAAGAGATGATAGTGCGGCGAAGATGACAAGTGATGTCCTATACTACTGCTGCCATGGTTGTTCCTGTGGTGAAGGAATTTTATGCAAATTTGCATGGAATCAACCAGAGAATCGTCTATGTGCGAGGTAGATGGATAACTTTTACTCCTGCAAGGATCAATGAATTATATATGATCAAGAACGTTCCTATCTGCCTTTATTCCAACTTCATCCCGACAAGAAACCAGATGAATGAGATCTACCAATATTTAACGGACAAAACTGAAGATTGGGAAATGAGAGAAAACAAGTATGTCAATTTTTCTGTAACACTGTTAAATGCCATTTTGAAACACTGACACTTCTACATTTCTATAAAATTATTACCGACAATGAAGATCGGTAAAGTTTCTAAAGAAAGTACTATTCTGAATTGCTGCATCCAAATAGGACTACCGATCGATATTGGATCAATAATTGTGAAGTCTGTTTTGGGCCTGATCGTTCATGGATAAACTTATGGGCTTGGGCATCCTTCCAAAATTTTCTTACTTTGCTGTCAATTCTAAGTATCCTATGAAAATTAGGAAAATGTACTTCTACCTTGAAAGCCTTTGGACCCAACTGAGAGATTCCCAACCTATGAAGATGAAAATGACATGACTATTATGGGGGATCAATCGTCTCAGAATTCTCTGCCTATCCAACCTTTAGTTCCGGACAAGGCTTTGGTGATCCTGCATAGAATCAAGAAATTGGAGAAGGAGGTACAAAATATCATGAATGCAATTAATAATATCTCTAATTTCTTCGATCATCTAGACTGGATGATGAAAGAACATTTTTCTCACTCTAATATCTCTGATTTCTTCAATCATCTTGACTAGAGGATGAAAGAACATTTTGAGCACTCTGGACGTTTTGATACGGCTGATGAGGAGGATGAAATTGATAGAAGAGGATTCTACTGAAGAATTTCCATACCAACCCTTCCATAACCTCTTTGCACATGTGCAATTAATGGGTTATCTTAGAGGAGAATCTAGTACTGAATCTGAAGAATAGTAGATTTATATTGCTACCTGTCCGTCTATGTATGTAATTTGATTTGAACTTTGCATTTGCTTTGCTTTAGAATTATGTTTTTAGATCTCTATATAGTTGAGACTAAGCATAAGATGTTTTGTTTTAAGCATTTTGAGTATTGTGACTTGGATTTCGACGCTGAATTAATTTATTAAGGTTGAAAAAATACCAAACTTAGGTGTGTTGTGTAATATATTGTAACTCTTGGAATTTATATATAATTGTGATGTTTTGTGTTGTGAAAGTTTATTTGTGATAATTACATCATTTAATAACTTAAAATTATTTCTATGATGATTGAACGAATGTCGTTGAGGCTAGAAATTTATCGAAATCGCTAAAATTCAGGAATTGAACCATTTCAATAGAGCCTGCCGACAGTACCCTCGACGCCGCCGACGACGGACTTTTTTCAAGACTTAGGACATAATTTTAATAGAGTGTGCCGACGGCGCCGAAGACCCCGCCGATGGCGAGATCCAAAAAAAAAACACCTTTAACCGCAATTTTGACCAGTCAACCACCACTATTCATCATCCCCTTCCTCTGTAAAACGTACCTTTAACCGTGATTTTGACCAGCCAACTGCCACTATTCATCATCCCCTTCCTCCTAAAAACACAATTTTCGACCTAGGGCTTGAGAGATCTTGGATTGGGAGGTGATTTTAATACATTTTGACACCGGATTTGATCATCTCTAGGTAAGAGCTTCACTCCAAGCTAAAAATATTTGATTTTCACTATGGCGGATTTGATCATCTCTTGGTAAGAGCTTCACTCCAAACTAAAAATATTTGATTTTCACCATTGATTTCTTCCACATTTATTTGATCATCTCTTGGTAAGAGCTTCACTCCAAACTAAAAATATTTGATTTTCACCATGAATATCTTCCACATTGAGAGAATCCAAAAAATTTGAGAATATAAAGAAAATATTGGGAAAAATTTCATAGAGCTTAGTGTTGAACTCATGAATTACTCCTGGAAGCCATTATTTGCATATTTGAAGTATATTTTGGAATTTTTCTATAATTTTGATTAGATTGAAATGTCTCCACGACAAAAGAGACGACTCGAGTTCGATGAGTCTCGCTTTGTCAATGTGAAGGCTCAATCGAGGTTTACTTCAATATTTGAAGGAAAGAAGGGTATAAAAGATCGAGTTTTTGAGAGTCCGGGAGGAGAAATTGAACGAGTTATTACCGAGCAGAGGTAGGAAAACTTCTGTTACACCACCAATAAAGCTGCTGCAAATATTGTAAAAGAGTTTTATGCCAACGTATTCTATTCTGAGGACAGAATCGTTCAAGAGCGGGGATTTTCTGTTGAATTTAATGTCACCCACATTAACACCTTTTACGAAGTCCCAAACTCATATAATTGCCACTACAAAACTTTCAGTACTATGGAAGGCCCCCTAAATGATATGATCAACTTTCTCACTGATGGGAAAGGAACGTTGAAGATTAAGCAACGAGAACGGGTAAATTTTTCTGCTTCCATTATAAATGCCACCTCTAAAGCGTGGCACTATTTTATTTCCTCTACTCTGTTACCGACTTATCACCATAGTGAGGTAATTAGAGATAGAGCTATTCTCAATTTTTGTATTCAGAATAATAAAAATATAAATGTGGGGAGAATCATTTTTAAGAATATATTGACTATGACAAGGAGTGAAACAAGTGGAGGTCTAGGAGATCCTGACCTCATTTATGCATTTTGCCAACTTTCTGGAGTAGAAGCTGGAGATGATGAGGAATGGGTTTACCCTACAAAACTCATTAGTAAAGGTAATTTGAAGACTTATGAATCCCATGAAAAATAGAGAACTGGGAGTAGGAGTCAAGAATCTTCTACTAGTAGAGATGTCCCCTCTACAAGTTATGACCTTTCACCTTCTAGTTCCCCTACCCTAACTGACTTGATGATGGAGTTGACCTTGAAGCGAAAACGTATAGAGTTAATAAATGGAAGGATTGGAGGTTTAGAACATTGACATGATTATGACAGTGAGTACCTTCAAAGGCATTCAAATTTTGAGATAGCTTACTACGAAGCTCAGGCCCGACACTACAGAGGTGAGCTTGATGTTAATTTTCCTGAGTGCCCCCGATATACTGAGTATCAACCCAATCCACTTGCTGATCAAGGAGACAGAGACATAGTTTGGGATTTTGATATCTGAATGTAATTGATGTACTTGTACCCTTATTTTTGTAATCTTTTGTAATAGAAATGGATGTTTGTGTGTATTTGTACTTTTATTTTTATTGTTATGTTGTAATTGGATAATTTTTAATTTTTGTTATAAATTTAATGTGGTAGTTAAAATTTGTATGTGCAGTATAATGGATGTTGATTAGTACTTTGTGAATTGTATTGTAATGTGATTTTTATTTTGCATTTTAACTGTAATTTTTATGTTTAGTATTGTGGATGTGTTAGTGAATTATTGTGTTTGTTTCATTTTAGTTTTGTACTTATTTTAAAATTTCATTACCCAACAATTTATCTAATGATTTATATGTGTAGAAAGCTCCTAATGTTACAGACCAGGTGAAATAAAAATTTTGAGAAAGACTGTAAAAATTTCAAAATGATGAAAATGCCTAAAATACTTAGGTATGATTTATATTTAGAGTTTTTCTTTCCACCTGTATCATTTTATATTTAAAAATTTAAGTTTGGGGGATGGAAGAAAAAAATTAACTATTAGATGTTCTCTATTTCAATATTTTCAAAAATTATTAATATGATTTTATGTAGTGAATTTAATTCAGGTAACTATATTTTGTAGCTATTTAAATATTATGGTAGATTTAAAGAAATATTTTTGTAATGAAAATTAATTTTGTAACTTAAGATATTTAATATAAGATAATAAGATTATAGTTAACTATTTAAAGTAAATGAAACTAATGAAGTATTAAGAATCTGGAAATTTATTTGAGAAGAAAAGATTGGGACTCAATGATGTAAAAGCTATGAAATATTTATAAGGTAAAGGAATGAGAAGAAAAGATTGGGGCTAAATGATGTAAAAGCTATGAAATATTTATAAGGTAAAGGAATGCTTTGGAAGAAAAGATTGGGGCTCAATGATGTAAAAACTATGAAATATTTATAAGGTAAAGAAATGCGTTGAAAGTAAAGGAAACTATATTTTGAAGTATTAAGAATCTGGAAATTCATTTGAGAAGAAAACAAAAGAGAATAAGATTATAGTTAACTATTTAAAGTAAAGGAAACTATATTTTGAAGTATTAGAATCTGAAAATTCATTTGAGAAGAAAAGATTGGGGTCAATGATGTAAAAGCTATGAAATATTTATAAGGTAAGCATTTGAGAAGAAAAGATTGGGATTCAATGATGTGAAAATTATGAAATATTTATGAGGTAAGCAATTAGAAGAAAAGATTGGGGCTCAATGATGTAAAAACTATGAAATATCTATAAGGTAAAGGAGTGTTGAGTTTCAAATTTAAGGAAAGAAAGGTGATGTTCAAAATCATTAAAGGCTATCCAGATATATTAATCCTCACTTGAAAAAGAAAAAAAAAAGGATTGACAACAATCCCTGAAATGAAAAGATAAATATATAGGATTGAAAGCAATCCAAATGAAAAAGAGAAAAGAAAGAAAAAAATATGAGAGTGGGATAAGCTTGAGGATATGCATTGGCTTCACTGGACCTATCTAAAGGGAAAACCTAAATACATTCCTGAACTTATATTTATGAAATAGATCTTTTACTAGTAGTATTCTCATGAAGTTCCTATCATCTGAATATTCTAAGTGACTTAATATTGCAACAAATAGTCATTCTTGAACTGAATAGAAGACTAGAACTCTTAAACTTGATGACTAGATAATCTTGTGGCTATAGAGTTAATTTACTTGAATTTTTTTTGAAAATCTCACTATGGTATTTATCTAAATCAAACTTATAATATTTATGAATTGAAACTTTACTACAATAGATCATAACTTTTATATAGTACTAAAATTACTTGAGGACAAATAATAGTTAAGTTTGGGGGATTTTGACCAAAGGAAAACATGTTGAGATTTTCATACCTATTTTACACAGTTTTTGATAATATTACACTTTAAAGAAAGATATTTTTGATGTTTTGTTGCAGGAATGATGAATTAGGGTCATTGGAGAAAAAAGATGCAAAAAAGAAAGAATTTGGAGCGAAAAGGACCAAAATGTGAAGATTTGAACTAGGGCGCCGACGGCGAGCCCAAAGGCGCCGACGGCGAGCCCAAAGGCGCCGACGGCGGACTTTTCCCAAGTCTTCAGATTTAATTCACTTAGAAGACTCGTGGACGGCGCCCTCGAGGCCGCCGACGGTGAGCTCGGCGGTTATGACCAACAATGCATTGGATGAGGATGAATTTTGGAGGGATGCTTAGGCAACTCTTGGGAAAACTCATCCACATCTTTAAAGAAAATACTTTGTCTGAAAATAAGAGAGTGGAGGCTCAAGAGTTAAGTGTTGGGAAAGTGTAGAGAGTCTAAATTGTAAGAAATTCTTCGAGAGATTGTAAGAGTGGAGGGAAAGTTAGAGATTTCTTCCTCCTTGCCGCTTCGAAAAGGAATTCTGTGTGCTGTAAAAAAAGGAAGAGATTCAGAGGAACTTTGAATAGTTTTCTTGGGGAGAAATTAGAGATAAATAAAGAAAGGAAGAGATTCAGAGGAACTTCGATGAGTGTTCTTGGGGAGAAATTTAGAGATAATTATTTACTTGTTGTAGTTTGTATGACTTTGCTTTTATATATGAATTCTGAGTTTTGTTGTGTTTTCCCCATGAGTTCTANGACAAATAATAGTTAAGTTTGGGGGATTTTGACCAAAGGAAAACATGTTGAGATTTTCATACCTATTTTACACAGTTTTTGATAATATTACACTTTAAAGAAAGAATTTTTGATGTTTTGTTGCAGGAATGATGAATTAGGGTCATTGGAGAAAAAAGATGCAAAAAAGAAAGAATTTGGAGCGAAAAGGACCAAAATGTGAAGATTTGAACTAGGGCGCCGACGGCGAGCCCAAAGGCGCCGACGGCGAGCCCAAAGGCGCCGACGGCGGACTTTTCCCAAGTCTTCAGATTTAATTCACTTAGAAGACTCGTGGACGGCGCCCTCGAGGCCGCCGACGGTGAGCTCGGCGGTTATGACCAACAATGCATTGGATGAGGATGAATTTTGGAGGGATGCTTAGGCAACTCTTGGGAAAACTCATCCACATCTTTAAAGAAAATACTTTGTCTGAAAATAAGAGAGTGGAGGCTCAAGAGTTAAGTGTTGGGAAAGTGTAGAGAGTCTAAATTGTAAGAAATTCTTCGAGAGATTGTAAGAGTGGAGGGAAAGTTAGAGATTTCTTCCTCCTTGCCGCTTCGAAAAGGAATTCTGTGTGTTGTAAAAAAAGGAAGAGATTCAGAGGAACTTTGAATAGTTTTCTTGGGGAGAAATTAGAGATAAATTTATTTACTTGTTGTAGTTTGTATGACTTTGCTTTTATATATGAATTCTGAGTTTTGTTGTGTTTTCCCCATGAGTTCTAAGTATTTTTTTCTGTCTTTCTCCTTGTCTTTAGATTTGTGAAATGGTGATTTGAATTGGTTGAGCCATGAAAATGTTAAAGAAGTTGTGATGATCTTTCACTTTGATCTTAATTTACTTTCAATCTGGCCAATTGATTTGTTAAAATATGTTGAGTTTATAACTAAAGTGAAGATTACATCCAAGATTCAGGGAGGTCAAAGCCCTTGGAAATTGGGTGCAAATAAATAAGGAAATAAAATTATTGGGCATAGAATTGGAGATTTTAGAGTGACAGACTAAAATCCCCAATTCGGTCCTATCGTTTGGCTGTTGAAGTGTAGATGTTAGCCCTCAAGCAAGGGGAACGTGGGAGCTCTGAAGTGAGAGCCGGTATCCTCACAGCCTAGCCACAAATTCAGTAAAAAAGCGTAGGATTAGTCAATGTTCTTTATGCCTGGACGAAAGGGTAAAGGATAAGTATGCTCCTCTTTGGCACAATACAATTTGAATTGATTCACTATAATTTCTTGACGAGGAGAATGATGTTTTCTTATATATTGAATATCACCTTTAAACCCTCATTAGTATCATTAGTTATTTAATAGTTATTAAAATTACATATTTATTTTAATTGTAAAACCTTTAGTATAATTAGTTATTTAAGAGTTATTAAAATTACATATTTATTTCAATTGCTTATTAGTGATAGGTATAATTAGTTATTTAAGAGTTATTAAAATTACATATTTATTTCAATTGCCTATTAGTGACTCATAAGCTTAGTTATTTAAGAGTTATTAAAATTACATATTTATTTCAATTGCTTATTAGTGACAGATAAAAAATTTGAATTCCATTGTTGCGATTAAGTATTGATTTTCTAAAATCTTAGTTCGTAGTTCTAATATTACTCCTTGTGGGATCGATATCTAGGACTCAATTAGAGTCCTATATTACTTGAGCGATACGTAAACTTGCATTGATAAATGTGACTTTATAATTATTGAATATTTTATACATACATCTTTATCGAATATATAACTGTTACTAAGTTTTTGGTGTAGTTGCTGAGGAATTAATTCTTTTAGCAATAGTATTAAATACTTATATTTTTAAACATATATAAAGTTGCTGTCACTGATCAGTTAACATCAATTTGAGGGGGGTTGTCAATCAGGAAGGACGAAAATCAGGCAGCTAAATTAAGTTATATAATTAGATGCTTCCTTATTTCCAATATCTTTATTCTGATTTATTTCCCTTTTAGCTCAATATTTAGATTAGGAATATGTATTATTAAGTTACCTAAAATAGATTGTAAAAGTATTATTTAATCGAATGAAAGCAAAGGGGAAAAAGAATCGAGCCTATTCAGTATTCAGTCTATTTCTCTCAAAACTTTGACATACACATCTACCCAAAACCCCTAACTCAGAAATCTAGATAATCAACCAATTAACCCATTAACACCCAAACTAACCGATCAACCAACTATTACAGTATTAAATTACTATTACCTTGCCCTTAACCCAACAAAAGTTAACACTAGCCTAACTTCACCCAAAAATGACATATCATAAATTCTTATGTGTTTATATATCGTACACCTAAGCTTTCATAATTACATAATAGCACAAATTTCTTATGTATTTACATATATACATAACACATTTTTCTTATGTATTTAAAATTTTCACACCTAAATTTATATATGAACATACATAGCACAAATTTCTAGATATCACAAGTTATTTGCTATTTACATATCTCACACCTAAAATTTATATGTACATACATAGCATAATTTTCTTACGCATTTACATAACTCAGCTAAATTTCATATATATATATACATGTATAGCACACATTTCTTAATGATTTACATCTCACACCTAACTTTTTATATTGAGAAACATAGCACAAAATTTATTTTTTATTTATATATCTCACATCTAAATTTCATATTTACATACATAGCACTATTTTCTGATACATTTACATATCTCACGCCTAAATTTTATATTTACATGCATATATAGCAGAAATTTCATATGGATTTACATCTCACGCCTAAATTTTCATATTTAAATACATAGCACAAATTTCTTAAGGATTTACATATCTCACACCTAAATTTTCACCCTAAATTTTCATTTTTACATACATAACATAAATTTCTTATGTATTTACATATCTCAACCCTTAATTTCATATTTACATAGATACCGTTTTTACATACATAACACAAATTTCTTATGTATTTACATGTCCGACAACAAGATTTTCATATTTATATACATAGCAAAAGTTTCTTATGCATTCACATATCTCAAACCTAAATTTTATATTTACATACATACCACACTTTCATACACTTACATATCTCGCACCATAATTTTCATACATAGCACAAAATTCTCATGAATTTACTTATCTCATGCCTAAACGTAGGGAAAACACTGAAATCCATATGCATGGCATACCTAACGATGGAAAACGAGAAAAACTTGAGGAAAACCCAAGTATTTTTGGATCTAGCAGCCATGCAAAGAAAAAAAAATGATGAAAACTGATGCTACAATAAAACTTAAAGGTGTGGAAGAAGATTTCTCACATCGAACGGAGAAGCTACAGAGGCGACAGAGGCATTGAAACAAAGCCAAAGGAGAAGAAGGCGTGAAACGGAGCCGCTATTTGCGGAGCCCTATTTTAGGGCTCTTGCGTTGGAATTAGCGAGGCTATAGCCGACGCTAATCTGACGCTATATCGTTATCTTAGCGACTTCCACTCGACAGAACTCGCTTGTGTCGTTTCTTATTAAAGCAGAACCGCTAGGCGATGCTAATGGACGCTAATCGGACGTTAATTTTACGTCGGAAAGAATTCGGACGGTAATTCTAACACTAATTCAGGGTTTTCCTGTAGTGTATTTTATTTAAATAGGCCTGTAAGAAATATGGCGATGACTCTGACATTTTTAACATGGATAAACTTCTCATTTGGGTTGTGAATTTGATTACAAATAGTTAATTAATGAATTAAACCTATCTCAATGACACCCAAAAGGCATCATAATTTTTAATGCCATTTGTGCAAACAGAGGTACAATTGCGACAAGCATGTCTATCAACAACCTTCCAGTCTCATCCAAATTAGGGCTTATTATGCAAACCTTTGATGACTAGAACAGATATAGCTTGTAGATTACAGTTACTCTTTCCCCTCATTTGGGCACATGCCTACAAAATGAATGTACATGATAGTCTTAAATAAGTTCAGTTGGGGTAGATCTACCACAATTTTGTTTATTAGAGCATGTTAGAACAACAATTTGATCGGCTTTCGCATTGATGAAAGTATGTATGTAAGGAGTTTTGACATAAAATAATTTATTTTATATGGTGAAGCCTTCACAAATTTCTTATCCCTTATTATGTTGGACACATGTCCAGAATTTCAATTCACAATGACATCATGATCCAATATCACAAGCAATATATGCTGGAATATTTGTATATATTTTAAGAAATTATTTGTATTAGGATTATTATCTAACTAATCAATTACATTGATTTTTTATTCAGTATGATACATGTCTTTTGATGCCAACTTCAATCTTTTTATTGCATAAGAAGGAAGTTGCTCCTGAAAGCCTGGCAACACCATATGGTGATTAAAATGCATTTTTTTGAGTTGCTTGATATTAACAAATTATTATGTTAAATTTTAAATAAGTAAAATAATTTGATCAATCGATTATTCATTTTCTTTATAACTCCAATTATTGCATGCGTATGAACCTTGGCCCAAACATATCCTAAAAATGACTCCTCTCGAGTACAAAAACGAGAGAATGAATAATACATCGATGCTTAAGGCTGTCAAAATGGCTCGTTGTTCGTGAACAGCTCGTGTTCGGCTCGTTTGCTATTCATTTTTCTTCGATTCATTTTGACTCAAAATATTACTCATCAATTATAAATATGTTCGCTGCTGTTCATCCTGTTTACGCCCCTGTATAGGCTAAAACACTTTCCTATTACACCTTACTTTTTTTAAACTGGAATATTTGGCGCAAGAACTGCACAAATTTGCAAACGCCAGCGGTGATTTGAGCTGTACTTTCAAGAGATGTTTCAATTTCATTATTTTGTTTTAATGAAAAGTGGGAAACCATAGATTCTATAATATTTATTTCAAATTTAGGAGCTTTAAAGAAATAGTATTCCATCTAGTTAGTAGGCCTGGAACTCCTTCCCAAGTCAGAAAATTTCAATGATTATTTTGTCCTCAACAGTAGCAGTAGTTTTAGTTATTAATAATATATTTGATAATCATATCTTGCAGTACATTGAAAATCGGTTAATATATCATTTTTCAATGTATTTGGTGCATTTCTCTCCACAAGTTTATTGATATCTAAAAAATTTACATATATAAAATCATTGTAGCGCGTAGCTACATTTAAAATCTGCGTCTAATGGTCAAATTAATGAAATGCTAGATTGAATTCATAACCTTGTTATTGGGGCAGACAACTCAAATTATAAAAAAAGCAGTGATTCAAATAAGATTGCTATATATTTGTTTCTTATTAATAATTCAGCCGGAAAGGTTGTCGTATGGACACAAGAAGAAAGTTGTGCATTGTTCATTGATTGGATGCTTGGATAACGTAGCTTATCTTTTTGGCAAGATAGTTTGTAATTGGATGATTTGTGTGGCTTGGGAATTAACTTCGTTTGTATGCTGGCATGTGGATGGCTGGAATGTGGAAAAAACTTGTTAACTTAGTTGGGAATGATGTGGCTACTTCTATCTCCAAGATTCTTTTTAATAGAGGTGTCAAAGACAAATTGTTGATTAAAAGAACTTATTCATGTTCCATTACTAAAACTATTAACTCTAATTTGCATTGTTGTAGAAATGTGGATTGGGGGGAGTAGATTTGGAAAAAAATACGTTTCCTCATCCTTGTCCTTCTTCATTTGGAGGGTACGCCATGGGTGGATTCCAATGGATGATATTCTTAAGCTAAAAGGGTTGAGAATCCCTTCTCAATGCGTGCTTTGCAAAACTGGGGAGGAGAGCATAAATCGTGCCTTTTTTAAATGTTACTTTTCTGTGAATAATTGGAAATCTTTGGGTAAAAATGCTGGTATCAATACACCAATATAAGGTTGGGCTGATCTAATACAATGCAAAGAACATTGGAAACATCCTACATACAAACATAACATTATAAACATAATTCTTTATATTGGAATGTGGCTTATTTAGACTGCTATAGATTTAAATAAACATGAAGAGGATGGAATTAAGATGAAAAATGTGGTATCTAATATCACTTCTTACTTCATAAAATTGTTGTTTACTATGTATGCAAACCCCATTTTCTTGCTGGATGGGATGCAAATTTGGGTGCTAAGCTTAAAAACAATTGCTCGGGGGGAGTTACAGTTGTACTTTGGAAGCAACCTTTATTTTGCTAGATTAAAGTAAATATAGATGGTAGTTGAAGGCAGGTAGTTTTTGCTATTGGTGGAGTATATCGATCATGTACCGGTAAATGTTTATAATCTTTTCATCCACCTTATTTTTCTTTTTGTGCTTTAGATGCAGAATTACATGCACTTTGGATTGTTATTCATGTGGTTGTAAAGTTAAAGTGGAGGTTTCTACATGTGGAGATGGTTTCAACTATTCTATTAGATATTTTGCATAATAATAATGATCCACAATGGTACTTACATGGAAAATCAAAGAAAAAAAAAACAATTAGCTAAATCATTTGTTATAAATTGGAGTTACATTCCGAGGTAGGAGCATAAACCAACTAACTACTTAGCTAAAGCTTCTGGCAAAGCTGATTCAGTGTGTTTGAAGACCAAGCCGAACAAATGCTTGAAAAAGTTGCTAAATGGGGATAAATTAGACATACCACAGGTGAGATGCACTCTTACATAGAGTTAAACTCCATATATAATGTGCTTGTTACATTGGGAATACTTTTTTTGGTATAGAGTTGCATGTCTCTTTTGGAGTAACTTTTATTAATGTAGTTTGGTGTTTTTTGTGCGGAGTTGTAATTGGATGGTGGAACCCTAGGGGTGAGTTTTGTATTTTTTTGTGTTTTAGTTAGGGGTTCCACTGTCCCCAATCTGTACCCATATTTTTTGGAGCAATAAAATTACCTACTATAAAAGAAAAGAGGCTTTGATGATGTAACATTGTGTTGCCCTTTTCCCCATTTTTTAATAACTAATCTTGAAGTTATAGCAACCCACATGTAGTTGTATGTTCTAGCTATTAGAGAGGCACCACTAAATGCTCATTGAGAACCTATAAGTAAAAAATTGTTGAGGCAAGTATTTTTCTTCCTTTTTACATAGTAGACAACCAATAGTGAGTTTGTGATCCTTCACCTTCAAAATATCATCCAGGGAAAGTAGATGAAAGTTTAGCTTCAAAGCAAAAAAGGTTTGGGAAGGTTTAACATGGAGTTCTAGAGGAGAAATCCTTTCCCATTGATAGAATGAGGGTGTAACTTCTAATAAATTTTTTTATAATAATTGTGTGGCTTTTTTTTTTTGTAGCATATCCTTTCTTGATTGATCAATGGGGATACTAGCAAAATACTACACCATTTCATTTATTTAATATTATGTAAAGTTCCTACTTATTCTAACTACCATTGTGTCAAAAATTAAAAACAAATAGATTAGTCTACATATCATCCTGAAAAATTTTTCTACAAAGTTCCCATCATAGATAAATAATCCAACCAAAAACTTATGTTACCTTCACCTGAGTCCTACATTATAAAACCTTTGGCCTTTTCTTTTGATCTTTAAAAGTTTCTTCCACATTAGTGAGTCACATAGTTTAAGAAAATAGGTTGTTTGATGAAGTTGTCTCAAAGCCTTGTTTAGTCTCTAAATTTGAACCATAATTTGCAAAATTTTCTCTTCATCAATTTTTGCAGTGATTTGAAACTCGCACCACGGCTTTGTTTGGGTTTGCACAACTTCTTCTGTGCAGACCAGTGAGACCATTCTTTTGACCAGACCAAACGAATATAAAATCCTTCTTAATCTTACCTTGCATACTCTTTGTCATATTAGATATCTATAGGATTGTTATCGACTTAATATGTGTGTGCTTAATGTGTAATTACTTCAATTTATAATGGTGCCAAAAACTTCATCCCTTCACAATATGTGCTTACTTGACTCTCACTGCTCATATGTGCTTCCACCCTTAATTCTTGATTGAGTGTTATTTAACAAATAATCTCATTTTTCTTCACAATTCAATTTTACACACTATGGATACTATGCAAATGCATGTATCATTTCAAGTTGCACCCTTAATTCTTGATTGAGTGTTATTTAATAAATAATCTCGTTTTTCTTCACAATTCAATTTTACATACTATAAATTCTATGCAAATGCATGTATCATTTCAAGTAATATTAGAATTGTTTTTGGTCCACAAGTATTGATCCAACGTAATTTTACACACTAGGGTGGAGCTATAGCGCCCAGACTAGCACCATAGCGCCAGTCATGGCTTAAAAAGGTGTTATAGATCCTGAGAAAGCTTTAGGATGGGTTTTGAACGATTCTAGGTCATTCTGGGATGTTCTGGAAACTTCTCGACAACTTGCATGTCCTATGGAGTGAATCAATGAATCTAGACACATTTTAATAAAGAGACATGTCTCTTGGAGTGGAAGGGTGTCTTTTGGATGAAGAGATGTGTCTCTTGGAGAAAAGAGTGGTGTCTCTTAAAAAGTCCAAATTCTCTGATTATTCTGCCTCTTCTTCAACGTTTTCTCCTCCTCTAATATCTCCCATAGACTGGTAATGAACGTACATATTGTAAAAGGGTCGGTACGGGAATTGATCAGTTCATTTTTCTTCGATCCATCCTTTTTCATTGAACATCCGAACCAATCCTGCTTCAATTGTTCCAATATGATCAAAATTCTCCTTCATCCTCCAATCTAGGTGATCGAAAAGGTATTTAAGATTTTCAATTGCATTCGTTATACTCTGAAGTTCTCTTTCAATTTTCTTCATTTTCTTTTTCAAAGCAAGTGAACTTCTAACTATTTGTAGCATTAATGGAGTTGAAGCATGTGATCAAAGCTTTGTACTCGACCTAATTGTTTGTCACCTCAAATTCTACTGTTATTGAATTATACATGTGTTGTCCTGTAGTGTTGCACAAAGTGAGCCAAAGCCCTGCTCCGATCTTATTTAAGGTGTTATCCAAGTATAAGATCCACTCATGTTGCTTGCCTTGACGTTCTTTAGCTGGGTTCCACTATTCAAAGAAATCTGCAAGGAAGTCTGTGAGTGCCTGAGCTTTTATGGTCGTCCATGGAACATAAATGATATCGATGGCACTTAGATCTACTCCCCACTTGAGTAGCCGACCAAAATTCTCTAGCCGAGTGAGCACTGACTTTAGCAGATTATCTGTGATTACCCAAATGGGATGCATCTTAAAGTAGGGCTGCAACCTGTGAGCTGACACAACTGGACCAAAGGTTAGATTTTCCATTATTTGATACCTGACCTCCGCTCCTCGAAGAATGCAGCCGGTGTAGTATACAGAGAATTGCTTTCCCTAATTTACCAGAAACAACACAAAAATGATCGCCTACACTCTTACCCCCATGTACAAAAAGAGCTCTTCATTCAACTTTTCTCAATCAATGCATGAACTTTGTGAAAGTTTGTTTTTATGCCTTTGAGCGTGGGGAGGTAACCTATGAAGTTGCCAGTTGAAGCTTTTGAAGGTTCAAATTTTTACAAGCACATCATCAATGTAGACTTTAATTTTTTTTCCTTTTTGACTTAAAAATTATGCCCATTGAACGAGACTTTGAATGTTCAAATTTTTACAAGGACATCATCAATGCAGACTTCAATTTTTTTTTTCTTTTTGACATTACATCATAATAGAACACTCCCTCGGTAGTATTGAAGGCAGGTTTTGAAGCATTCTTTGGGCACATCGTAATTTAGTGCTAGCTGAAGAAAGTATTCAAGAAGCTCATCTCTGAGTAGCTCACAACTACGTTGACTAGGTTGTCGATCCTTGGAAGCAGGTCGCAATCCTTTCGGTGGGTGGCATTTAAATTGGTGAAGTCAATGAACATCCACCACTTTATGTTTGCATTTTAGGCCTTGATGTCATTTAAAAGCCATGAGGGGGACTAGAACTCATGGATATGCCTTTCCGCCAATTGCTTCAGCACCTCCTCGCTGATAGGCCCAGCTAGTGCTATCATTGATTTCTTTGCCTTTAGCTTGATCAACCAACTGTGGCAAGCAAAAATAGTTAGCATTTTAAACATCTCTATGTCAGACCAGTCGAAAACAGCGTGGTGGTCCTAAAGTGTTTGAATTAGAAGCTCCTGATGTCCTGAATCAAAACTACCACTTATTAAGAAATATTTTCCAGGTTCTTCCTCATCGATCGAGATCTCTAAGGTGACTTCACTAGTATCGAGGTCACCCTTCTTCCGGTTATGTAAGTTGAGAGGCTCCTGTTCCACACTCTTGACTGCAAAAAGTTAGCGGACTCAGAGTTTTTCTAGATCTCCCCTCATAGTGATTATCTCACTGTCTCTCGAAAACTTCACTGTGACATGGTAGATCAACACCAGAGCTCTAAAGAAATTTTGCAGTGGACAACCAAAAGTTTCGTTGTAGGCTTTGAGCAAGTGCACGATCAGAAAATCTTCCGTCTCCATGGACTACTTCTCCCCTTTGCCTTAGGTTACGTAAAATGAAATTACTTTTAATGCCTTCTTCCTTTCACATGAAAAACTAAATAGTGGGCCCATTGGATCTGTCAGCCATTTGACCCGAATGTACAACTTGCTGAATACTGACTTCAAATAAATTTTTATGGAGCTCGTAGTGTCGATGAGGATTCTCTTGACTTCAAAATTACTAATTATCCTCATAACGGCCATCACCTTGTCGAAGGGGATTATCTGTAGAGGAAGATGGTAGTTTATGAAGGTGATGTTGGGATAGCCTCCTCGCCTTCACGTACAAGCGAGTTTAAATAACTAACATGTCATGGACCTCGTTTGGGATCTTTGTCGGGGGACATATATTCTTCTGAGAATAACTGAGATTATCCTGGTGTCATGGACAAGATTCGTCCGGACTCGCCCAGGCACGACCTCTAGCACTGACTCCTAATCACGTTGTATGTATTGCCTTTCTACTTATGCAGATCCTGCACTATCTTGGTTCGATACCTGCTCCATATTATAGGTTCTCATTTCTTGCAATCCTCTCAACATGCATTCGCCGATGTCATCTCATGTGGGATCAACATTGGCTACTGCTCTTTGGTTGTTCCATTCACTCTGTGATCGTTGTGCTCATCTTTTGTTATCACACCTTTTATGATGTTAAAAACAAATATGTTTGGGATACATGCCTAAAGAATAGAGTAGTGAAGGATGAGAGAGAGACGAGAGAGAGAGAGAGAGAGAGGGGGAAGAGGAGAAAAATAGCACCGTAATGATCAATAAAATTCCTGTAAGATATGGACCCTCTATTTATTAGAATGGGTCATCGTATGATTACATATCGTATCCGTAAAGTATGAAGGCATGGCGAGGGCATTTCAGACCACACATAAATTTGTTTCATGGGGCCTACAGGTGTGGCCAAAATGCGTAGAAGTCGTGCGGTCATTAAGCCAAGCGGCCATGAGGTCGGGTAGCCATTGGTCCTTGCAGCTATGGCGTTTGTTTAGGCGGCCCTTAAATCGGAAAACTACTTGCTAAATCTCAACATTATCTGTCTTTGAATTGGCGGATCCGTTTCAATTTCTCAATTAATCTGAGTTTGAAGGCTGCGGGATCGTCCGAGCTGACCTGGTTAGTTGGATTCTTCAGAAGTGACCTTCTCCTTATTCGTTTGAGGAGCACCATCTTCCCGACACGTGGGCTTGCCATCTAAATACATGGCCCTAAGCATTTCTTTAGCAGGCCCCGTGGGGCAATATCATCTCCTTCGCCATTGCTATGACGTCTTTGTGATTCGTGTTGACATGATTTTGAAATACAAAAACCAGGCCTTCCCAGTCGCATGAAACTTAAGGAAGCAACTCAATATTTCTTTATTGTAAAATAAGAGCACACTAAATATGCTATGACAACCTTCCCTTAGCCCCAGCCAATAATAAAATAAATATATAGTCTGGAGTACACCTTCGGCCCTCTTGGCCGGCGTTTTTCTAATCCAAATGCCTTATTTCATATCCGCCCACGTCATTTTCCTCCAACCTCCATGACTAATCCCTCTCCTTCTTCTGTCTTCACTCATAAAAATATTGAGTAATTCCAAAAGCTTAGAATTAATTATGTTTAATTAAATTTAATTACTTTCCACTGTCCTTAGATGACCTGCTTCTCCATAATCTCTTCATTGACTGAAAAGGATGAGCTTCTAAGCCATTTTGCTTGTCTAATTGAGCTCAAACAGACTTTATTAGGCTATGCTAGAGCAAAGAAACAAAATAAGGGATAAATTTAAATGTTAAAATTATGAAATTTTAATTCAAATTTAAAATTAAAACATAATAACCATAGTTCTTTTATTTTGTGCTCCGAATAACTGTCTTTTCAGCATGACACTCTTGTCTTCCTATATTTATCTTTTATTCATAAAGCTAATGTTAGAAATCATTTTCAGATAAGACTAAGGGAAGAAAAATGGGCTCATGCAGATAGTAAAGAGTATGATACTTTTGGAGACTGATTAAGAAAATACCGACCGATAAAGAAAGAAACCTTCTGCTACTGCAATCCTTTAAAGTTATAAATTTTTCAGAATGAATTGTTCAAACAGCTAGGCGAAGGGGTTTCAATATAGTCAATTTATCATGAATTGAAATAGAAGGAACATGAGATTCTAATTGCTTGCATGCGAAAGAATTTTGGTGGGAGACTTCGATGGCTTTTTGAGTCTATCATACTTATTTTTGGAATATCCTTAGCTATTAGATGATTCTGATTAATGTATTGTTAAAAAATGATTACAAGCCTTAAGTGATAATTGTTATTGAGAGATTTTATTTTTCTTGTATATTAATCAGTTTGTCGTTGGTAAAGCTTGAAAGCTTCTGAGTTGTCAAGTGCAAAATGTCGAGCATATCATTAACTAAATCAATACGTGATCAAACAAGATAGAGCTAACAATTAGTTGGCCATGAATGGTAATAATATTTGATGCATGGTAGAAGATTCGCGACAGTAGAATAATGATTATTTATCTCCTTAACATTGCATGAAAAACCAGCACACACTCCGATAATTATGTGGCTTAGTCCAGTTGAAATAATCCACTATGAATTGTTAGTACACAAGTGCACTCTTTTCTTTATTTAGGGAAGATGAAATTATAAAATAGTATATCAGATATAGCTGCCCATCGTGAGTGATGTAGAAAATGGTTGTAGCGCCATCTTGTCATGAAAGTCAAGTTGATAATCATGATAAAAGTTAGTCAGGTGGGCATTAGATGATTGCTCTTGGAGCTTCGGTTGGTGATAGAGGCCGTAGTAGGAAGTTGTGGGAGTTGTGACCTCATAGGCTGTATAAACTATAGTGGTGAACCGTGATGACGTTCATGGGCTTTAGTGGTCGGAATCAAGAGCTACATGAGTTGTAGACCACATAATTTTTAGTTGGTCATGCATACCGTAGTGGTGAGTTGAAATGGCGTCCATAGGCCCCGAGAGTCACATTCAGAAGTTGCATGAATTATGGACCAAGTAGGTAGTACTTAATTACGTAGCCCAGAGTGGTGAGTTGTAATGTCACCCTAGGTCGCAGAGGCAAAAGTCAGGAACTGCACAAGCATATGCAAAGTACGTGATTACCCCATCTTTAAGATGCACTTTTGCACCATCTTTTGGGTGCGTTGTTACATCATCTTGGGTGTGTTATTGCATTGTCTTTGAACTCAGCCCAGTGTTTGAGATGATACACTATTTTGCAGGTTTCTTTGTAACCTTGTGACATCTGTTATTGCTTCGCTCAGTGTTTCATCACGAGGAGTGGGCGGTCGTTGCCGGTGATCCAAAATAGCCAATGAGTGGTGGTCAGCTACGACATAAGGACGTATATTTCAGCTCCTTTTCCATGCTTGAGTCTTCTTCAAGCTTCAAGTCTCCTATCAATTTTTTCAAATGAGGGGTAGGGATCTTTTTATAGAGTTTTTTTTGCAATTAATGAAGGAATCCTAACATCTCCAATTAGACATCCTAGTAAGATTTACTCAATATGATGGTGTTCGATGGACATTTGAGGACCTTAATAATGTCAAAATTGAGCAATCTTGAGCTCATTGGATTTGTTTTTTTGAGATGCTCAATTTGGTTATATGATTGTCAGATTTAACATCCATTTGATGATCAAAAAATGCCCAGAAAGTTTCCGAAAATGGTTTAATGACTTGATTGAGCTTGATTTGACTCGTATTGTACCAATTTTGGCATTGTTAGATTTGTTTCACTGTGTCAGTCTGGTTGATTGTAATTTTTTTGAAATTAGGGTTTCAAATGACTTTATTAAGTTTGAATGTTTCTTGCTAATAAATGTGCATCAACATCTGTGCTATGCCTTGATATTTGTGTTGGATGTTGGAAATTTATTGGAGTATCAGTCCCACGTATTTTCAGGTGAGACCATTTTCATCGTTCAAAAATATCAAAGTTTGAAGAACATTACTTTTTGTAACATTTTAAATGTAATACCAATAACCTTAGTGATGTACATGTGAATAAACTTGTTCAGTCGCTATAAATGTAATTATACAAGAACTCGTTTCTATATCTACATTCATTTTAAATATATAGAAATATAACAAAAAAACATACAGTTACATAATTATAAATGTCATGCAACATAGTTGGTACATTTGGTTGGTATTTCTGCTCTCCCACCAGCATTCAATCTTATCCTTTGCACAAAAAATTATTATTTTTCTTTTGTTCCTTTGCTAGCTGGAATTGTGAATAGAGGGCAGCAGAGCTAACGAAATTGGAATGGCTAACCGGAATTCAGAAGGCCAAACATGTAAGTCTCAAGTTTGAATTCAAAAAGTGGGAGGGTGGACCATAGGATTAAAGCAAATCTAAGCTTTTTTATTATTTTTAATGGAATTAAATAATTTTTAATCATAAATGTTATGATTTTTTTGCCTAGAAATAGGCAACAAGAAGAGGGTTCTAGCATCCCTGTCTAGCAAGTGATCTGCCTATCCCTGTCTAGCAAGTGATCTGATGTTTTCCAAAAGAAGAAGTTGTTCCTGACCTGCATAGTAGTTGATCAACGAGATATTCTTTCATGTTGTAATAAAAAAGAAAGTCATATCCATCCTTTGTACCAAGAAATTAATGGGATTTTCTTTGATCTTATGAAATAGAAAAAAAATGATCCTATCCTGCATAGCAGACGATCAATAGGATCTTCTTTCATGTTGTGGCATAGAATAAACTCGCCCCCATTCTACTTAGCATGCGATCAACAAGATCTTTTTTTTGCATTATTGAGATGAATAAAGTTTTCTCCATCCCTACCCATAAAAGAACCTGAGATCTTTTTTCACGACCATCTTTCACACAACTATCGTGCATTCTGTGGTAGATTCTCATGTTTTCGTTGCACTTTCTTGGGTGATTGTCTTATTGTCATTGCATTATCTAGGAGAGCTTCTTGTTTCACATTTTAGAGGTGATGAAATAATGTTAGAGTTTTTGTAGTATGCTTTTTGTGGGAGATTTCTATGGCTTTGTGGCTTCAATATTGAGAGAATCTCACCCCCTTGATGATCAGCAGAAGTACCAAAATTTTGAGGAGGCGATTCGCCAAAACTTAAGAATGAGCTGCCTTGAGTAGCCTTTATATCAGTATTTGTTGATCTTAAATTTTTTTAATCATTTGTTGTGGCATGTATAAATGATGATAAGGTATTTCTTTATACATATTTGATGCTACTTTAGAGGTTGCTTTTGCTTTTCATTCTGAGCTGTAGTTACTAAAATTCTAGGATTATGTTGCCCAACTAATGGGTCATTATTGTCTGAATTCAGGGATGCATATTGGTGTCACCTCTAGGCTTTTGCCTTTTGAGGTTCTTTGGCTTCTTAACATGTAAAACTCTGTAATAGTTATGACATGCACTTTATAAAAAAATATGTATCTTTTGATGCTCATACCTTTTGAGGTTTGCACATTCTTAAGCATATATATTCTGAGCCTTATGCCTTCTTAGGCTTATGGCTTCTTGAAGCTTGAAATGCTTCAGTGTTATCTAAGACTCATAATCTTCTGAGGTTCTTAATGTGTATGTGCCTTTTAAGGCATGTAGCCTTCTGAGGTTGTAACCTTATGAGTTCATTGTTGTACCTGTGTTTTCTGGGTACCAAATCTTCTCATCAAGTTTAGCCTCTTGAGCTTGAATTTCATAGGCACTATAGCTTCCCATTGAGACTTTCTTCTTAGGCTTGTCTTCTTGGAGCATCATAGACTTTCATTGGGTATTGCCTCTTAGGCTCAACATCCAGGGGTATCGTATCCTCCCATCAAGTTTTTCCTCTTGGGTTTGACTTCCAGGGATATATGTGGAGACATTGTCTACCACTACAAGTTATTGGACATTTCTTAAGCTATTTGTTGAAGTTCATCTGTTTGATGATAATGGACTATGTTGGATTAGGATTGAAAAAACATTCCCATAAAAATGTGAGACTCATCTTGGGTGGTTTAGCCGAAGACGCTTAAAGGTGTTAAAACATAATGGTGTATCCTAGGAGACTCGTCTTGGGTTGTATAGCCATAATGCTCATATGAAAACCTCCAAGGATGGTTCACCTATCCTAGGATGCCAGTCAAAGCTTTTTATTGACGACTATAAAATATTATGAAAGATGTCGAATCAACTCCCACTGAGATTAATTAATCCCCAAATGAGGTGTAAGAGATGTTCTATTTTTTCAAGACTACGGTGCAGGTCACAATGGACCATGCATTTTCCTGGAAATATGATGGCAACCATACTCAAGAATAATGTTTAACAACTTTTTAGTTGCTACTTTACGAAGTTGTATATCAATAATCTAGTTGTAGTTATTCATGACAGTAGGCTGCAAGTGCCATAGTTATTCTCTACATAGGTAGTAGTCCGTTGTGAGCATTTTAGATGGTGTTTATAGAATCAGGTTGTTGTAGAATTCATAGTTAATAAATATGACAGTTTTTGTCAAGGGGGGTTGTAGATGATTACTTTAGGAGTGTCGGTTGGTCATGGAGGTGGTATTAGTGAGTTTTGGCAGCTATAAGCTTGTAGATCATATAGACCATAGTGGTGAGCTATGATGATCTCCGTGAGCTGCAGAGAAAAATTAGTTGAAAAATGAATTATTAATTTTAACACCAATTATATATATTTTTTAGTTCCCCTGGTCACAAGGATCACTCCAAACCACTTTTCATAATTTTATTAATTATATTTTATATATTAAAATTATCTTAGTGCAAAAATCTCATTTACCTTAAAAAGTAGGTTTCAATATAAAATACAATTAAAATGGGTTCCGAATTTTTACAGTAACATAATATGTTCATTATCTTCACTGTAGATCAAATTCTATGATTTATTGAATTATTTTTTATTTTCTTTAATTTTATTAGTTTAAATGATTTATTTACCTAAGATAATACACCTACTTATTTACACTCATTTTATATTTTTCTTAGGTTCCTTTGACCACACTGAACCTACTAATACAAGACTCATATTTTATTAATTTTTATTTTAATTTATATGAATATTTTTAAGCACAAAGGATGACTTAACTTTGAAAATTTGTGTTTTTATAGTTAGGGGTGTTATCTGATTTTAGAATAAACCCCTAAATTTCAAGTCCTGGTGATTAATATTTAATTAAATAGATGTAAAACAACCTCGAAGTATTTAATTAATTAAAAATAAAATACATGACAAATAATTTTTATGTTTGGCTCATACTTATCTGCTTTATTCACTTTGCATCATAGTATTTTTATCTTACTTTTATGATTTATCTACACCAAGTTATGATTTTTTAAAGTTTCTGAATTAATTTAAATAAAAAAATACCGTATTTTCTACTTACCACTGACTGCCTCACTATCCTTGGTAGCTCTGAACTTTCCACACAACACGTTTTAATTTGATGTCGCCATCCGCATCAGTTGCCACACACCCCACTATTCAAGAACAATAGCTCTATCTGGTGTAATCTGTGTTTTTCACTGAATAAACGTGTGATCCAACTGCTCATGGTCATCGTCCCCAACTATCTTAAACTGAGAATGGTCCAACTTTTAGACCTAATATCTCACTTGAAACTTAACCAAATCACATAGGTTTTGATCCTACACCTTCATCTAATTATGACATACCTATACTGTTGATCAAGTATAAAAATAAACTTTTCTTCATAAAAGCTCAAACCAAGCTTGAAATTGGTGGAAATGGTTTATACCTTAGCCTAAGAGGTGAGGCCTTCAATTGGGTGTGTTTTGAAGCTTTGTTGTGAGTCCACGAACGTCCTCCAAGTGTTAGTTCAAGTAGAGGTTGAGTCTGTGCAAGAGTTTGATCGGACAGTGGTGCGGACTTGGTCAAAGTTTGGTGTAGAGGGCTCAAAGGATGGGGCTTTCAGTGGAGAGCTTCTCCTTGTGCTCTAGTGAAGCCTATGATCAAGTTAATTTGAAAAAAGGTGGAGTTTTGTGGAATGACAGTAAAATTCCCAGGATTTTAAGATTAAAATTAGGGTTGGAGGGTAGAAATCAAGGCTGGAAAACACTGGGGATGAGCTTCTATGAGGTGTTAGGAGGTCTGGGAGAATTTTGGCAAAGTTTTGTTAAGGTTTTATCGCACACCTCTCTTTGGCCATGGGAGTGCTCAATTTATAAAGGGAGTCATGGCTAGCTTCAGGGAAAGCGAGGGTGGCAAAGAGGACACATTGGTGGAGGAAAGAGGAGCTTCAATGGTCATTTCGATTGAGCCACCTCAGTAAGTCTTAATATGGGGTTTATGCCATTTGGGACCTCTCGGGCATGGTGTCTTCCAGCCACTAGACTGGCCGACCAGGATAAGAGAGCTGACTAGCTAGTTCAAGGAGGTTAGGGGAGTTTAATGGTGATGATTTGGGGGATTGGGAAGGCTGATGGCAAGTATCTCCTTAGTTTAGCTAATTTTGGGAAGAAATCCCCAAATCAAGGGACCCTTGTTCCATGGCTTAGCTAGGGCAGTCTAGGTCGATCTAGGTTGGGTCTTAGAGCTCAAAAGATGGCAATTGTTGCTAAGGTTGGGCTGGACCAAGTGGTTCGAGGTGTGTTTGGGATTTGGGTTCAAGATCATGGTTTGGACTTGGACTTGGGTTTGGGTTTGGCTAAGATTTGGATAGGGGACAATTGGAAGTCTGAATGGTTTATAAGATTGTCATGAGGAATTTGGACATCAAAGGGTTGAAATTGTTGTGCCATGAAGTTCAATTTAGCAAAATTTGGATTTTGGGGCAAAATTGTTTTGGTTTGATTTAGATTTAGGCCAACTTTAAGTTTGGATCTATACCAATTGAGGGTTCAAATTGGTCCAGCAGAAAATTTTGAAGATTTTAGGATTCAAAATTAGGGAAATTAGGTTGGTCGCAGGTTTCAATTTGATGGGACTTAGAGGTATGCTTGAATAAGGGATTATGGATCAAAAGTGAAATTAGGGTTTAGGGTTTGGAGGATGGCTTAATTCGGCTCGAAATTAACATAGATTGGGACTAAGAATGTTAGTAAATGATTTAGGTTTGAAATTGGGTGACATTAAAGTGGATTTGATGGAAATTAGGATTGATTTAGGGGATATGAAGATTTGGGGGCAAAATTGGTATTTTGGTAAAAATTGGTCTGGTGAAATTTGGAAAATTTAGGGCAATTGGGCAATGTGGGTAAGTTTGAAATGATTTTTGGGATCAAATTGGCTGAAATTAGGGGTTTGGCAAATTTGGGTATTTTGGGGCTCTTTTGGGAATTTTGGCAAATTTGAAAGTATTTTAGAAATTTTTAGGAAAATGGGTTGTTTTGCGTAATTTGAATGGTTTGGAATGTTTTGATATGTGTTTTGAAGAGAATTTGAGAATTTGGGCATTTTGGTAATTTTGGAAAAGTTTTGGCCTAAATGTCCAAAATTGGGGATTTTGGTAAAATTGGGATTAATTGAGAAGGCTAATCACAAAATTACCCTTTTTGAGCCATAAGACCAAGGGAATCCTCATTTTGGATCCTTCATGTGTTGGTCATAGGCACTCTAG
This sequence comes from Phalaenopsis hybrid cultivar, assembly GCA_002079205.1. Taxonomy (NCBI): domain Eukaryota; kingdom Viridiplantae; phylum Streptophyta; class Magnoliopsida; order Asparagales; family Orchidaceae; genus Phalaenopsis; species Phalaenopsis hybrid cultivar. The sequence continues at coordinate 169,329 of JXCR01146771.1, read as the reverse complement.
CCTAAGGCTAAGGGTTTGGGGAACCACTCACATGAGTATCCAAAAGAATAGGGAATCAAGTTAAGCTTGCTTGGTTTAGGGATTTAGGTTGTGAGTGAAAGTGAGGAGTTTAAGTGTGTGTGTGTGTAAGAGTGACCAAGACAACACCACCTAGGGCTAACCCTAGGGCCAAACAATCCTGTGGGGACTCCTCTAAAGCTCCCTCATGCTTGGTTTCATCCTACTAAGTGCTAGAGATCAAAACCACACATGTGGAACTTCAAGAAGAGTGAAGAGGTGTTTAAAATTTCTAATGGGATAGGGTTCCTTCATTAATCTTCTAGGATAGTTAAGAGGAAAGTCCTATAGCAAGATTTTATGCTTCTAAGGAGGAAAGGCTAGACCTTAACAAAAAGTGAGGCCAACAAATGGACCCGAATAAGTGTAGTGTCTCGAACAAGCACACTGCACATATTGGTGTTGACCAAAGAGATCAACAAAACCAACACCAATGCCTAAGCAAACACATTTAGGACAGAGCGTAGAATCAAGCAAGAATCGTATTCACTCGGGAATTAGGAGGTGTATTTTAAAATTGTTGTTGTGAATTCAAATTTCTAAATTTTAAAGTGACTTTCATATTTTTTTGTCATGATTTATCACTCATTTATCTTTATACAGAGGTGTTTTATGAATTTCTAGAGGAATCCATCAGGATTTCTTATCGAAGACCTGATAGTCTAGGCGAGTTTGATTTGCTTTGATTTGATTTACTTTTTTTATTTGGATTTTGATTTTGATTTTGATTTTGATTTTGAATTACATTTTTTAATGTTGAGGAATTGTTAGGAAAATTTTCTTTTTCAGTGATTTGAATTACTTGGGACCATTGCGATAGGAAGGGATCCTAATGCAATGCAAAATTCAAAGCCTTGATTTAATAGAAGGGCTTACTCCTTCGATTTCTAAGAATTGATCAGAGTCAATACAATAGGAAAGAATTCTAAAGAAATGCCAAATTGAATGCAAAATCCTCATCCTTTGAAGTTTGATTTGAGCCATTGTAGTAGGAAAGAATCCTAAAGCAATGTAGTATCAGATGTTGTGATCCTCAACCTCGAAAAATTGATTTGAAAGATTGTGATAAGAGGATTTCCTAAAGCAACACATAATCGAATGTAAAATATGTATCCTCTAGGCTTTGATTTGAAATATTACGATAAGAGTAGATCCTAAAGCTACACAAAAATGGATGTAAAATCCTCAACCTCTAGAATTTTATTTGAAAGATTGCGATAGGAAGGAATCCTCATGATGTGTTTTACACTTACCTTTTTTTTTCTTTAAAAATATATAGTACATAAATTATACATTTAATATGGTGTTGGTTTAGTGTGAATGAAAATACTACTTACATTATACGCATCAGGATGGTATACCTCTCAAATAGATACACCCATCTATACTGCACTAGATGCCTAAATATAGCCTTATAACATGGATGTATAGGCAGACACTCTACAGGGTTGAAGAAACCAGGAGGAAATATTTGTTCAAGCTTACATAATATTAGAGAATAGTTGCATCAAGTTGTTTTAACAAGTCAATAGTCAATGTCCTTGCACAAAAGTCTCTAATAAATATACTAACTTCGATTAAGGGATCGAGCAACGGCTTCGGTAGCACATGAAATGCAATGGGTAATAAGTACTATAGAAATATATGGTTATCTTGAATCTTTAAACTAAATACCTTTCCTATTCCAAAGTCAAACCAATGACTAAAATTTGAAATACAATTAGTTGGAAACTTCAGAGAATTCATCAACTCAAAAATTTCCCATTGTTGATATACTGTAAGATAGTATCTAGTTACGGACTTTATTAATTTACCTCTATTTGTCTCTTGAAGCTCTAAGGTCCTTTTTTGCATCACATTTTTAGAGCCATTCTATATTTCTAATTATCTTATTTCAGTCCCTTGATATTCATCACATCGTTCAAGATGTTATCAAATAAATTATTTTCAATGTGGATAACATCAAGATTATGCCTAATTAGATTAGTCTTCTAGTATGGAAGATTCTAGAATATATTGCGCTTAGTCCAGTTACGTGTGACACTGAAATTAGGAAGACAAGTTGAAGCTAACTCGGGACTCTTGGAGATCTCTAGTGCTTCATTGATCATCTTTAATATTTTGACTCTCAAAATTTTAGAGGTTTAGCATGATCTCGCTATTCTGTTTTGATTAATGAATCTCTTTTCCTTATTAATGGGAGTTCTTAGTGTAGAAATCATTGGTAGCAGTCAAACCAACTAGTTTTCCTTCCTTGTTTTAAAGTAAATTCCTTTGACATATCCATGCAGTAAGGACAAGCTAATTTCTTTGCTATCCTCCAATATGGTAGCATCCCATAGGTTGGGAAGTCGCTAATTATCCACATAAGAGCCACTCTCAGTTGAAAATTCTGTTACATATTGGTGTCATAGGTAAGCACATCCTTCGCTCATAAAATTTAAAACTCTTCAATCAAAGGCCGTAAGTAGCCGTCGATTTTGTGTTTTGGACTATGTGGATCAGGTACGATCAGCGTTAAATATAAGAAATGCATAATCATGGACATATCGAGTGGCAAATTCTATGACGTAACAATCACTATCCAACATGAGTACAGCTTTACAGCGTAACTGTACAAGGTGAAGCTATTTGTACATAACCCAAGCTAACATTGCGTGCTTCAGCTTCATAGCCTGGGTAAGTACAGTCAAAATGTCTCCAAGCATCACCATGTGAAGGATGACTTAACGAGTTAGCATCAATGGATCTAGCACTCTGTCAAGTCATGCAAGGGGTTGTTTTCATGGAAGCAAGAAGTCTTTAAAGTTACGATATGAGCAGACAATAAAAGATTTCATGGAGTATTTTTCTATTTTTCACTCTTTCGCCCCCTTTGTTTGAATATATCTGCACCATAAAAATCGCAGGTCATCTCAACTACATTAACCCTCTAATATGTCATACAAACTTCATCATAAATATCGATTTTCTCACATTATAAACCCAATTTTGAGACTAACCTTTTATTTATGTACAAACAATTCAGCACTAAATTCCTTGTAGGGATTCATCACCTTTAAAAATGTTTCTCCTCGATTGAATACTTCTCTGGGCAAGTTAAAAATAGATTTGATGGTCAACAATCTCAACGCCATTGATAACTCTGTTTATGCAACCATCCTATAAAGGTTATTATCTAGCATTCAATAAGTGATAGAATTAATGCAATTCATTGTTTGGTGTTTAAAGTTTGAGTTGAATGCTCTCAGGAAATTGAGCTCTTCAGGCATCAGAAACCATTTTGTCATGTGTTAGGATTTAATTCCTCTACAAGAGAGGCATAACTTATCGGGGCACCTCCTTGTTCGAATTGAACTTCTGGCTTTTGCTCATACATATAATTTGATTTGAATTGTCAGTGGTAAGGAACCAACCCAGCTTCTTCAACTGGCAAGAAAACTTCATTTTCTTTCTTCACACAAGGACACCAAATTGTACCCTCTCATTGATAGATGGGCAGCTGTGATGCCATGTACACGAATTCATCAACGCTGTTCAAGAACTCATATGTGAGTTTTTTTATTTAAGGATATAATCTGTTATACTTCCAAACTCTTAGATTAAGAATATAAATATGTAACATAGATGTAGCCTTACAAATCAATGAAATTAATATGAAAAATAAAAATTAAGGACATGCAAAATAAATATAATGTTTAAGTTAGTCAAAATTTCATTATTATACTACATTAAGATCATTTTAATGCAGCATGCACATGTAGTTTTAGGATTACCTATAGCTGTCTTAAAATAAGTCAAATATAAAACATCTACATTCATAGTTGGGTCATCAGTTAGTCAATGTTTAATATGACTAAACCATGTAAGGAGGTACTTTCTAATCTTATTGCATTGGAGCTACTCAAATAGTTTCATGGATTTATTCATTTCAAATTTTGTCTCTTAGTGTAAAGCCACTCATCCACATTAACATGTCGAAATTAAATTACTTTTATGCTTCTTTTATAAGATGACATTCGGTGTTGTAAAGCATTACATGCCTCACTATTGTCATATAAAATTTATGCTAAAGTCTAAGTGGTACTTTTCTATGTACAGTAGGTCTTATGCATTCCTCCACTTCAATCATTGAACTTGTATTTTACTAATAAAATCCCATCTATACTTAATTCTACATAAGCATAGGGTAGCCCCTAACCTTTCAAGCTTGCCCTTTTCTCTCAACTCGCTCTTCCAATTTATATTACATAACTTAAACCTAAAATGGCGAGAGATAGTGTTAAAATTTAATTAAAATTAAATAAATCAAAGTTAAACATAATATCATCTAAACACTAACCAATCAATTCTCATACTATATTCAATTCCAAACATGAACTCAAGAGAAACTAATTAATTTAAAAATCTATAAATTTAATTTAAAACCCATAAATAAATCTACGCAAAAATAACATCAACTAAAGAAAGCTACTTAAAATCAAATCTTAATTAAACTAGATTCAACATAAAACTAAACCTAAAATCGACATTACTCTAAACCTCATCTTAACCTAAACCTAAAATATACATAAATATATTCCAAATGTAAATCATTAGCAAAACTAATTAAATCTAAAACTGAATGTCTAAAATAAAAAAAGCACTCAACCATCCAATCATAGTTCATGCCTACTCCAAAACCAATTCTAATCTCACCGAAACCTACATTTATACAAAGCTAACACTCAATACTTATGATATAAAAACAAAGATTCTAAAACACACTACCCAATACTTATGTATCTTTATACACATCGCTAATACCTAATTTTATGCATATACATTCCTAAAATATAAATTTCAAATGTTACATACATACCACTGAAATCTTTTGCATATACATTTCAAACACCTAAACTTCAAGTGTTACATGCACACGAAAATTTAAAAAGAGAACTAAATGGAGCGAGGTTACCTTTTCCAATCCTCTCACAAGTAGCGATGGGCTAAAGTCGAGACTGAGTTTCGATGGTATGTGGGAGGTACACTGACTCACGCCAGGGAGGTGTGGAATCCGACAATTGTGGAAGAAAGGAGAAGAGATGCTATGGGTTTCGATGTCACAGGAGGAAAGATAGGAGACAGGGGTGTTGCACGCTAAGAAAAAAATGAATTGGAAGGTAAATGATGGGTTTTTGGTTCTATTGCATCGGATTTATCATCTAGTTTGCATCAGAATTTTTCGATGCTTTTTAGTAAAGCTTTTGTGTCAATTTATTTGAAGCAAATGTGGCACAAAATGGGCCTTAACAACACCATTTATTTCATCAATATTTGTGTCGATCATTCAGAAGCAAACCTGATGCAAATTTTGACTCAAATCAAATAAACTTATGTTCATCGCAAATCAGTCAAAAATGCCGACACAAATATATATGTGAAAATTTTTTTATGCTAATTTGCGCTAATTCAAAGCTCTCCTATAGTTGTTCCAGAGAGCTTCCTTGTCCTTGTGGGCCTTCCTTAGAAAAGACACCATTAATACCTTTCTGAGGTCTTGAAAGGAAATAATAATTTGATTAGAAAGTCCATTCAACCACTTGAGGGTTGAATCCCTTAGCGTGTTGTAAAATAATTGACACTTTAATGAATCAAAAACTTTGAGAAGGTATATAATTGAGGAAATAACACATTTGATCAGTTGGATCACTCAAAGATGGAACCTTGAACATCTCAGGGAGCTCTACATAAATAATTTGTTGGGAGAATGCATTCTCTAATTGGTGATGAACCTTCATTGAACAATTGGTGGTTTGTTCCTTGGCATGGATCCATCACGATATTGGTACTAAAAATATTTCACCTATTCAACTTTTTTAGTAATTTGATGGCCTTGGGTTTTTGGTGCTGGAGGATTAGGTTGTGGGAGAGATTGTGTTCTCCCCTTAAGCACCACGTGGGTCAATTTTACGGTCTAACCCATCATCTGAACCTGGAGTTTTTGAATTCATTGTTACACAAATTCTCTGACGAACCCTATATTAAGGGTTTCCTCCCAATTGTTTTTCTTCTCTGTGGTGTGCTCCGCTTCTTGTTGACGGTATGAATCTGTGTTCACGCACCTTTGAGGTTGTTGAACCCTAAAATGTCCATTAGGTCACACCAAAGGAATAGAGTGTTGGTCGGATGACATGAGTAATAGAAAAAGAGAGACATACAAAAGTAAGAAAAATAAGCACAAATAGTACTAATTCTCCTAAAATAGATTCAGTAGTCTTCACTGAATGAATGCACCCCCCCCC
>JXCR01146771.1:147043-162972 GCA_002079205.1 Phalaenopsis hybrid cultivar | reverse complement strand
CCCCCCCCCCCCCCCAACACCCTTATTTATAGGTTACAGGCGAGTCTAGTCAAGTACATATTTATTCCGCACTTAATAGAAACATTACAAATTATTTATGAGTCATTACGTCTTTACGTATTTGTAACCGACCATGGTATCTTTTCACCCTAATAAACGCTGTCGATCTTTTTTCGTATTTGTAGCTACTACTAGCACTGCTTCATATTCATAATCTTATAACTTTGTCATTTAATCATTGTTCAGTCAGTTAAAAATCCTTCAATGGGTCGACAGATCTTCGGCTTGTTTTCATGAGGGAACTCTTCGAGGATACTCCCTTATCCACAGGAAGATTTTATTCCAACAGGTACAAGGTACATCACAGTAATCTAATGAGCAGCCTTCCTTCAGTCAAGAGACATTCACATAAGGTAAAGATGGGGATTAGTTCAGAGGCCTTTGATCTTCTCTATAAGTTACCTAGCATCGATTGAGTTACTTTCAATTCAAGTGAGTGGCATTCATTGTGTTGGATGTACTTTTGTTGGGTCGGCTGATGATTTGACCAATTGAAGTGATGATTGGTGCTTAAGTCTTTTGACTGTGGTAGTGTGGTTCTTTAATATCTTTTTTACATATCTGTTGAATTTCTTTGAGATTAATAGTTACATTTTTTATGTGCAATTTCTTAAAAATATTTTCTTCGAAGTAAATATGGAAGTATATGTAGGCATACAAGTATATTTTGTCAAAGATGTATTATTTATGCTTCTTTTTTATTTATGAGAATAATTTTGAAAATTAAAATTGATGCTACATCCATTGCCATAGGAGCAACTGATCCTGATCTGATTGCTTTTAATGTTAGAAAAAAATATGTTATATTTATGATCTTTATAGAATATCGTATATTTTAGAAAAAAAAATTATTGACATTGATACGCAATCAATAAATGCTCATCATCCTACTTGCATCTTGACATATGGCATTGGCAAATTTCTAAACAAAAAACATTCACTCTTCGAATAAAATTCATCTAGAGCTTCAACGAATTGACCGGCTTGGCAAGACGGGCCCAATGGCTACAAACTAGGTCTAATCTAAACTAAATCTAGCCCTGATAAAGCCATTAAAATACTTTCGGAAGCATATTGGGCATATCTAAAACGTCCACACATGTCGAATTTGGTGAGCATATAGTCGAATCAAATGTTTTGACAAGCGAAACCAATAAGCCCAAATATGTTTAATTCTGACATTGTTAACGCACTCAAATGTCCATCAAATCTCATTTAATTGAGAGAATCTCTTTGGCTTGTCTAATCAGAATGATTCATAACCCTACCCCTCTCTTAAAAGATGAAGAGTGCTTGAAGCTTGAAGAAGATTGAAACTTATAGAAGATAGAGTCTAGCATCACTTTTGCACCGACGATTAGGTGAACATAGTTGAATGCCGCCACCACCGCCGGTAGACGTAGCTGCCTTCGGTGGTTGCCCCTCATGCTGTCACTACTATCACCCAGCGCTGCCTTTGATCAATTTTGGCCACTTCCGCCTCCCCCTTCGACCAACTTTGGCCGCCACCTCGGCCCTTGTTCTCTCTGCCTCTCCTGGTCGCCACCACAACCTCAGACCTCCTTCATTGCCACCTATTCCGACCAATGCAGCCACAAATTTTGTCTTTCGCCATAAATTTAGGCTATGCCTGTACTTTGGGTCGTCACCGGAACACCCAATCCCCACCCCCTTGGGCCGCTGCTGTCGTCTGATCCCTATCATGGTGCAACAAGTTCTTGTATGCATATTTTTTGTTACCCGAGAAACTATTCAATTCTTTCTCGCCTATGAGATAACGGATTTTATCTGTAATCACAAATTTATAGTGGATCTCTTCAGCTAGACCAAGTCATACAATTTTTCTCTTTTCGTGGTTTCTACGTAACTTATAGTGTTTCTGTCTGTCATTTTCTATTACTAGATTGTGTCTAGAGTTCTCCTGTGATGTTAAAACGTTAATTAATCGCTCTACCTCTGTGAATTCTCTTGCACACATCGTGTTGTAAAATCTTGCCTCGTCAAGAATCCTTCAAGAAATTCCAAGAACACCTGAAAGAAAACCTTCCAAAAAACTCTAGTGGATTGAGTTACATGATTAAGAACTGAATATCAGAATTGCCAAATAAAATATGTTGAAGGACTGTTCTTCTTGAATGGAAGAACCTGCAAGCTAAAGAACTCAACCAAATTGCTTCTTGCAGTTTGGACAACCCAAGTTGCACCTGCAGGTTGCGGTTAGGAGCTGGATTGTCGAACTCTTGCTACAGTGATAAAGAAATGGAATCACGAGTTCCTGTTTCTTGACAGCTGAAAACCTGCCAAACTCCCTTGATGCTCTTGTTACAGTTCGCCTTCTGCCTATTCCAAGAACTCCTTGCATGCTGAAGTTATTCTCCCGGACTGTTCTTGGTGAGATCTGAACACCAACTATGTACCGAACTCTGCGTGGCCAAGAACCTTGACCGTCGAACTCCCTGTAGCCAGGAAATACCTTCTTTGGTTGAAGGCATCGAACGAACAGCTGTGGGATCAAATGTCGATACCTTCCACCTCCTTAGTGCAGCCAAATAACACCTTGCTGGACAACACTTGGGAGCGAAAAATATAACCGCAACAAGCCAATAGGGCAAACAGAGAGGGAAAAAAAATTGCAAGAAATGACGTGAGACAAGGACACAAACACAAGAATACAACAATTACACGGTTCGGTCCGTAGACCTACATCCATAGAGGGAATCACTACCAAATTCACTAACACAAAGAAGAATTACAAGCTCTTTACATTGAGGAATCACCATGCTCTCAAGATCACTCCCTCTCGACATTTCCTTGCATTACAAGATCTAAGACACCTCCCTCAACTCTAAAGCGTCTCCACTTCCTCTTTCCTTGCTGAATTTCCTTCCTCCTCTTGATCTTCTTGATCAGATTTTTTCTTGTAATAGTCTCTTCACCCACAAGCCTCCCCTCATCTATTTATATATAGATGAGTCCCTCCCAAGAGGTATAAGGAAAATTAGAATTATGCTATTGTAATGATTAAGTGTCATAATAAGTGACAATTCTCCACCTTGACTCTTAATTACAATGCTCTAGAGATTCCCTCCAATTAGCCCCGATGGGGCCCTTAGTCCCCAGTGAAGTTTACTAAGTCTAGACAATATCTGAACTTAGTTGTCGGTAACACCTTCGTTAACATGTCGGGTGGATTTTCTTCAGTATGTATCCTTTCCAGAACTATAGAACCCTTGGCTACAACATCTCTCACAAAGTGAAGCTTTATATCTATATGCATAGACCTTTCATGAAAGACGTGGTTCCTGGTTAGGTGAATTGTGCTTTGGTTATCACAGAACACAGTTACCATCTTTTGACATATACCAAGTTCTTCAGTCATGCCTCTTAGCCATATAGCCTCCTTAATTGCTTCTGTCACAGCAATGTATTTAGCCTCTGTTGTTGAGAGAGCCACCACGGATTGAAGGTTGGACTTCCAGCTGACTGCAGTACTGAAGACGGTGAAGATGAATCTGGTTAGTGACTTCCTGGTGTCATTGCTTCCCGCATAATCAGAGTCCATGTAGCCGACTATCTTTTCATCTTTGTCCTTCTGCCTTTTAAAGAGCAGCCCCAAATCAGTGGTACCTCTTAAATTTCACAAGATCCATTTTAGAGCTTTCCAGTGAGCCTGTCCTGGATTTTCCATAAACCTACTTACAATAGTGACGGCGTATGCCAAATCTGGTCTGTTGCAGACCATCCCATACATGATGCTACCAACCCCATTAGCGTAGGGAACACCCTCCATGTATCTTTTCTCATCTTCATTCTCAGGGGCTTGAGAGTTTGACAATCTAAAGTGCTGACCAATTGGTGTTGTAACCTGCTTAGCCTCTTGGATGTTAAACCTTGCTAGAACTTTCTGAGTGTATGACTTCTGAGACAAAAATAAGCTACCCTTCTTTCTGTCTCTTATAATCTCCATCCTTAGAATCTTTGTAGCAGGTCCTAGGTCCTTCATGTCAAATTTTGAGTTCAGCATACCCTTGATTTTCTAGACTTCCTCCTCGCTTTTGCTAGCTACTAACATGTCATCCATGTATAGGAGTAAGCAAGTACTTATATCACCATCTTGCTTCTTCATATAGACACAACTATCGTAGCTGCTTCTGATGAAGCCGATCCTCAGCATAAATTCATCAAATCTTTTATACCATTGTGTTGGTCTCTGTTTCAATCTGTACAAAGATTTCTTCAGCAAGCAGACTTTGTCATTGGTTTTGGGTGTGCTATACCCCTCTGGCTGATCCATGAAGATGGTTTCTTCCAACTCTCCGTGTAGGAATGCAGTTTTAACATCTAGATGCTCTAATCTCGAATTGAATTGAACCTCTAGTGCTAAAACTATCCTGATCGAGCAGTGCTTTACCACGGGCGAGAAGATTTCATTGAAGTCAATTCCTTCTACCTATGTGAATCCCTTTGCTACAAGTCTTGCTTTATATCTGACCTCCTCGCTGCCTAGGATATCTTCCTTCTTCTTGAAGGTCAACTTGCAACCAACGACACGTTGGTTCTTTGGTCGATCCACAAGTTCCTAAGTCTTGTTCTTCATCAGAGAAGCTATCTCTTCATTCATAGCATCTACCCACTTGTTTCCTTCCTTGCTCTTTATAGCTTCCTTGTAGCTATTTGGTTCTGCTTCTTCTATCTCTTCTGTGACGCTCAATGCTTAGGAGATCAAATCTGCATGACCATATCTCTCTGATGGTATGATAGTTCTTCTTTGCCTATCTCTCACCAAACTGTAGTCATTTGATCTACTTTATGGTTCAGTTTCTTGCTGGTTTTCTACCACTTCATCTTGGTTGTTCACAATAGTCGCTTGATCTGTCAAGGTTTGTTGTTGTTGCAGCTCCACCTCAATTGGAGTATCCTCCTTAGTAGCACCGTTCTTGGTAACATAGCTTTGCAGGCTTCCATTTTGGACTCATCAAATATCACATCTCTACTGATGATACATTTCTGTTGATCTGGATACCACAGTTTGTAACCTTTGATTCCAGATGGGTAGCTGATGAAAATGCACTTTAAAGCTCTTGATTCCAGCTTATCCTATTTAACATGAGCATATACCATACATCCAAAAGCTTTGAGATTTTCATAGTTACCTGGTTTCCCGTACCACATCCAAAGGAGTCTTCATTCCAATAGCTGTTGATGGATATCTATTGATAAGATAGAAAGCGGTTGACACAGCTTCACCCCAAAAAGATTTGGGTAGGCCAGTATTTAAGAGCATTAACCTCACTCTCTCTAAGAGAGTCATGTTCATCCTTTCAGCCAAGCCATTTTGTTGAGGAGTGTTCCGGACTATCTTGTGCCTTGTAATGTCATTCTTCCTGCACAACTCATCGAACTGTTCTAAACAGTACTCCAGGCCATTGTATGTTCTCAAGTGCTTCAGTTTTTCTTCCATCTTATTTTCAGTGAGAGTTAACCAGTCTCTGAATCATTGGAAAGCTTCATTTTTTGTCTTAAGGATAAAGACCCATACCTTCCTGGTGTAGTCATCTATGATAGACATGAAGTACCTTCCTCTTCCATGAGTTTGAGTTCTGGCTGAGCCCCATAGATCACTGTGTACATAATCAAGTGGTTTCTTTGACGTGTGAGTTCCGGTAGAGAACTTCACTTAGGTGGCCTTTCCCAACACACATTGTTCATAAAACTCCAGTTTACTGACTTGATCTCCACATAACAGGTTCTGTCTAGACAGTTATTGTAAGCCTCTTTCACTTACGTGCCCCAGTCTCATGTGTCATAGTCTAGTCTTGTCGGGTTCTGATCGTACTGCGTTAGAGAGGCTGCCAATTATAATTCTTCCAATTGGAGAGTAAAGCCCATTCTTCCTAACTCCTTTCATGACGATGAGGGAGCCTTTGACTGCTTTGATGCAACCACTTTCTGCCTTGAATGATTATCCGCTTGACTCCAACGTACTTAAAGAGATCAAATTTCTTTTGAGTTCGGGAACGTACCCGACATGTTGCAGTATTCCTTCGGCCCCATCGAACATCTTAATTCTGACTGTTCCACTTCCGACCACCCTGCAAGCCTTGTTATCTCCAAGTAGTATGGACCCACCAGTTGCAGTGTCTCGAACCAATCCTTGTAAGGACACATGTGGAAAGTGCACCCCGAGTCGAGAATCCACTCCTTGCTGGATTCTCATTTGGTGATCACCAGTGCTTCAGCTAAATTACGGTCATCTGAGGCTATGTTTGCTTCTCCAGGATCTTTAGGAATTTCTTGAAATTTTTTCTTCCTCTCCGGACATTTTTTTCGGAAGTGACCTTCCTTATGGCACTGAAAACAGTTGTATGATCGTTTCGACAACTGACTTCTGCCCTTCTTTCCTTTCTTTGATCTTGATCTGCTTTGACTGTTTCTTGAGCCCTTTTTATCTGATCTTCCTCTAATGGTAAGACTGTCCTCGCTAATTTCTTTGTTCGTCTCGAGCTTCTTTTGGAATTCTTTGGCTCTGACCAACGATTGAACCTCTTCCAGAGAGATTGTTTGTGTCCTTCCATAGAGCATCACATCTTTGAAATGCTTGTAGCTCTTAGGAATGAAATTTAGTAGTAGCAGTGCCTTATCCTCGTCATCCATCATAACCTCAATGTTTTTGAGATCGTCGATAATCTTGTTGAACTCGTCGATCTGCTCCGAGACTGATTTGTCCTCGTGCATTTTGAAAGAATATAGGCGTTGTATTAGAAAGAGCCTGTTCGCCATGGATTTTTTCATATAGAGGACCTCGAGTTTGGCCCAAAGTGCTTGAGCTGTTGTCTCCCTAGAAACTTCAATCAGAACCTTATCGCCAAGGCTCAGGATTATTAAGCTATGGGCCCTGTCAAGAGTCCCGTTCTTTTCTTTTTCGGTCATGTCGGCCGGAAATTCCGCCGAACCTTGCAAGGCTTCTGCAACGCCTTGTTGCACCAGCAGAGTTTTTATCTTCACTCTCTACAAGCCGAAGTCATTCTTCCCGGTGAATTTCTCGATGTCAAATTTTGCGGAGCCCATTATCGTGGCTAGGAATTCCCACAGACGGCGCCAATTGTTGTAAAATCTTGCCCCGTCAAGAGACCTTCAAGAAATTCCAAGAACACCTGAAAGAAAACCTTCCAAAGAACTCTAGTGGATTGAGTTAGATGATTAAGAACTGAATATCAGAATTACCAAATAAAATATGTTGAAGGACTGTTCTTCTTGAATGGAAGAACCTGCAGGCTAAAGAACTCAGCCAAATTCCTTCTTGCAGTTTGGGCAACCCAAGAAGCACCTGTAGAGTTCAGTTAGGAGCTCGATTGCCGAACTATTATTACAGTGCTAAAGAAATGGATCCACGAGTTCTTGCTTCCTGACAGCTGAAGACCTACCCAACTCCCTTGATACTCTTGCTGCAGTTCGCCTTCTGCCTGTTCCAAGAACTCCCTGCATGCTGACGTTATCCTCCTGGACTATTCTTGGAGAGAGTCGAACACCAACTATGTACCGAACTCTGTGCAGCCAAGAACCTTGACTGTCGAACTCCCTGTAGCCAAGAAATACCTGCTTCGGCTGTGGGATCAAATGTCGATACCTTCCACCTCCTTAGTGCTGCCAAATAACACCTTGCTGGACAACATTTGGGAGCGAAAAATATAACCGCAACAAGCCAATAGGGCAAACAGAGAGGGAAAAAAATTGCAGGAAATGAAATGAGATAAGGACACAAACACAGGAACACAACAATTACATGGTTCGGCCCGTAGACCTACATCCACGGAGGGAATCACTACCGAATTCACTAACACAAAGAAGAATTACAAGCTCTTTACATTGAGGAATCACCATGTCTCTCAAGATCACTCCCTCTCGAAACCTCCATCGATATAAGATCTAAGACACCTCCCTCAACTCTAAAGCCTCTCCACTTCCTCTTTCCTTGCTGAATTTCCTTCCTCCTCTTGATCTTATTGATCAGATTTTTTCTTGTAGTAGTCTCTCCACCCACAAGCCTCCCCTCATCTATTTATAGATAGATGAGGCCCTCCCAAGAGGTATAGGAAAATTACAAGTATGCCATTGTCATGATTAAGAGCATAATAAGTAACACATCGCAAATAAAAGTGCTATAATTTTTAATGTTGCATGATTGTTAAAAACTTTATATTTGACTAAAATTTTTAAACATTGAGTTTAAGTCCATCTAAAAAGTAATTATGATTGTTAAAATAAAGCACAGAATCTTTATGTTTATCCCACAGAAAAATAGGAAGGGAGATGGAATTTCCTTCTGACAGGTTATTTTTACTTAATTAATTAACTACAGTTAGAATTATATCATTTTAAATGTGTATCTGTTTGGCAAACAACATTATTCTCGAAGAATATGAAGATTGGGAAGAAAATTTATAATGTTTATGTCAGGACATGTAGAAGAAAGGCGAATCAATCTAGAAAGTAGAGTTTGGAAATAATTTCAATCTCTTAATTATTTTTTATTACTGACGATTATAGTTTGTTTTCTCAAATTCAGCCTAATTAAATGAGTCGAATCTATTTTCATATGTAATTAAAATGGGGTTTATATATTAGAGTCCATCAGGACTGAATTCGATCATGGCAATGGTTTATCAGTCACGCCATTTGTAGCACTTTACCTTCAAAATAAATCAATTATGCTTTTTTTTGGCAATTTCTTTTTATCGACTATTGATTATTTGTTATTAATAGCAAATAATACTAAATAATTAAAAGAATATTAGACACAGAAAATAATTTTTCTAAGTCAAAAATCGTCCTTGATCAAGAAAAATTTTTGGCGTAACTGGGTGAGTTTGAGCGAATTTGGTGCTTGTTTCTTCTCGGCGCAATCAGATTTGCTTTCGTTGGTAATAGACTTGTATTCATAATTACTTGTGAATAGTAGATTTGTGTTGAATCATTTAATGTCGGCAAGCTTGCCAGACTCATACATGTTTAAAATTATTTAGGAGTATTATTTTTAAATTTATTTTCATATAATGCTAATTTTAATTAGCAGATAAGAAAAAGGTTCTAAAACATTTTGTAGTAAATGACTATATTAACAGTATCTCATAAATGTTAATAAACATTCATAATTATGTAAATAGTGAGACAGAGACTAGACCTTCATCATAATTCCAGGATTGATGTCTTTTTTCTTCAGCGTGCAAGATGAATGATATTTTGCAACTCAATTTTTTGCCTATAATTGTAAGGGTGCTCAGATTTCTTCATCTTTCTAAAGGTGATAGATATCCTCCTCTGCTGACAGATGGTACAGAGTGTTAGCTTAGTTATCCTCATGTCCATCGATGACTAACACTGAACCTCTGAGAGGGGGAATGGAATAAGCTTCGATGGACTCTCCAGGACCCAATATACTGATCTCATTATCAAATACAATGTCACACTATCTCAGGAGCAAGACTAAGCAAAAGGATTGCTCAAAGTCACTGTTATCTATGTGTGGTGGGATACCACCTCCTGGTGTATAAATATTCATTATGCACATATCAGGTACACTTGTAGGTAGTATGATAGGTCATAGTAGAAGCCTCTTAATCATGTATTAAAAGAGCAAAGTTAGATGATCCACATCTTCACCACAGAAAATGTCAGGCGGACAACCAAGCAGATCACATTCATAGTTGTAGTAGCATCTAAACTGTAAAGTGGTTCTACATTTTCCTTTTGTCCAATTTCAGAGTTCTAAATAGGTCTGCACTTTCAACAGACCTTGGTGTCCATTTATCCATAGACAACATATAATGCAGGCAATTTTCTGTTGTTCCAAGTCTCTAAAGGCTACAATGAAGAGTTGTAATCTTTCTAGTAGATTGACCGACCTCCCTTCCAATCATTCAAAAGGATCAATGTTTTTTTTTCTACATCTGCATTACTGCATACACCTTGCCAGTTGATTATCTGACTCAATCTTAAGACATTGACGGGGAACCTATTCATGTTCTTCCAGTAGTGGCTCGTTTGGAGGAGTAGGTGTGTATTGAAACTTGTTGTCTCTGACCTGTTGAGATATTTCAACAAAGACATTCTTCTACAGTTGGTGTAGGCTCTTCCTCTACTGTATTGGTTTTTTCAGCCATCTTGTTGTACATTCTCTTGATTCTCTTAATTTTATTCTTTCTCCTAGACTTAATTAAGACAGGTTTGACGATAATGGACTTGAGCCTATCTCTAACAGGTATCAAGTTGCATTCAATGCAAATAAGAGGGATTGATGCTTCTCAATGAAAATCCTAAGAAAGCTTCCTTTTTAGGTACTTCCAATGGATCGGGTAATGTAATAGACGGGTCATTATAAAGCTTGTTAAATTCATCAAATCCTATGTCATATTTATAATTGGGTAGTTCATCAAGTGACTCTAGTAAATTTCCAGTTTCACATTATCCTTGAAGAAAAAGATCAGCTTTCTGATAGACATTTTCCTGCAATAAGAATAAAGAAGTTACATGTCATTAAGAGCTCAATCATAACATTTAAAAAGGAAAGAGCTTCAACTAAAAATTTTACATATCAGAGTTGAAGCATTTTTAGATTAATTTTAAGGGAATTTTAAAATGATTTATGATGTATAAGTTTGAACGTGATGAATGGAGTTGAAGTGATTAGATTTTGACTGAATTTAGTTGATTATGGTATGGTCAATTAGGTAGATTATTCCATTAAAGTTAGATATTAATTTTAGGATGTTGATAACTTTTTTTTTCTAAAAATTAGAGATTTAATAGTGGATGGACTTCCAAAGAAGATGCCAAAACTAGATTTTATTAAGAGTTCTTGTACAGCACTATGCAAGATATTTCAATAGGTAGCACCCATTGATGGGGAACATGGGACTCTCATTGCTTCCCTTAAAACTTACTACCAATTATTCAGTAATTGAGGATTGATATTTTAAGGACTAAGACCAGTTCTCCTACTCAAATGGTTCTAGTTCAAACTAGTATGAGCTTGAACCATCTATGCTTGATACAATTCAAGATTTTTTTGCACTAATAGATGTGCTTATTCTAATCCTTTGGGTTCTTCAAATTTTAGCTTAATATTCTATTCCAGAGGTCCTCTCTGACAAGTAGCAATCCTTAAGGATGGAATTTACACTTCCAAGGGGAGTACGGTATTCGACCCATAAACTATATCAAATGGAGTGGATTGAGTTGGGGATTGATATGTGGTTCGATAAGCCCATCATGCATTCACCAAATACTCATGACACTATCATTTAATATCTTCAAGTGTCATCTTCAAGATTTGTGTTGAAGTCTTATTGACTGCTTGGCTACTCCATTCGCTCAAAAATATTATATGATGAAATATCTTCAATCAATGTTGTGTCACTTCCCAAGGGTATTTTTATTGGTAGTCTTGAATGCAGGACTATTTTATGATATAACCCATCAGAAAGTACCAAATGGTTATATTGCTTATTACAAAGAAATGCATTATATAGTGAGTTTTCACTACTCTCAGAGGAATGGCTTTCACCCATTCTAAGAAATAAGCATATGCCCCTAAATTGAAGGAGGGTCAATAGGACTCATGTTGCTCATGCCAAAAATTCAAACTACCTCGAGCAATCGTAGGGTATGATATGTTTGGCGGCTGATGCAAAGACAAAAATTTGTACTTGACATTGGTAACATCTTCACACTATTTCCATATAGTCATTGATCATTATTGTCCAATAATGCATTATTCTCTTGATCTTTACTTTCATCTTAGTGCTAGATTGTCGGGCTATATCTCTTTGATCATCTTCTAAAATTTATGCTTATCTAAGAAATGTAACCACATATGATTGAAGGACCTTCAATTAAATATTTTATTTATGATGACATAAAATAAAGCTCAAAATTTCACCTGGTGAGCTACTGATTTATCTTTGGATAATTTACCCTCTTATAAAAAATCAAAAAATGGTTATTTCTAATAAACTAACTCTTCAACTGTGATTGCAACTATTTTTTTCTTTTTATTGATCAAGGTAATTCATATCAACTAGAGAAAGGACACGGTAACCTTGAACTTCAATCGACAATGGTTCCTCTTCTAAGCATATAATCTCTTTAGCTAATTTTGTCAAACCACCTGCAATTGTGTTACTACCACAAAGTATTCGGTACAATGTAACATTTGAAATCAGTTTGAGTTAGTTCATTATCTATTGGTAATACTGATGAAGGCAAGGTTTGAAGACTTTATACATTACAACGGTTTGATGGATCACTAATTCTGAATCACTAAAAACTTTTGCTTCTTGAATATCCATTAGAATGGTGAAGAGAAGACCACTAATATGGGCTTCATACTCAGCTTTGTTGTTATTACATAGCTCTGAAAAGTGGTATGATAATCCCTTATTTCCTCTTTATGAGTTATGGAAATTAGTGTTACCCCTGCTTTCTCAGGGATAACCACCTTTATATTTGTTGCTTTCTTGTCTAACGAAGCACTACTAAAAAACAACTCCTAAAATTGTTTGTTTTGATTTTCTAACACCATGATTTTTTTATCCGGTAAATCATTTTTAAAGGAGAATCGACTAGTATGGGATCTGGCACTATGAAATCTGCCAACGATTGACCTTTAGTAGAAAACAAGGGAAATAATGTTATATAAAATAGTGATAGGAACATCGACTAATGAACTAGCCTTCCTGAGATTGGGTAGGTCATCTAATTTTGCGAATGATTAAAACTAGAAATAAGACTAACTTAAAAAGAGAGCATGTAATGTATTAATTTTTGTACAATGGAAATTAAGGCTAGAACATGATGTTCAATAAAAAGATAGTTTTGGGATAAATCAATAACTTAAGTAATATAGTGAATTCTCCTTGTCCGCCTAATTAGTTTGTACTAAAGGTGTTAAGGGAGTCATCTAAAGCAGCATTATAAAAAATTAATGATCGACCAGTGGAGGCGGCTAATTTTTGAGGTGTCATGAAGCACTGCTCCATGCTTTCCAAGGCTTGCTAATAACTGTCATCCCATTGGAACTTTAGATTTTTCTTAATTAAAGTAGAAAATGAATGACACCTTCATAAGAGACTGTAAATAAAGTACCTTAGATATGTTAATATGCCTTGAAAGGATCTTAGTTAAGTTAGGCTTTTCAAAATTGGCATTTCTAATATAGCTATGATCTTCTCTGTATCTATTTCAATCTCACTTGTCTTACTATGAACCACAAAAAATTTCTATAGGTAATGCCAAAGGCGCCTTTCAAAGAATTCATATTTTAGGTAGTATAAACGTGGGCATTTGACAATAATTCTCTAATTATATAGATGTATTTTCTCCCTTTACTCTTCACCACTAGGTCATCAATGTTGCATTCTATTTTTTTATGGATCAATCTATTGAAAATATTTGGCATAGCTTGGTGGTAGGTAGCACCAACATTCTTTATCTGAAAGACATAGTTTTATAACAATATACTACAATTGAGGCTTTGAATGTGTTATGTTTCTCATCTTCGGGAGCCATCTTAATTTGAAGTTGTCCCATGTATCTATCTATGAACGAGAATATCATGTGTTAAGAAGCATTGTTCACAATCAACTCTATTATAAGAAGAGAGAATTTATCTTTAGGACATGTCTTATCGAGATATCTAAAGTCTTTACACAGTGTTTTTGTCCATTCTTATTCTTAATAGGTGCAACCCTAACTAGCTAAAAAGGATACATATCTGATCTAATGAAATAATCTTTGATCAATTTCTTCACCTCAACGACTACTTGTTCTTCAATCTGAACTTTCATTCATTAAGGTACTTGCTTAATAGGTACAACATTAGGTTGAATTTGTAATTTTGGACTGTCACCTTGGGAGCTAGTCTTTACATCTCTTCATAGTCTTAGAAAAAATATTATTTATGTTCTAAAATTAGGTCATTAGCATTATTAGCCTTCTGTTCATTTAAAAGTGAACTTATGAAGGTTAGCTTAGGCTTACCTTGATTCCCAAATTTATTTCCTTTAGTTCATTAAAGGTTGATTTGATTTATTCCTCTAGTTCAGGATGTGCATCTCTAACTAGGAGGTAATCCATGTCATCCAAATAATTTTAATAGATACGGTCATCATTAAGAAGATTATTCTCTAGAAAGACCATATCGGGTTCTAGATAGTCAGTATTTACCATGCAATATTCCTTTTCATCAACTAGTCCAACGATATGTCTATAAGAATGTTAAATTTTCTTTATCTTTTGCACCTATTTATGGATGAATTTACACTTTAAAGAATGGTATTTTTTTCTTTTTCTTGCAGGCACAACAAGTAGTAGATGTGGAATGAAATGACAAAGAAGTGGAGTGAAGTGGAGGTGAAATGAAGCAAAATGTCCCCAAGTGGACTGACACCTAAGCGTCTCCCTCTGGGTGCCAAGGCCCTACATCACAGGGCCTTAGTGCTATAAACATGGCTAATAGGCACCAAGTTTAGCCAAACTAGAGAAAGAGTCTGGTGTCTACGTGTTAGGTTTGTAGGGCCTTTGCATCGACAACTATTAGCAGTTCTTTGAACAGTTAAGCTGCAAATATAACCAATGTTTAATGATGTTAAGAGCAATTATAAGAAGCCTAAGAAGGTGAGAAGACCTCTAAAACCTAAGGGAAATCATATGGGAAGTCTAATGTTNCATTAAGGTACTTGCTTAATAGGTACAACATTAGGTTGAATTTGTAATTTTGGACTGTCACCTTGGGAGCTACACTTTACATCTCTTCATAGTCTTAAAAAAAATATTATTTATGTTCTAAAATTAAGTCATTAACATTATTAGCCTTCTGTTCATTTAAAAGTGAACTTATGAAGGTTAGCTTAGGCTTACCTTGATTCCCAAATTTATTTCCTTTAGTTCATTAAAGGTTGATTTGATTTATTCCTCTAGTTCAGGAGGTGCATCTCTAACTAGGAGGTAATCCATG
Source organism: Phalaenopsis hybrid cultivar (assembly GCA_002079205.1). NCBI lineage: Eukaryota > Viridiplantae > Streptophyta > Magnoliopsida > Asparagales > Orchidaceae > Phalaenopsis > Phalaenopsis hybrid cultivar. Next base: position 147,899 of record JXCR01146771.1, on the reverse strand, counting down.
TCATCCAAATAATTTTAATAGATACAGTCATCATTAAGAAGATTATTCTCTAGAAAGACCATATCGGGTTCTAGATAGTCAGTATTTACCATGCAATATTCCTTTTCATCAACTAGTCCAACGATATGTCTATAAGAATGTTAAATTTTCTTTATCTTTTGCACCTATTTATGGATGAATTTACACTTTAAAGAATGGTATTTTTTTCTTTTTCTTGCAGGCACAACAAGTAGTAGATGTGGAATGAAATGACAAAGAAGTGGAGTGAAGTGGAGGTGAAATGAAGCAAAATGTCCCCAAGTGGACTGACACCTAAGCGTCTCCCTCTGGGTGCCAAGGCCCTACATCACAGGGCCTTAGTTCTATCCACATGGCGAATAGGCACCAAGTTTAGCCAAACTAGAGAAAGAGTCTGGTGTCTACGTGCTAGGTTTGTAGGGCCTTTGCACCGACAACTATTAGCAGTTCTTTGAACAGTTAAGCTGCAAATATAACCAATGTTTAATGTTGTTAAGAGCAATTCTAGGAAGCCTAAGAAGGTGAGAAGACCTCTAAAACCTAAGGGAAATCATATGGGAAGTCTAATGTATAATTGTAGTTTACATTGCTTTTGGTGAGGATTTATAGGGATATTGTAGAGAGGTTCTTCAGCAAGGCAGTAAGAACTTAGGAGNTTTTCTTAAAGAGGCCTCTCCAAACTTCACACAGAGCTTCCCTAAGATCCCCTCAGTGCATTCCAACCATTTTTCCTCACCAATTCCCATTGTCGGAGCTTAATTTTGAGCTTGAAACCTTGCTGGAAACTAGGACAGAACCTAACACACCTCCACAGTCCACCAAACTCAAATTAACTTCA
>JXCR01146771.1:101422-143297 GCA_002079205.1 Phalaenopsis hybrid cultivar | reverse complement strand
GAGGCCTCTCCAAACTTCACACAGAGCTTCCCTAAGATCCCCTCAGTGCATTCCAACCATTTTCCCTCACCAATTCCCATTGTCGGAGCTTAATTTTGAGCTTGAAACCTTGCTGGAAACCAGGACAGAACCTAAAACACCTCCACAGTCCACCAAACTCAAATTAACTTCACCCACACCTTCACAACAGTGAAAGAACACAAAACCCCATAAAATCCCCCTCCCACAGAGCCTCTACCATAGCTCTAGACCAACACCCAAATTCGGCCGTGATTGAATTCCTACTTAGGCCTTACACAAAGACCATAGACTCAATCCCTAGCCTCCTTGGACCCCAACGAACGTGTCGAGCACCTCTGATCGAAGCTTCACTTCTCAGAGCAAAGGTATAAAACCTCACCTCATCCCAAGCCTATTTCAATTCTCCATTTAATTAGGCTTAATTTAATTGGATGATTATCGTATGGATATGTTCGTCTCACTTAGACGAGTCCATAGAATCAAACTNATAAAACCTCACCTCATCCCAAGCCTATTTCAATTCTCCATTTAATTAGGCTTAATTTAATTGGATGATTATTTCCTCCTCCCGAGCTTATTTTGATTCTCCATTTACTTAAGCTTGATTTCATGTCATCTTAACCGTGGATATGTTCGTCTCACTTAGACGAGTCCATAGGATCAAACCCGAGGTGATTTGGTTGAGTTTAGGCTAAGATCTTAGGGTTTTAGTGTGGACGCTCACGAGATCATTCTATCGGGGACGATGATGGGGAGCCGTTCGATCGAGTGTGTATCAAACGGACAGAGGAGATTGAGCCGGACAGCGCTTCGGGACATAAACAGCGGACCGAGTCAGCAGCTGCGTGCNCATTCTATCGGGGACGATGATGGGGAGCCGTTCGATCGAGTGTGTATCAAACGGACAGAGGAGATTGAGCCGAACAGCGCTTCGGGAGATAAACCGCGGGCCAAGTCAGCAGCTGCGTGCATGGCGACATCCAACCAGAGTGCGCCACACATGTNAAGGAAAGCACTAAGACTCACATCCAACTCAATATGTAACAAGAAAATATATCTGTCATGTTAGGAAGGACAACACTAGGACTCACATCCAACCCAATAGGTGACAAGGGAATATATGTTCTCTTATGCAGAAAATATGCAGATTCACACATGGGAATTCGTAGGGAATATGTAAATAGAATATGAAAACATGTGAAGGAATCAGAATTTAGGTACTGATTTGGTAATGAGAATTGAATTTTAGTTATCATTTTTGAAAAGAGAGCCGGAAGTCAGGGACCGACCTCAGAGATTAAGAATAGGATGTCATGCTCCATTAAAGTGGGTCTTATACCAATCTAGAAAATGGGGAGTCAAAATTTGGGTACTGACTCCGAGAGTCATATGAAAATAGTGTAGAGAGTTTGTGATGATGAATTTGCAGAAATGTGTTATGTGAAAAGGTTGATTTTGTTGAAGAAGGTTTATAGAGTTTTGTGTGATTTTGTCCAGAATGAAAAATTCCACGGGGATGTGAAGAGAGTTAATGTAGATAAAGATGGTGTGCTGCGTGCACAAAAAGTAAGAAACATCGAAACCGAGAGAATCCTCTTAAAAGATTCATTTTATTTTCTTGTTGTTTTTATCACATTTAATTTTTTAAAATATGTCTTTTAAAATTTTAATTTTAATTGATTGATTTTCAAAAGAAAATTGTTTTATTATTTTTTCATTTGTTATTATTTTTATTTACATTTATTTATTTTTGAAGGTTTTTTGTTTCATTCTTTGTTCATTGAAATTCTGAACCAATGCGTGGTTCGTGGCTTCCATCCTTCGCACCAAAAAGCAACTAACAAAAAGGCACATTTCTGAGAGAAATTTCCATTAATGTGCTCCAATAAAGATGACACAGATCAAACATAGACTAACGCCTAAAAAGCTACAATGTATAGTCCATGTTGAAGTACATCCAGAGCATCTCATGCCATGAATACATTGTAGGCTAAATATATCAGATATAAATCATGTTGCTATATAAAAAAAGTGAATCCTCTGACGATCTGAATCAGGTACGACGAGTTCCTGATCGAGCAGACCTTCTAAGCCATGCTCCAGGATAAGAGTTCCCTTCGCATGTACTTAAAGTTACAACCCTCTCATAGCTCGTATGATAGTAGCTCTTCCAGTTTCGGGTCTGGCTGAAATCCACATGGTATTTTGTTGTAGTCCATCCTACAAAAGGTCATGGACACCCTACGGTGTCGTACCCCTAGAATGCAATGTTTGGCAACATCTGCCCCATTTCCTTTCAGAACCAAAACTAAACCAATTGGCAGCGGAATCTCTATATTTCCTCTGAACTCGTCAGGGCCAACAATGTCAATCTCTTTCTCAAATAACATATTGCTCTTGCTTAGAAATGCGACTGTACAAAAGGGTCTTAAAAAATCGTGATGATCCATGTGAGGAGGTATGCAGTCTCCCTCATCATATATATTGTTGATGCAGCTGTTTGGGATGCAGGTAGCTGGAAGTATGCTCCATCTGACCATTCTCTTGATCATCCATTTTATTATAGGAGGTAGTGGATCTACCTGGTCATGTCTAAGGAACCCTGGCAGATTTCTCTGCCTCTCATTTGTATAATTTTAATAATAGCCGCACTGAATGGTGATTCTTCCCTTTCCTCTCATCCATTTCTTTGGCTCAAAGTATGTTCTTTCCATGAGAAGGCCTGCTCAGCCTCTATCTCTCAAATTGAAGATGCAGTCGAGAATGCTTCTTTTGTCACTTTCGGAGAAAACCATGGTATACAACTCCAAACCTTCCAGTATGTTGATGATTCTCCCTTGGACTTCTTCGTAAAGTTTAAATTCTCTTTTATTCACTTTGCTTATTTTGTAGTACTCCATCGTACTAGGAGTCGGTAGCTGTCACAAGTGTTCCTCCCTCTGAACAATGGCAAGAATCCAAACTGGCGCTGGCTGATCTAGAATACGAGACTCGGCATCTAGCATAATATACAACCCTGGGATCCATGGTATATACTGATCTGTCCACAGTGGGACGTATGGCTCATCCATCATAAAATCTGAAGTCTGAGACCCATCGGTGCAGGAGTTATACTCTTCCAATGTACTAAAGCATTATAAATGTAGAATATTGTAATCCAGGCATTCTACAAATGCTCTTGTAGTTGATGTCCCTGCAAGTATCTCAGCGTTGCACATCGGGCAACCCTTGCATAAAACATCTGAAGCTGAAGGTGTCTTTAGCTCTGTTACTAGCCCCGGTTCTTCATCTGTGGTGGGTAGGCTGGCAGAAGTTTCCTTCATGTCTGGTTCTTAAATATGTAAAAAAGCCCTTTATTTCTCGTGGCTGGCATTTCTGCGTTGCGTCATGCAATGCGAAGCATCTGGCAGTCATTTGTTATTGGAGGTTACTTGGCCTCTAGCTGGTGTAGCTACCATGGAGGGCAGACGGTTGGACCCTTCCATAGGACCTTGCTCTATTATCACGTCTTTGCCTTTGTGTGATGCATTATCTTTGGTGGTCAACAACAACAGTGAAGGCAATCCCTTTTCTCCTTACAGCTGACTACATTCATGAGAGGACCTTTGTAGTCCATGTCGACCTGGTTAAAGTCCATGTTGAAATCTATGGTACCGCCCTACAGCATCATCTCTTCATTTAGTGTGAGGCTTCAACCATCCTTGAAAGCAAATATCAGCCTCTGTCCTGACATTTTTCTGCAGACGACAGGGAAAACGTCAGTGGGCCGAAACTTGGCATGAACAAGAATAAAACCAAATATTTATTAAGGTAAATTTTAGCAAATTTTAGTGAAATGAGTTGTTTATTTATGCATGAATTTTATTTAATTTTTGTGGAACATTATACTCAAAAGTGGAAAGGAGAAAATTTGATGTTTAATAAAAACCTTTTTCAAAATTTTCATTATATTGAGGTTAATTACAAAATTTGGAACTGGTCAGAGATATTTGGCCACATAGATAAAGCCAAAACAATAAAAGTTTCAAAGTTTCAAAGAAACCGAAGGCAAGAGGCATCAGGTTGCGTAATAGGTTTTCAGATATCGTCCATTTATTGGTAACATGTGTCTTTCGCCCTAGAAGTCCACTAACTGGTAGGCTCCTCCTAAGTAAACCTTTTTAAAGACAAATGATCCCTCTCAAGTTGGCTCAAATTTTCCACCTATTTTGCGGCGTGCAAGAATAGGCCTTTTGAGCACAAGTACGACGTTACCAATTTTTAATGTCCTTGAGCGGACCAATTTATTGTGGGCCTGTACCATCTTTGCCTAGTAAAGCTCCAAATGTTGTTGTGCTTCTAGTCATTTTCCCTCAAGATTTTCCAGTTTTTCAAGTCTGAGTTTTGCACTTTCTCCTGTTGTGAGTTGGTTGGCAACAACAACTCTAAGAGACGATGTCTGGATTTCTAGCGATAGCACGACCTCGAACCCGTACACGAGCATATAGGGAGTACACTGAGTGGGAGTCCTGAAAGTCATCCAGTAGGCCCATAAGGCTTCTAATAGTTTGTTGTGCCAATCTCTTTTGTTTTCATCCAGTATTTTCTTCAAAATTTGTACCAGTGTTTTGTTGAAGGCTCAGCCAGACCATTTGCTCTAGGATATTAAATTGTAGAGTATCTTCAATCTATCTCATGTCTTTTGACAAAAATGTTGATCTTTGTGCTTCTAAAAGCTTTCCCATTGTCGAAAAATATTCTTCTTGGTACTCTGAAACCGTATAGAATTTGGATTTTGAAAAATTGAAGGACGTGTTGTGTCGTAACCTCACATAACGGTACTGGCTCTGCCATTTAGAGAAGTAATCTATAGCAACAAGTATAAACCTATGTCCTTTGGAAGATGGAGGGTCAATCGGACCTATTATGTTCATGCCCAAACACTCTAATGGCCACGAGGCAACTGTTGGGTGTAGCACTTTCAAAGGCTGGTGAAAGACCACCCCATGCACTTGGCATTGATGACATTTTCTGGCTGTATCCATGCAGTCGGACATCATTACTGACCAATAATACCCGAGTCTTTTGATTTTCATTTTCATTTTTGGCCCTGACTGGTGAGCGCCACACAATCCGGCATGTACCTCTTTGACAATATTCTGTGCTTTACTTCTTTCCATTATGAAAATATTCTATTAAGAAAACAATGTAGCCACATTTGATCGAATGATCTTCTGTATAGAACATTTCCTTTCAGGGCGTAAGGCATGGCCCACATGTGGTGTGCCTCAGACTGGTCTTCTCACAACTTTCCATTATGAAAATATTCTATTAAGGGCTTGTGCCAATCTTTGTTGTTGTCAGCAACTGTATTTATTGTTTCTTCTTTTTCGAGCTTGTGTAGAATTTTGAGGTCGATTTGGGACAAGATTCGTCTTCTTTGCACTGTGAATTCAATGGAATCCTCTGGGGGACATGTCATTTACTTAGCAAGTTTTACTAGAGCGTCGGCATGGGCGTTATCTCACCTAGGAATCCGATAGAAAGTCTCATCAGGAATCTGCTTTAGGAGCTTCATTGCGTATCGGTGGTACTCTGCTAAACTTTGTTTAAAAATTTTGTATTGTCCGACGACTTGCTGGATGACGAGTTGAGAGTCGCCATAAATGACAATGTTTACTATATCCATTGAGATTACTATTCCCAATCCGGTGACTAAAGCTTCATATTCTACTTCATTGTTGGTGCACAACTCTGTCAGGAAGTATGAGAACCTCAACATACCCTTATCTAGTGCTATAAAGATCAAACTGATCCCTGCTTTGCCAGGTATAACTTTGCTTGATCCTTTATCTTTTTTGAATGGCAATGTGCCATTTAAGTACATTTCCCAGCTTTGCACATTGGAAAATTCCATTTATAGTATTTGCTCGTCTGGTAACTCATCGTTTAGAGAGGACCCAGCTGGCAGTGGGTGGGCAACGAGAAAGTCTTCTAGTATCTGTCCCTTGATAGCACGGAGGGGAACAAAAGTTATATTAAATTACAATAAGATCATGGACCATCTTGCTAAACGTCCGAAAATTTTTGGTCGGGTCATCAGATATTGCAACGGATTAACTTTCGAGATTATGGTAATCTTATGAGAGAGCATGTAATGTCTAAGGTTTTGAATGGCAAAAATCAATGCCAAACAATGCTTCTCAATAGGTGGATACCTTATCTTGATCCGTATTAGGCCACAACTCAAGTAGTAGAGTGCATTTTCTTGACCCTCATCATTGACTTAGGCTAAGAGGGCTCCAAGAGAGTCATCTAGGGCCACAGTGAAAAGTATCAAGGGTTTCCCTGAAATAGGGGCTGCCAAGACAGGACGTATCATTAAATATTATTTAACGTCCCCGAAGGCCCACTGGAAATTCTCTTCCCAAACAAATTTGGCGTCCTTTTTAATTAATGCCGAGAAAAGATGACACCTACCTGAGAGATTAAAAATAAAGCGTCTCAAATATGCCAGCTTCGCTGGAAGGAACGTAGTTGTTTCAAGGTTTTAGTAGGAGGAATTTCCAAGATAGCATTATTTTTATCCGAGTCAATCTCGATTCCCTGATGACGGACAACAAGTCCCAGAAATTTCCCGGAGGTAACGCCAAAGGTGGACTTTAAGGGATTCATTTTAAGGTCATATCATCGTAACCATTTAAAAACGATCCTCAAATCGTACAAATGGTCTATTTGTTGTTTACTTTTGATAACCAAATCATCCCCGTAGCATTCTACTTGGTTATGGATGAGGTCGTCAAAAATCTTCGTCATTGCTCGTTAATATGTTGCTCCGGCGTTTTTTAAGTCAAACGACATCACTGTGTAGCAAAAAATTTTGATCGATGTTCTGAAGGCTGTAAGTGTTGCATCCTTGGGATCCATCTTGATTTGGTTGTATCCCGATGATCCGTCCATGAAGGAGAAAATTTGATGCATTGAAGCGATATCTACCATCATTTCTGGTATGGGTAGTGGAAACTAGTCTTTTGGACATGCCTTGTTCAAATCTCTGAAGTCGACACAAAGACGGATCTCACCATTTTTCTTCTTAATAGGTACAATGTTAGCCAACCATGTGGGGTACTACTCTTCTTTTACAAAGTTGGCATCTATTAATTTCTTCACCTCGGCGATGACTTCTTGTTTTGTTTCGAGGCGCATTCTCCTGGAAGCTTGTTTTACCGGGGTTATATTATTGTCCACCTTGAGTTTATGGACTACAACTTCTACAAACAATCCTTTCATCTCATCGTAGCTCCATGAAAAGAAATCTTTCAATTTTGTTAATAGTTTGATCAATTCTGCAGATTCTTTGTCATTGAGTAAACAACTTATAAGTGTAGGTCTGGGTTGTTCTTCAGTCCCAAGGTTAATCTCTTTCAATTCATCAACGGTAGATTTTGTTTCCTCCTCAAATTTTAGGGGAGCATCTTCTATTAGTTGATCAGTAGAGTCATCCTCTATATCAAATCAATCCTGTTCTGACTCACCAGTAACAACCATGCAAAATTTAGAATCATCGGTTGGTCCGACAGTACCAAATCCGAGACCCTCTTTTGAAATTGGAGTTCGACTTTTACCATTCCATAATTTTTTAAGAAGATGAGATTTATCTTTTGGCATTTGTTTTGGTAAGTGTCCCTATTAACTTTTGAACACCCATAATTTTTTAAGAAGTTGAAATTTATCTTTTGGCATTTGTTTTGGTAAGTGTCCTTGTTAAATTAACTTCTGAACACAAGGTGTTTTGGTAAGTGTCCCTGTTGAATTAACTTTTGAACACAAGGCGAGAAGTAACCAAAAGATAGTTGTTTTGGTAAGTGTCCCTGTTGAATTAACTTTTGAACACAAGGCGAGAAGTAAACAAAAGGCATTTCCATTAATTAATTAGAATCAACATCCAAATTTACATGTTTTTCAAGCTCAGTAGAGGTAGAAGCGCGGTAAAATTTGATCAGCTTTGAACTAACACTATCCAAATTTACATGTTTTTCAAGCTCAGTAGAGGTAGAAGCACGGTAAAATTTTATCGGCTCTGAACCAACAATACAAACTTCCTTGACCTCTAAACTCTCAACCTTTTGAGGGAGAATCGGATTAAGGGTCATAGTATTCACATAGTGATTTATCCAATCATACATTATTTCATATTCATTCTTCTCTGTATCTTCTAGAGATATCTTGTACTGAGGTCTCTTCTGTCTTGTCATCATTATCTTGTCTTCATAACTGTCTTCATCACCAACATTGATGGTTTACCTAGTCTGTTCAACAATTAAATTGATCCTTCCTCGTCTACGTCTCCGACCTCGACCTTGGGTGCGCGAACTAAAAGAACCTTCACCAACTCATTGTAAGGGAGTGGTGGAAGATTGTTGAAGCGAAGCTGAATGGCCTCTTCTTTGTAATTCTTCTGAATCTTCATCTTTTTTTGTGATAACTTCATGAGAGAAGACAATCCTCTTTGGAGGCGCGTGGTAGGCAGCAACTTCATGGATACCAACTTCATGCACTGAAAATGGTTGTAGGTCTCCTTTGACGCAATTTTCTTGACCATCTGTGCAGTATTTGATGCACTGGTGTAGAGATGATGGAATCATATTGTGCTCATGAATCCATGGTCGACCTAGTAGAGCGTTAAAATAGGTCTCGGCGTCGATGATATAAAATTTAGTGATTTTCACGAGTTCTTCAACCTTCATAAGTAATGTAATTGATCTAAGGGCTCTTTCTCCCTTTTGGTTGAATCTTCTTAACCTCATTTTATCGCCCGTAAGCTCTTGAGCTTCAATAACAAAATAGGCCACTGTTCATAGGATCATCAAGTTAAGAGATGCTCCAGGATCTACTAATACTATGGACAACACAAATCTGTTGATGTTGACAGATATGGAGAGTGGATGATTGTGATTGGCGGTACTAAGTAGCAAGTCTTCATCTGTGAAGGTTACCCCAGGCTATTCTTTCAACAAACAAACGTCATCTGAGGATGTGCTGGCCAATTGAGATAAGCAAATTTCTGGGCAAGCAAAGTTGTAACCAGAGACTCTCTCATCTCCTTTGATAGGATCAGAGCGTCGTAGATGCTTAATCCGGCCTGCAACTTCCTAAGATGAACTAGCATTTTGTAGTCTACATTGTATGATCCTTTGATTTTTTGGGGTTGGGGTATCTCCTCTCGAGTCATTATCTACCTTCCTTTATCTATTGGAGTTGTTCCTGGTGATAACACTTTTCCGCTCCTTAAGTTAACTTTTGTGACTTCTTCATCTTGAGATAACATTGTTGAATCTTCTGGTGTCTCTTCCTCTTCATCAAAAAGATCTAAGTTGATGGTAAGCGGCGTATTGTGATGCTTGAGAATTGGCTCCTCATTATCGATGCTGTTGTAAACGATATCATTGATGTCTTCTTTGGACTTGACAACGAGTTCATCAGACTCGAGTACGATTTGAGGATCATTTTGGGGATCAAGATCGAAGTTAAATTGGTCATAATCAGTTACATTATCACCAAAAACAGTTAAAACGTAGCCAAAATCACAATCATTATATTCATAAGACCCCATAGGGACAAAAAGATAATCATACAAAGTCAAGGATTTGAGGATTTTCTTCCCCGAATCTGAGACAAGTAATCTGGTAAAGGTGGACCCTATCCTACCCCCCGTGCTATCAATATTTGTAGTGATTCTTTTCTTCTTTTTCTTTGTCCTTGATGATGACGGCTTTCCTGATGAAACCTTCATTTCGGGCTTGGTATGTTGTGGACTATGAATGGAGGCTTATTTTGATGTAGATTGGATCTTGTTCAGTATTTTCTTGGATGATCTGTTGTAGACCTCATTCCAATCTTTTTCTTTGGTATACGCAGAAGATTGTTTTCATAGATCATGTATTTGATTAAGGACCCTCTTGAGTTCACAAGTTGTACTCCATCCATCTGTTCCATTATACAGATTAATTGGGGAGATTGTCTCAGCCAAAATCATATTTATGGAACCTTTTTCAGGTTCTCTTAAATATTCTTTCGGGATTGTTATGTTCTCTTCTTTAAGGTTCCTCTTGAGCCAGTCTTTAAAGACGAAGCATTTTTCTATAGTGTTCCTAAGCAACCGGTGGTATGGGCAATAATTTGGTTCATTCTTCCTATCCACCTCTTTGGGCTTCTTCGGATCTGGTAGTCTGAACTTCGCTTTCTTCATCAGGCTTCTGAACATTTTAGGTATAGCTTCATCTTTAAAAGAATACACTGTTTTACTTTGTTTTGACAAGGACATTTTTTTATCCCCTGTTTGAGGTGACCCCTCTTGAGGCGGTCACAGGTTGGATTGACTACTCTGTTTCTGAGCACACTTTGACGAAGACTGGCGAGGCTCTTCTACATATATCTTCATCGGCTACTTTCCTTTGTCGAAGGTCGCTACTCTCCTGATTTCTTTTCAAACACTCTGGTCACCTTACCCTTTTTGTGTGGCTCCATGTGCTTAATTTCTTCTTGAAGACTGTTGGCTTTACTGAGTAGCTTCTAGAAGCATTTGATGGTGAGTCCCTTGAGCATGAGAGTTACTGGCCCATGAATGCTCTTGAGTAGAATTTCAATCACATGATGTTCCTGTAGCAGAGGTTCACATTTCATGCTAAGGATTCTCCACCTCAAAATGTAGTCTTCCAAGGTTTTTCTAGGCTTTTGCTTTTCCATCATGAGCTCTCCAATAGACACATGATGTTGCACTCCAGTGAATTTTTTAACAAACTGTTTTTCTAACTCAGAAAATGTATTAACTGACCAGTTGGGCAAGTCAGCATACCAGTCAAGAGCAATTCCTGACAAGCTGTCGACAAACTACTGGAAGAGTAGAGCTTCACTATTTCTCATGTTTCCACAGCTGGCTCGGAAATGTGCTATATGTTGTCTAGTATTTCCAGTCCCATCAAATATCTTGAAGTTTGGGGCCACAAAACCCTTGGGGAAAGGCACAACATCCAATTGCTCCGGGTATGGTCTACCCTTTAGAACTAATGCACCACCCTTAAATTGGGTTAAGACATCTCGTACTTGTTCAACTATTTGCTTGAATTCCTTTTCTGGTATAGCAGCTAATGGAGCATCTATTTTGTGTTTCTCATCTCTATTTGCTGAAGCAACCTCTCTTATTTCATCTGTGATGTGTATGTTTTCTGGCTGATTGACCTCTGGAGAAGCCAATTGTGGCGCTTGTGATTTCCTCTGAATGGTGGCCATAGCGTTCATGGCTGCGGTGATCTCTTCTATTCCTTTCTCCAGTAAACTAACTTGCTCATCCCTTAGGAGGACAGCCCTACACAGCTCATCTACGGCGTTCTTTTCATTGTGAGGTTGAGCCTCACGGGCAGATGTGGTAGCTCTTGTTTCAATTACATGGACATCCATGAAATTTTCCTCCAAGTAATCATTGTAATCAAAATCTTCTTGATTATTATCGACAAAACCTCCATGTTCTCGAGTTAACTCGGTAATCTCGATCCTAAGTTTCTCAACTTTCTCTTCAATTATTCATTCCCTTATCTCTTTAAGATCTGGAGGACCCTTATGGACATCCTCTACTTGTTCCTCCATCTGGCTGGCTATTATTGTGATGATGTTGGATATTTCAGATTGTGGTTTTATTTCATGTTCTTGTCTCGCGGGCTCACTGGACTGTATCGGTGCAGCGACCTTGGGTACCCATACCTTTTTCTTTTTTTATGATGATGTCTCAAGATGGAGTGTCTTAGTAGAAACATTAGTTTGTCGAGGGAAAGTATGCTCCCCTTGGTGTAGACCGGCTACAATGCCAGGTAATCATCTTGTCTTTGCCTTTGGGATTGTATAAATATCTCCATAATGGGTGACGGGTAAGATTTTTGGAGCTAGTCTCAACTTAATGGGTCGAAAACCTGCGGTCCTTGTGGTAGTATAATTAGTAGTAACAACTGTGGTATCAACTCTGTTCCTTAAACGGAACTAAACGGGGATATGAGTTGGGGGCACTCCAGTTGTCTTGTGGGACTGTCTGGCGAATTTGACGCCCTTTAAAATTTCCTTATTCATGAGAGGGGAAATTGCATCGCCCACTTGTTTAAGTAGCTCGCTAACTTAACATCCTTCTTTGGTAGATAGCCTTTCGAAAACTGCACTAACACAAATGATAGGAGTGAACTTCTTTCTCTCCTCACCATGTCCATGAAGTGGTGGTAATGCGGCAGCGATTCTTCGGATACTCTCATATCCATCGGTATCCGTTAGAGGATAAAATCTACTCCCTCGTAGGAAAAGATAGATTTTTGGTAACACTTCTTCAACTTGATAATGCTCCTCTTCAATGGGTGTCTCCTTGGGAGCTTGGGCTTTGACGGCCCTCCAAACTCATCTGTTGTGGTTCCTCTTTTGAGTTCGGGTCAGCGGTACAGTCCTTGAACTTGATCCAATTTCAAACATGGGTGGAGGGAATGTTAATCCTTCAGTCAGGTCCTCAATAATCATTACTTCTTTCCCCTTAGCAACAACAAGGATAGTAGGTTTAAAGGGTTTTTTGGTGGTAGTAGTATTAAACTTCTTGTAGGAAGGAAAGTCTTGAAGGCAGTTCAGACTGAATTCTGCAGACAGTTCCTGTATTTTCGGTGCGGTGATCTTCATCACTTTAAACGGGGCTTTCTCGAAGATGACCTTGAGATCTTCAAATTCTGCTCCAAATTTGATGGTAGGAGCGAGATTACGGGCTTCGTGGCTCGCTGGCAGTTTGTAGGAAAAGGTCAGCGTTGGGTAGGCCGTTGCAGTGGCTTAAAAACAGAAAGTTTCAGGGTTAGCTACATGGTAAAAATCTCATAGTTTTAAGTGCAAGCACTGAAAGTAGAGGTTGATCTATAAACTGGGCAGGTCTTAATTTATGGGTATATTAAAATCTTGTTTAAAAAAAATTTAGAGGTGAAAATTTTAATTAATTTAAGAAAATTTCAAAGTGCGCACAGTACAACACGATTTGGTTTAATTTGCAAAGTGGCAAATCAAATTTGGAAGTGAGATGTTAAGTATTTTAGGACCCAGTGAGGGACCCATTTAGCGGCAGACAACACCCAGGTGAAACTAGTCCACCGACACACCTATTGGGGATTCGACCCCACATGAAAATTTTAAGATTCCTTAATGGCCTTCTGAACCCCTCTATTCATAGATGGTTGAACAGCTAGTCCTGAAGTCCAAGGAGTTAATCGAACTTTCCCAAGATAGAAATGGGTAAAGTATGCCAATAGAAGAAGGGTAATATTGTCCAAAAGGGATATGGACATATTACCGATGTGTGAAGATAATATTTATTAATTTCTTATGAAGAGAAAATCTTGTCCTGAGAGGAGTCGCCAGAAGCTGTCAGTGTTATTTTTTGGTTAGAGAGTAGCCCGCAAGAAGCTGTCGATTACCGAAATTGAAATCCCATCACCTACTTCGGAAGGATGTTTTAATTTATATTTAGTTTTAGAAAAATATGAAATCAAACTGACCCCATATTTTTCATAGTTTAAATGAAAAAGCACTGTACCTCAAACCTTATATCTATCCCGAAAGATAAACATAAGATATGAGGATGAGGCTCGATCAAATAAACTAAGGAATATATGACATGCTTTTGGTCTGCAAAACCTTTGTATTTGCCGACAAGTTCCTCTATTTAATATAAAGAATTAAATAGGGTTTATGTTAAGCTGGGTTCAGACATGCTTCCTATAAGGGCAAACCCCTGTAGTTAATTACATCTTAAATAACCAAAGTCACCTAAGAAGACTCTCCAAAAATCAAGAAATATTATCTTCAAGGAATTTCAAAGGGTAGGACTCTTCAACAAAATCAGATGTGCCCCTATAGTTAATTACATCCTAAATGACCAAGGTCACCTAAGAAGACTCTCGATAAAAATCAGGAAATATTATCTTCAAAGAAAAAGGGTAGGACTTTTCAATGAGATCGGACGTAGAGGTGTGAAAGGGGATTGGTTCAAATTTAGAACATTTTATTGTAGAGTCCAAAGGAGAAAGAACTAGGGGATGTCATGGATCCATAGGAGAACCTCGGTGACTTCTCAAGCTATCCTATTATTTGGCTTCAGTTTTGAGGAGAAAATTTTAAGTGTTTCATCCTGCCAATTTTATTAGTTAGCTTTGTCATTCGTGTGAAACTATCACACAAATAATCTGGAAAATGTGAGGGTTTAGGTCGTGACGGACGACAACCTCAGAATCCTAAGACGAATTAGGGCTTATATTGTATAGCAAGTCTATACAAAGGCCTAAAGATAAGATGAGGATTTACGTTGCATAAGCAAGCAACCTCAAAGTCCTTGGGCTTTGTTGTTTATATCTAAGGGAGGAAGATTGGTTTAGCTGGGGAAGACAGGTTTTGTTGTTGAAGATGGTAGTGCTGCCCACCATGCTAGCTCCAAGCTCCTTGCCACAATGAGTTTGATTCTTAGTGGTGTCAAGTTATAATATCAAATCAGGTGGCCCTATGGTTGAAGTTCTTTAAATTTTATGGGGGTATGTGTCAAGTTATGATGTCAAATCAGGTGGCCCTATGGTTGAAGTTCTTTAAATTTTATGGGGTCATGTTAAAGTTGATTAGAGCGACACCGATTAGGATCCTAAGGTTCCCTCGTTTCGGCACCTCTATTGGATTCACTTAGTCCAAATGAATTTACTAAACTCAACTTAATGAGTTCCATAATTTTATTTAGACTGTGGGAAGCCTTGTTAGCAACCGTAGGTTACCTCCTCCGAGGAATTCCCGATCATCCAGTTGAGACATCATAATTTAGTTGAAGTTGTAGTTTTTTGTGATGTATGTGATTAAATTTTGAGTTTTTTTATATTTTGAATGTTGTGGAGGTGAATCTTATTTAGGTTGATTTTAGTTTTAGTTTTGGTCTTAGTTTTGTGGCTATCTTGATAGTTTTAGTTTTCATGCAGGGTGACATCGTTGTTTAGCATGCAAATTTACATGTATAAAAGTACAGTATGAAAGTACAAGAAAGATGATGCTGAAAACTGTAAAAATGTACCTAGCGAGTCTTTTCGTTCCACCACCTGAAACTCAAAAGGCATGTTAAGGTAGTTTATATGAAATAGGGAAGTAACACTTTGATGACCTATCTAACCCTAGGTCATATCTTGGGGGGTCCTTAGGAGTTTAATTAAGGATGATGTTGTCAAGAAAAATATATTAAGTTTAGTGGATCTCCGAGGTATCCAAAAGATCGAAATAAATAAGCAGGTTCGTGCTACTTTCTCACCTGCTGGTGGAAAATCCTGAGTTCCTTTAAACTTATTATGTTGCTTAATAATTCATCCTATAAATACCCTTAGTGCTTAGTGAGCTTTGATGTCTCAATTATCCCTAAGAGTAAGGTAATTATCATCTGTAATTTAATTTCAAATATTATGTTGGTGAAGACCCTTAAAGAGGCAAGTTAGTGTTATTGAAACTCTTAGCCAAATTTTGATCCTAATTGGGCTTGTAGTGTTTGAAAGATGTTCTAATTTTCAATGATATTTACTTTACTAATGCTCATTTAAATGAAACTTGATTTATCCTAAGTCACTACTAAGCCCTTAAGACCTAGGTGAGAGTCTTAATTAGTTTTGAAAAGGTTAACCTTTAGGTGGTCATGATTCATTATTTGAATTTCATTTGAAAAACAAATAGGGATATTAAATTGATTAATTATTGACTTCAAAAGTCATACCCTTAAGTCCTGGGTTCATTTTATTTTAATAAACCTTCAAATTTTAATAATTTAGTAATTTATTAACTTATCTTTTCAATTAAGAAAGTGAGGTTGGCTTCTACCAACTAACCCCTTGTCTTTCAAACATCCAAATTAAGATCAGAGGTTGGCCATNTTTAATAAACCTTCAAATTTTAATAATTTAGTAATTTATTAACTTATCTTTTCAATTAAGAAAGTGAGTTTGGTTTCTATTAACTAACCCCTTCTCTTTCAAACATCCAAATTAAGATCAGAGGTTGCCCATTTCCCTCCTTGAATTAAGCCTAAATGTTAATTAAGACTAAATTTCCAAAATTACACATTTTCCCCTAAGGCTTTAACACTTCATAATTTGTCAAATTTAATTTTAATGACTTTGAATTTTATATTCTACCTCATTCATGTGTCAATTAAGACATCAGAGGAGAAAATGTGATTTTCTGNAGGTTGGCCATTTCCCTCCTTGAATTAAGCCTAAATGTTAATTAAGACTAAATTTCCAAAATTACACATTTTACCCTAAGGCTTTAACACTTCATAATATGTCAAATTCAATTTTAATGACTTTGAAATTTATATTCTACCTCATTCATGTGTCAATTAAGACATCAGAGGAGAAATTGTGATTTTCTAAAAATTTAATTTAATTTATATAATTATTTTCATGCAAAAAATAAGTTTTTTTAAAGAAAATTCCTAACTTGACCAAGGTAAATCCTAATCCCTTGAAATTTTTACTGTGGGTACACCTAGACCAGAGAAGCTTTTGGACCAAATTTCATGATTTTTTGAATTTTCNCAAAAAATAAGTTTTTTTAAAGAAAATTCCTAACTTGACCAAGGTAAATCCTAATCCCTTGAAATTTTTACTAGGGGTACACCTAGACCAGAGAAGCTTTTGGACCAAATTTCATGTTTTTTTGAATTTTATTTAAATTTTAAGAATTATTTTAATTTATGAGGTATTTATTAAATATAAAATATTTTAAATGGGGAAAATTAAGTTTTATATTTTTTAATAAATCTTCTTGAGGTCAGAGAACTTAGAGGAGAAAATTTTATATTTTTTTGAGTTTTACTTTTAGTGAAAACTCAATTTTTAACCTTTAAAAAATTATTTTTAAGCTTTAAATTTCAGTATCTTTTTTTAGAAAATCAAGAAAAATATTCTAATTGTTCCTAAGCTCTTAGAAAGTAATTTAGAACATTTCCATGAATTTTATTATTATTGTGATTTTTATGGATTTTTAATTATTTAAATATTTAAAATAGGTTAAAAAAACTAGTTTTTATTTTAAACTCCATTTTATTTTTATAAAATAACCCAGATCACAGAGAAATCAAAAAACCCAGTTTTATAATTTTTCAAGTTATATTCTTNAATATAAAATATTTTAAATGGGGAAAATTAAGTTTTATATTTTTTAATAAATCTTCTTGAGGTCAGAGAACTCAGAGGGGAAAATTTTATATTTTTCTGAGTTTTACTTTTGGTGAAAACCCATTTTTTAACCTTTAAAAAATTATTTTTAAGCTTTAAAATTCAGTATCTTTAATTAAAAAATCAGAAAAAATATTCTAATTGTTCCTGAGTTCTTAGGAAGCAATTTAGAACATTTCCATGAATTTTTTTATTATTGTGATTTTTATGGATTTTTAATTATTTAAATATTTAAAATAGGTTAAAAAACTAGTTTTTATTTTAAACTCCATTTTATTTTTTATAAAATACCCCAGATCACAGAGAAATCAAAAAACACAGTTTTATAATTTTTCAAGTTATATTCTAATTTTTTAAATTCATTTTAGTGCCAAAAATGTTATTTATCTTTAAAAATCAACTTAAGTTACCAAATGAACTCAAAATGCTTTGGAATTTTAAGGGTGAGTTCTCTGGATTATAAACAGTAGTGGAGATCAAAAATCAAGTCATTTTGTTATTTGTATTTTTCAAAAATAATTATCTTAGTGATTTAAGGTTTGTGAAGATTAGGTGTATTTTGAATAACTTGGCTCATGAGAAATTTTCCTAAAGGCTCTCTGGTCATCATAAACCTTCCAAAACTTTCTTGGATTTTTCTAAGCAACATGCTAATTTCTTTGATTACTTTAAGCAAATAATGCACATCAGCTTGAAAAATATGATTCTCTGTCTAGGGACCTCCTCTGATTTTGGAAAAATAAGAAGATGTTCCCTAAGACAAAGGCAACAACATGCTAAAATTTCAAGCCACAGTGTGATTACTACATGCATGGAGAATCAAAACATCCAAATCAGTGTTTAATTAATTAAAAATAAAATATGCATGTTTATCTTTCAGGATAAATACATCGCTTAAGGTGTAGTGTTCTTTCATCTAAACTTTGAAAGTTATGGGATCAGTTTGATTTCATATTTTTAAAAATAAAATGGGAGGGTTCCCTAACTCAATCAATATTCTCACATAACACCCTTAAAGGGAGACTCAACCTCAAGGAATCAAGACTAGCAGAAGAGGAAACTAAACAGAATCTAAATGTATATATATATATATATATATGTGTGTGTGTGTGTATGTGTGTGTGTGTGTGTGTGTGTCTGTGTGTGTGTGTGTGTGTGTGTGTGTNNTGTGTGTGTGTGTGTGTGTGTGTGTGTGTGTGTGTGTGTGTGTGTGTGTGTGTGTGTGTGTGTGTGTGTGTGTGTGTGTTAAATTAATTATATATATGAATGTAAGCAAAACATCAAGACCCATGCAGCCAGACAGAAAACAGTAGATGGAAGGCAACTTGATAAGTAGGGAGCTGGAGCCTCAAAAAAAGGAGAGCCCAAGATTTCAGTTTTGAATTCTAAGATAAGGAATTTGAAGTTTTACTCCATGTGTTAACAGTTGTAGAGGGAGAGGGAGGGTAGTTGAGACCACTGCATGACTCAAGTTTGAGCCCTCCAAAGCCAAGAAGTTGGCAGGCCTGTTGGCTTCCATATAATTAAAATTGATTTGGAACTTGATCTCGGTGATAATCTTCTTTATTCTGTAAATCCACTGATTTATGTGCCAGGGGGGAGGGGTGGCAGTGACTAGCTCCACCAGGTGTGAAGAATCCACTTCAGCAATAATACAATTCCACTTGACTTCCTTAGCAATTTTTAAGGTCCAGTAAAGAGCAGCAGCTTTTGATTCCAAAGCATCTTCTGCAATGTAGGGGGCCTTGAAATAAAGCAAAACTTTACAAGTGTGATATCCAATACTAGCTTTCTTATTTGTGAAGCTTCCATCGGTGTTTATTTTAATGAAAGGGTAAGGAGGCTTCTCCCATCTAACCTTAATAACCATAGGGTGTTGAGTATCAATAATAGTCATAACCTTCAATATCTGAGGGAACTTCTTCCAATTAATCAGCTTATGTAAATAGGCCTGGCAGTTAGCTGCCACAGAATCAGAAGGAGACACACTGTCCTCATGCTTCACCTTGTTCTTAGCATTCCAAATAAACCAAGCAACAATGAAGGGAAGAGGCATCAGGTTTATTTCCTGTCAGTCTCTCAAACTGTCTTTTAACTTGCCACAGCCCACATTCAATAGGTTCAGGTTTACTGTTAGAGTTCAGCTTGTTCCAAACCTCCCTAGCAAAATTGCATCTGAAAAAGAGATGACCACTGGATTCTTGGTTATTATTGCATATGTGACATCTTGAGGGGCCTTGCAATCCTTTCAGCTTCAATATGTCATCTATTGGAATTAAATCATTTAGGACTCTCCAAGAAAAGAACAACATAGAAGGAGTTAAGAATTTTTGGCAATTACTAATATTCCACTTGCAATCTTCCCATCTGAA
Source organism: Phalaenopsis hybrid cultivar (assembly GCA_002079205.1). Taxonomy (NCBI): domain Eukaryota; kingdom Viridiplantae; phylum Streptophyta; class Magnoliopsida; order Asparagales; family Orchidaceae; genus Phalaenopsis; species Phalaenopsis hybrid cultivar. The sequence goes on along the minus strand of JXCR01146771.1, from coordinate 123,664 downwards.
TAGACTATTATATATGTCCTTTGAAATGTTGGATCTGGTTCTTTTAATTAGCTGAATTTGGTTTTTTTTTTATTTCTGTCAAACTAGATTTTAGAGATACTTCTAGCAGCAGAATCTTTCAGGATTTTGTTCAATGCATCCTCAAACCACTCATTGCCATTGCAACAGTCTTTAACCAGTAAATCTTCATCTTTTTCATTCTGAAGTGGCTCCAATTGATCAGCAGGGCACCAGTTGTCCTTCCAAAAGTTGATCTCTCCCTTTCCCAGTTCCCAGATAAGATATTTGTCAATCTCCTCTCTTCCCTTAAGCATATGGGTCCAAATCTTGGAGTCTTCAACCTTCTTAGTAAGATCTCCAGGGTGAGCATTTTTACAGTATTTTACCATCATGAAATTAGCCCACAGGCTTTCATTTTGTCTAAATCTGAGCCATAGTTTACACATGTTGATTTGCTGCATATGATGTAGACCTTTAAAACCCAAGCCTCCAGCTTCATAAGGTTTAGCCACTCTTTGCCAACTAGCCCAAATCATTTGCTTCTTGTTCCCAGCCCAAAGAAATCTATTGAAGGTTCTCTCCATCATCAAAGTGGTGCTTCTTTTCATACTAGCCACTTGGAGGTTATAGAGGGGGATAGATGTGAGGATGCTCTTTAGGAGGGTGATCCTACCCCCATTAGATAAGAAAGAGTTAGTCCACCCTTGAAGGGTAGAATTGATTTTGTCTATAACCTCATCAAACTGTGTCTGTTTGATTCTACCTCTGACTAATTGGGTGCCCAGATATTTAAAAGGTATGCCTATGGTAGAAAAACCTGTGAATTTTTCCATCCACTGCCTGATTGGAACAGGAACTCTCTTGCTTGCTGGAAATTGGCATTTTTCCTTATTAACTTTCAGCCCAGATACTTGTTGAAATTTGTTCAAGCACTCATCAAGGTATATAGTTGCACCCTTGGTTGCCCTTGTGAAGATGAGGATATCATATGCATAAATAAGGTGACTTATATCCATCTTAGATTTGTTGTGATAGACATTGAACCTCTTCTTTTTTTCCTGGCCATCAATGAGTTTTGATAGATAATCTAAGACCAGAATGGAAAATAGTTGGGGAGAGAGGATCACCTTGTTTAAGGCTTCTATTTGCTTTGAAAAAACCATGTGCTTTCCCATTTATGAGGACTGAGTTGGCATTAGCCTCTAGCCATTTTTTAATGGTCTGGCAGAACTCCACTGAGAATCCTCTAGCCTCCAAACATTCCATGATAAATTCCCAATTCACCATATCATAAGCCTTCTTTATGTCCAGTTTATAAATAACATTTCCTCCTCTACAGGGTCTCTCCAAATCTTGTAATAGTTTTTGAGCAAGTAAAATTTGGTCCCCTATACTTCTCCCTTTCACAAAAGCTACTTGATTGGTGCTGATCAGCTTGGGTAGAACTGGTTGAAGTCTGCTCACCAGAATTTTACTGACAATTTTGCTAATAACATTAGTAAGACTTAAAGTTATGAATTGACTCCAGCAGTTTTTAATAGAATTCTTTGGAATGAAAACAATTGAAGAAGCACTGAAGTAATTAGGGAGAGGATGGCCTTTGAAAAAGTGTTGGATAGCTTGAATAACCTCCACCTTAATCTCCCCCCATGCTTTTTTGTAGAAGTCTACAGTAAATCCATCAGGACCAGCTGATTTACTACTGTCAATGGACAACAACGCTCTCTGAATCTCCTCCTCCTCAGGAATATCAGTAGCTTTAGATTAGCAGTGAACTGTTTGCTTTCTGAAAACAATTCTTTATCTATGTGGCCTCTGTCTGTAGCATTATCCTTCATGAGTTGTTGGCAATATAACACAACACTTTTAGTAATCTCCTCCTCCTTCCTAATGCAATTACCATTCTGATCTTTAATACAGTGAATTGTGTTGCATTTCCTCTGGTAATTGATGCAAACATGATAAAATTTTGTGTTTCTATCCCCCTCAATAAATCTAGTTTTGGCAGCTTTTTGCTTAAGGAAATGGTCTTGCCAATTTATAGCAGCAAGAACTTTCTCATTGGCCTCTAAAAGAGCAGTATCATCAGTATTTCCTTTCATGTGCTCCTCCTCCAAAGCCTGCAACTCCTGTTCAGCCTTATCCACAGCCTTCATCAAATCTCCAAAAGTGTTCCAGCTCCACTTTTTGAGGGAAGTACCTACCTTTTTTTTGCTTTTGCCACAAGCAGATGAATGGGTCAGGGTGTGACTCATTTTTCCAGTTCTCCTTAACCACTTGCAAGAAGTCCTTATGCTGTTACCAAACATTCAGGTATTTAAAAGCACCCTTTTGACAGCAACTCTTTGGGCCAATGGTGATAACCAAAGGCCTGTGATCAGATCCAGCAAGGCTTGAATGTGTTATAGTAGTCTGCAAAAAATTTTAGATCCAGTGGTCATTTACTAAGACTCTATCCAGTCTTTCCTACAAGTTCTTCCTTCTCCATGTGAAGGCAGGTCCACTGTATCCCATATCAAATAAGCCAGTATTTTGGATGTTATCATTGAAATTGGACATGATGACAGGATTGGGGGTTCTACTCCCCCTCCTTTCAGCAGGTGATGAAATACAGTTGAAGTCTCCTCCCACAATCCAAGCTTTATCAATAGAGCCATGAATGTGCTGAAAGGTCTCCCACAGCTCAGTTCTAGCTGTTGTGGAGCTTCCTGCATAAACAAAAGAAGCAAATCCATCTATTCCTTCAAGACTAATGTTCATATGAAGAATTTGCTGGTGATTAACTAAGATAGAGCACTTCATTTCTTTCCTGCAGAAGACCCAAATTTTGTTATTTAGGTTAGTGAAAAGATTAAATCCAGGAAATACTTTTGCTATATTCTTAGTGTTAACATGAACCATGGGTTTCAAAATGGCTAAACACCAAAATTTGTATTTTTTGTTAAGATATTTTAATCTTTTTAAAGATAAGGGGTTAGCAATCCCCCTTATATTCCAACACAGCATATTGATCATAGGGAGGGAGGGAAGGTGGAGGGTTGGGATTTAGATCTAGTCCTTCCCCTTAGTTTGCTTCCTCTTCTTTGGGTGCTATGGTCTTCCATTAAAACTAATTCCTTTTCCTTTCCCTTTTTCAAATATTCTTGTTTAGAGCTACTTTTCTTCCTTGTTTTTTGAACTTGCCATTCTGATTCCAATTCTTTGTTTAGTTCTGTGACTATTTCATCAGTAGGGGAGGCCACCTCCTCTCTAGCCTCATGCTCAATGGTTTTAAATGTTAAATGTTAAATGTGTTGAGAAACATATGAACCGAAAGGGCTATGATTTCTACAACATAATGAGATTCACATTCAATTCCATGGGTGAGAATGTAATCCATGGGGTTGAGTGCAAATAAATAGGGAAACATACTTTATTGGATGCAGAGTTGGAGATTTTAAGCTGACTGATTAAAATTACCAATTTGGACTAGTGGATTAAAAACTAATGCAAGATTGTTAGCCCTCAGGTGAGAGAGAATTGGGACCTTTGGAGTGAGAGTTGGTATCCTCCCAACCTAACAAAGGAATTACGGACCAAACTTTAGATTAATCAATATTTTTTATAATTTTGAAAGAAGTTAAAGAATAGGATTGCTCCTATTTGGCACACTACAATTATAATATATATATATATATATATATATATAATTGATTTTAATTTCTTCATAATCCATATACTCAGTGTAAAGGGGAAGGATGCTTTCTTAAATTTAAACACTTCATCACATAAACTTTGTTTAGTTTTCATAAGTTTACTTTTGAAGTTTAGTAAATAATTTAGTTAAATTAGTTCTTTTAAGTGCATTTTCTTTAGCAGACAGTCAATTATTTTAGATTTGCATTTTGTACTTAATTTTGTAGTTTTAATTTTGTGTTATACATTATAGCCATAAGAATTTTCAACTCCCTATGGGATCGATACATAGAACTCCATTAGAGCCATTTGTTACTTGAGCGATACATATACTTGTGTTATTATTACGGGTTTGGCAGTTTAAAAATTTTAAAAGATAAAAATATTTTTACTGAAGTAATTTTTTTTTTGATTGAATTTCATATTTATTATTAGTGTTGTCATGTGTCTTTTGTAATATTAAAAAATATTTACAAAAATAAAACACAAAAAACCTCGCATCAAGTTTTTGGCACCATTACGAGGGAGTAACAGTTAATTACTTTATAATTTAAAACATTTTATTTGAACTGAAAAACTTATTATAGTTTAATTTGAAAATTTTCATATTTTAGTTTGTTTGCTTAATTTAATTGCTTATTTTGTTTTTTTGGTGTAGTTTAATATTTGAAAATTTCGTACCTTATGATTCAGACATAGAAAGAACAATTAGAAAAATTTGAAAACAAAGATAATTTTGCAAAATGGCATGCAATTCAAATAATTTTGGAAATAAAAATGAACAACTTCAGAGATCTTTAAGAGTTTTTTCTAATCATACAACAGATGAAATTGATTTGAGTATACAAAACCCTGTTGTAGTTGCCAATTCATCTGAGCTTGAACCTACTTTTATTCAAATGGTACAAAATAATTAGTTTGGTGGAACACCATCTGAAGATCCTATCTTACACTTTACTAGTTTTCTAGAATTGCGTGCTACATTTAAATATAATGGAATTTTAAATGATGCCGTCAGACTTAGAATTTTTCCTTTTTCATTAAGGGATAAAGATAAGATGTGGTCAAACTTGTTAGCACATGGATCTATCAGAACATAGGAAGACTTATCACAAAAAGTTTTATCTAAATATTTGCCACCATAAAAAATTGTTAAGCTTAGAAATGATATTACATATTTTTGTCAGTTTAAAGGTGAATCAATTTATGAAGCTTGAGAAAGATTTAAAGATCTCCTTAGGAAGTGCCCACACCATGCATTTCCAGATGGGTTAAGAATTCAAACATTTTATAATAGATTGGTTGGATATCTTAGATTGATAATTGACGCTGTTGTTGTTGGATCATTAATGTCAAAACCATTCAATGAAGCCTACTCATTAATTGAAGAAATGGCTACTAATAATTTTTGATGGCCCTCTAAAAGGATAAATACAAAAAGAGTAGCTATTATTCATGATTTTGAAGTAATATCTATATTGGCTGCCCAAATAGCTTCTATATCGGCACATGTGCTTGAGGAAAACTCATTGGGACAAATGATAGACTCTCAATCATCTTATGAAACTTTAAATGCAATAAATAATCATTCTAACCATCCTTATTAAAATTATTATAATCCTGGTTGAAAAAATTATCCAAATTTTAGTTGGAGTAACAGTAACTCTAATGCTGCAAATTCGCAATGGGGGAACAATGTTGTGAACTCATTGGGAACTCCAAGAATCAAGGAAATCCAACTTATAAACTGTATTACTCTCAAGGTTTTAATAGTAATTTACAGAGCAAGGAGAACAAATTGTCAATGGAAGAATTGATTTTGCAAATGGGAAGTCAATTACATAGTCAAAGAGCTACAATTAGTTGGGATGTATTGCTACTTTATATAGCAATAGACCTCCAAGAACGTTGTCTAGTAATATTGAAGTAAATCCTAAATATCGGAACAAAGAGCAAATTAAGTTTATTCAACTGAGAAGTGGAAAACACTTGGAAACCAAAGTTCAAAATGAAATGGAAGTTGAAGTTGAAAAAGATGAGATGGAAAATGAAAAATCTGATGAAGATTTTTATTTTGAGCAAGAATGTCCTATCAAACCAATGAAAATTATTGTAGAAAGACCACCAATTTCATTTCCTTAAAGTTTGAAGTATAAAAACTAGGATAACAAAATTTTAAAATTTTTGAAAATATTAAGTAAATTAACTATAAACATTCTATTTTTTGAAGCTCTGGAATAAATGCCAAGCTATGTGAAGTTTATGAAGGATATACTTAATAAGAAAAGAAAGTTTGTGTATAATGCAATTATTGCACTTAGTTAAGAGTGTAGCCCTATAATTAAGAAAAAGCTTATTAAAAAACTTATAAATCATGGTAGTTTTACTATTCATTATGCTATTGGTGAAATAATTTTTTGAAAAAGCTTTATGAAATTTAGGAGCCAGTATTAATATTATGCCTCTATCAATTTTTAGTAGGTTGGGTTTACGAGACGCACCTAAAACTATAACTCATCAGTTAGTTGGTCGTTCAATTACCTACCCTAAAGAAGTTATAGAAGATGTTTTTGTAAAGGTAAATAAATTTATCTTTCCTATAGATTTAATTGTATCAGTTATGGAGGAAGATAAGGAAATTCTTATCATTTTAGGAAGACCATTTCTTGTCACTAGAAGAGATTTGATTGATGTGCAGTAAAGAGAACTATGAGAGTTAGTGATCAAGAGGTTACGTTTAATATTGCAAAATCATTGAGATATCCTGCAAAAAAGGGAGATATTGAATGCTTTAGAATGGATATAAATGACAATTTAAGGCATGAATATTTCACAAAGACATTTGAAAATAAATCTAAAAAAGAATATTTGGAATATGAGTATGAGGATAAAATCCAGAGGAATCTATAGAAGTGAGTAATGAAGAATGGGATTATGTTCAGGAACAATTTGAAATGTTAGATACTATGGATAACAGTTAAAATTTGATTTCATCTATTGAGAAACCTCCTAAACTAGAATTGAAAACACTTCATAGACATTTAAAGTATACATTTTTAGGAGATTTATCCACATTACTTGTTGTTGTATCCTTAGAATTAACTGATACGAAAGAACAAAAGTTGTTGGATGCTTTAAGAAGAAATAAGAAAGCCTTTAGAAGGACATTAGCTGATATTAAAGGAATTAGTCCTTCATTTGTATTCTCAGAATTTTATTGGAAGATCATCATGAATCAAGGGCTGATCTTCAAAGGAGATTGAACCCTATAATAAAAGAAGTTGACAAGAAAGATATTTTAAAATGGTTAGATGCTGGAATAATATATCCTATTTCAGACATTGCTTGAGTGAGTCCAATTCACTGTGTTCCAAAGAAAGGAGGTGTGATTATTGTGACAAATGGGAATAATGAATGAATGAGTTAACCTTGCAGCGAAAAAGTATAGAGAAAATAAATGAAAGAATTGGGGGATTAGAACATAGACATGATTATGATAGTGAGTACCTATAGAGGTGTTCTGACTTTGAGATAGCTTACTACAAAGCTCAGGCCCGACACTACAGAGGAGCCTGATGTTACTTTTCCTGAATGCCCCCGTTATACTCAGTATCAGCCCAATCCACCTGCTGACTAGGGAGACGAGGATATAGTGTGGGATTTTGATATATGATAGTGATTGATATACTTTTGTTTTGTGATTTTGTGATAGATATGATGTATGTTTATTTGTACTTTCATTTTTTCTATATTTTTTTTTTATGTTTGCAGTTAGAAGAATTTTTAATTATTGTTATAAATGTTTAGTGTTGTAGTTTGAAATTTGCATGTGTAGTTATAATATACTTTGATTAGTACTTTGTAAAATTATAATGTGATGTGATTTTTTTTTGCATTGTGATGTATTTATAATTGTTTTTATTTAGTATTGTGATGTGTTAGTGAAATATAGTGTTTGAATAATGTTTAGTTTTGTACTTATTTCAAAATTTCATTACCCAACAAATTCTCTAATAATTTATATGTATAGAAAGCTCCTAATATTACAGACCAGTTAAAGTAAAAATTTTGAGATGGAACTGTAAACATTTCAGAAAGATGAAAATGCCAAAAGTACTGAGGTATGATTTATATTTTGAATTTTTGTTTCCAACTGTATCATTCCATACTAAAAATTTTAGTTTGGGGGAGGGAAGAAAAAGATTAACTTTTATTTATTCTCCATTTAAATATTTTCAAAAATTATTAATATGATTTTTTGTAGTGAATTTAATTCAGATAACTATATTTTGTAGATATTTAAATATTATGATAGATTTAAGGGAATATTTTGTAAGAAAAATTAATTTTGTAGATTAAGATATTTAGTCTAAGAGAATAAGACTATAATTAACTTTTTAAAGTAAAGAAAACTATATTTTGAAATATTAAGAATCTCAAATATTCATTTGAGAAGAAAAGATTGGGGCTCAATGATGTAACACTATGAAATATTTATAAGGTAAAGAAATGCTTTGAGTTTCAAATTTAGGGAAAGAAAAGTGCTATGAAATACTTATAAGGTAAAGGAATGCTTTGAGTTTCAAATTTAGGGAAAGAAAAGTGACGTTCAAAATTATTAAAGGCTATCCAGACATAGTAATCTTCACTTGAAAATAAAAAAGAAAGGATTGACAACAATCCCTGAAAAGTAAAGAAAAATATATAGGATTGAAAGCAATCCAAATGAAAAAAAAATATAAGTGAGGAGAAGCTTAAGGAGATGCCTAATAAAAAATTTGCTTCACTTGGACCTACCTAAAGGAACAACCTAAATACATTCATGAACTTATATTTATGGAATAACATCTTTTACTAGTAATATTCTCATGAAGTTCCTATCAGTTGAATATTTTAAGTGACTTTATATTACAACATATAGTCATTCTTGAAATGAATAGAAAATTAGAACACTTAAACTTGATGACTAGATAGCCTTGTACCTACAGAGTTAATTTAATTACTTGAAATTTTTCCCTATGGTATTTACTTAAATCAAACTTATAGTATCTTTGAATTAAAACTTTACCACAGTAGATCATAACTTTTATGTAGTACTAAAATTACATGAGGACAAGTAATAGTTAAGTTTGGGGGATTTTGACCAAAGGAAAGTATGTTGAGATTTCCACACCTATTTTACACTGATTTTGATGATATTGCACTTTAAAGAAAGGTATTTTTGATGTTTTGTTGCAGGTATGTTGAATTATGGCCATTGAAGCAAAAAGATGCAAAAAGGAGCGAATTTAGAGAAAAAGGACAAAAATATGAAGATTTGATCTTGGGCGCCGACGGCGAGCTTGACGCTCCGACAGCTAGTTTTTCCCAAGTGTCCAGAATTAAATATTCTAGAAGGCCGTCGACGGTGCCATCAAGGCCTCCGATGGCGAGCACGTCGGTTCTCTCAATAGATGCATTGAATGTGGACAATTTTTTAAGGGACGCTTGGGCAACTCTTGAAAACTCTTCTACAACTTTAAAAGAAACATTTTGAAGCTAAAAAAGGGGTGTCCGCTGGGTGTCCACTAGAGGTCTGCTGAGTCTTTATTGTTTGTGCTATCCATTAGTATGTAGAGAGTGGTTAATATTGTGAGGAATTCTTTGAGAGATTGTAAGAGTGGAATGAAAGTGAGATATTTCTTCCTTGTTGCTGCTTCAAAGGAGAATTTTGTGTACTGTAAAGAAAGGAAGAGATTTAAAGGAACTTTGAGGAGTTTGCTTGGGGAGGAATTAGATACAAGTTGTATTTACTTATTGAAGTTTGTATGACTTTGCTTTTATATATAAATTCCAAGTTTTGTCGTTTCTTCTCCATGAGTTCTGAGTAGTTTTCTCTCTCTTTCTCCTTATGCTTTGAATTTTGTGAAATGGTGATTTGAATTGGTTGTGCCATAAGAATGTTAAAGAAGTTGTGATGATAGTTTCACTTAAATCGTAATTTACTTTCAATCTGGCCAATTAATTTGTTAAAATATGTTGAGTTTTACTACTAAAATGAAGATTACATCCAAGATTTAGGGGGTTCAAAGTCCTGGAAAGTTTGATGCAAATAAATAAGGAAATAAAAAGTATCGGGCGTAGAATTGGAGATTTTAGAGTGACAGACTAAAATCATCAATTCGATCCTATTGTTTGGGTGTTGAAGTGTAGATGTTAGCCCTCAGGTGAGGGGAACGTGAGAGCTCCAAAGTGAGAGCCATTATCGGGCGTAGAATTGGAGATTTTAGAGTGACAGACTAAAATCCTCAATTCGGTCCCATTTTTGGGTGCTGAAGTGTAGATGTTAGCCCTCAAGCGAGGGGAACGTGGGAGCTCCAAAGTGAAAGACAATATCCTCCTAGCCTAGCCGTAGATTCAGTAACCAAACATAAGTTTAGTCAATGTTCTTTATGCCTGGTCCAAAGGGTAAAGAACAGGTATGCTCCTATTTGGTACAATATATTAGAACTGATTCAATTTATCCATTCACTTAAACACAAGGAGAATGATGCTTTCTTATATATTGAACTTCACATTAGAAACTTTATTAGCTAGAATTAGTTAATTGTTTATTAAAATTATATTTTTATTTTCCTATTAGTGACAAATATGCAATTTGAACTATATTGTTGTGATTAAGTATTAATTTTTTAAAACTTAGTTCGTAGCCTCTAATATTACTCCCTATGGGATCGATAGCCTGGACTCCATTAGAGCCCATTAGAGCCCTGTATTACTTGAGCGATACATATACTTGCGTTGATAAGTGTAACTTTTCAATTATTGAATATTTTATACACATCTTTATCAAATTTATAACCGTTATCAAGTTTTTCGTGCCGTTGTCGGGGATTTAAATCTTCCAGTAGCAGTATCAAATTCATGTATTCTTAAGCATATATAAAGTCACCGTCACGCTTAGTAATAGACCTTCAGTAATTCTTCCGAGTACTGTGGAAGTTAATCCAAAAGATCAAAATAAGGAGCAAATTAAAGCTATTCAATTACAAAGTGGAAAAAAAGTTGAAACAAGAATCTAAATAGAAACTGAAGTTGATGAGAAGAAGGAAGAGAATGAAAATGATCACAATGAAAATGAACAAATACATGTTTCTTTGGAAAAACCACTACCTCCATTTCATCAACGATTAAATCTAAAGAATAAAGACAAAAAATTTACAATTTTTTTGGAAACCCTAATAAGGTCAACGATAAACATTCCTTTCATTGAGGTTTTGGAGCAAATGCCAAGTTATGTGAAATTTATGAAAGATATACTAAACATGAAAAGGAAGTTTGTAGATCATGATACCATTGCACTCAGGGAAGACCGTAGTGCTATTATTTAGAAAAAGCTTCCTTAACATTTAAAAGATCCTAGTAGTTTGTTTATACCTTATGCAATTGATGAAAAGGTTTTTGGAAAAGGCTTATGTGATTTAGGAGCGAGTTTCAGTATTATGCCTATATTGATTTTTAAACGTTTAGATTTGGGAGAGATTTCCCATACTACTGTAACTCTTAACTTAGTTGATCGATCAATAACTTATCATAAAGGAGTTATAGAAGATGTATTAGTAAAAGTGGATAAATTTATTTTCCTGTAGACTTTATAGTATTAGATATGGAGAAAGATAAAGAGATTCCTATTATTTTGGAGAGAAAATTTTTTGCAACATGGAAAGCTGTGATAGATGTGCAAAAAGGAGAATTAATAATGAGAGTTAATGATCAAGAATAACATTTATAATTGCAAAAGCTATGAAATATCCTGCAATAGAAAAAGATATTGAATGTTTTAGAATGAAAGTTACTGATTATCTAAGTAATGAGCAATTGTTTGAAGAAAAATTAAGGCAAGAAGAATATTGTGAGAATGAGAATGAAATAAAAAAAGAGAATTTAGATTATATTCAAGACAAATTTGAAACTTTAGATTTGTTGGAAAATTATAACAAAAATCTTACTCCTTCAAGTATTAAACCACCTGAACTTGAACTGAATGTATTACCTGGTCATTTAAAATAAGTGTTTCTAGAAGATTCATCTACATTGTTTGTTATTGTATCTTCTGTGTTAACTAAAATTCAAGAACAAAAATTAATAGAAAAGTTGAAACGATATAAAAAGGCTTTTGGATGGACTTTAGTAGATCTTAAAGCAATTAATCCTTCAATTTGTTTGCACAGAATTCTCTTAGATGAACAATACGAACCTAAAGCTGATCCTCAGAAAAGATTAAACCCAATAATGAAAGAAATTGTTAAAAATGAAATCTTAAAATGATTAGATGCTGGAATTATATATCATATTTCAAATAGTGTTTGAGTGATTCCAATTCACTGTGTTCCAAAGAAAGGAGGAGTGACTGTTGAAGTAAATGAGAAAAATAAATTAACTCCAATAAGACAAGTTACTGGTTGGCGAATTTGTATAACCTATAGAAAATTAAACATGGCCACCAGGAAAGATCACTTTTTTTACCCTTTCTATACCAAATATAGGACAGATTGCTGGAAACAAATATTACTTCTTGTTAGATGGATATACCGGGTATCACAAAATTCCAATTGCTCCTGAGGATCACTAGAAAATAACATTTACAAGCCCTTATGGATCATTTTCTTTTCATAGAATGCCTTTTGGACTATGTAATGCACCTGTGACATTTTAAAGATGTATGGTCTCAATTTTTAGTAATTTAATTGAACATGGAATGGAAGTATTTAGGGATGATTTATCTGTATTTGGGAATTCATTTGAATTATATTTAAATAATTTAGAAAATGTTATGGAATTATGTGAAAAAAATTAACCTAATACTAAATTGGGAAAAATGTCAATTTATGTTTGCAGGAGGAATTGTACTTGGGCATAAAATTTCTGAAGATGACATGGATGTAGATCCTGCAAAAATTCAAGTTATTGAAAAATTACCACCTACTACTACTGTTAGAGAGGTAATAAGTTTTCTAGGACATGTTGGTTTATACAGGCGTTACATAAATTTTTTTTTCAAAAATAACTATGCTATTGCGCCAACTTTTAGAAAAAGATACAAAATTTGATATTAATGAGGAATGCATAAAAGCATCTGAAATATTGAAACAAAAATTAATCATTGCACTTATAATAGTTCCACCTAATTGGGAGAAACTATTTGAAGTAATGTGCGATGCTAATGATTATGCTATTAGAGTTGTTTTAGGACAAAGGCATAACAAAGCTTTTAAAGTAATATGTTATGCTAGTAAAACTCTAAATGATGCTCAAATTAAATACACTACTATTGAAAGAGAGTTTTTAGCTATTGTCTATGCCTTTGAAAAATTTAGACCTTACTTGATTGGAACAAAATGGATATTGCTTACAGACCATTCTGCTATCAAATACTTGATGCAAAAGAAGGATGCTAAACCAAGATTAATTAGATGGATACATTTATTACAAGTTTTTGATTTTATTGTAATTAATAGAAAGGAAAATGATAATCAAATAGCTGATCATTTGTCTAGACTAGAAAAAGAATTATTAACTAATTTTGCAAATGAAACTTTAGAAAATTTTCCTGATGAACAATTATATAATATTGATGAAATGAATATACCGTGGTATGCCGATATAGCAAATTATAATGTAAGTGATATTCTACCACAAGATATTAAGAATCAACAATTAAAATAAAATTATATATGATTCAAAATTCTATTTTTGGGATGACCCATATGCGTATAAACAATGTAAAGATCTAATTATTAGGAGGTGTGTGCCTTATGAAGAAACTCAACAAATAAATGAAAGATGTCATGATTCTGAATTTGCAGGACATTTTAGAACAAACTGAACTGCATATAATATTTTGCAAGTTGAATTTTGTTGGCCGACTTTTTTTAGAGATGTTAATGAATATATTAAAACATGCGATCGATGTGAGCGATTAGAAAATATTTCTAGAAGAAATGAAATTCCAGTAAATTACACATTGGAAGTTGAAATTTTTTATGTATGGTGATTAGATTTTATGGGACCATTTATGCCTTCATATGGAAATTTATATATATTACTTGTTGTTGATTATACGTATAAATGGATTGAAGTTATTGTTGTACCTAAATGTGATGCTCAGAGTGTTTTTAAATTCTTAAACAAAAATATTTTTGCAAGATATGAAATATCAAGAGTAATTATTACAGATGGAGGATCTCATTTTAAGAATAACAGAATCGAAAAATTGATTAAAAAATATGATGTTATGCACAGATTTTCTACTTCCTATCATCCTTAAACCAGCAGTCTACCAGAGATATCAAATCATGAAATAAAACAAATTTTAGAAAAGCTATAAATCCTTATAAATTTGATTGGTCTGCTAGATTAGATACTGCATTATGGGCATACAAAACTGCTTATAAGACTCCGATTAGAATGTCCCCATATAGACTTATTTTTGACAAAACACACCACTTAATAGTAGAATTGGAGCATAAAGCATTTTGGGCTATTAAGAAATTTAATTTTAATCTAAAAGATGCTGGTGAGAAAAGATTATTGCAACTCAGTGAACTTGAGGAGATTAGAAATGAAGCATATGATAATACAAAAAACTATAAAGAGAAAATGAAAATATGACATGATCAGAAGATTATTAAAAAGAAGTTTGAATCTGGATAAGAAGTTTTATTTTATAATACATGACTGAGATTATTTCCAGGAGAGATAGTTAGGACCATTTAAAGTGATTAAAGTCTATCATTATGGAACTGTTGTTATTAAAGATTCTAAAACAGGAAAGATATTTAAAGTTAATGGGTATCAATTGAAAAATTATTTTGAAGGACACTTTTCATAATTTAAAAAAAATATGATGTTAATTCATCTTGTTTAAACAATGGTACGTCGGGCTGACGACGTTAAACCAAGTGCTTTGTGTGAGGCAACCCATATATAGATCTATATGTATTATTATTTTGTTTAATAAGTGTTTTATATATTATGAAATATATATCATAAATTAAGGCAAATAATGGTTTTGGAAGAAAAATTTGTAATCGAATTGAACAAAAAAATATGAGACGCAATTTTGGCCTCTGGCGCCAACGGCGCCAAAATGGCACTGACGGTGCCCATCTATACTGGCCATGACACTGACAGTGCCATCATGAGCGTCGATAATGCTAAGAGTAGTTTGTATGGTTTAGAACTATTTGATAAGATTTGGCGGGATTGAACTTCAAAATACCCACCAAGAGGTGTTTTTAAAGGCCTAAAAACTTCCTTGAACGACCAGAAACTTCCAAATTTTGAATTCCATGGCTTCTAATTCTAGAAATACTTTTAGGAGAAAATTTATTAGTTTTGACACACAGATATTACACGACAAAGTCATCACAATAAAGAGACTTATCAAGGAGAGAGGCTTTGTCAATCCTGGATTGAGTAATCCATGTTCACAAATAGAGAAGATCATTGTACAGAGATGTTGGGAAATTCTATGCTACACTAACGCTGTAATTGTTATACCAGTAGTAAAGGAATTCTATGCTAATTTACATGGAATTACCCAAGGAGTTGTCTTCATTCGAGGTAAGGATGTACCATTTACTCCGACTTGAATTAATGATTTGTATATGATAGAAAACATTCCAATCTGTCACTATGCAAATTTTATCCCAATGAGAGATATGATGCAAGATATATATAACTTTCTGACGGATGAAAATGATAATTGGGAAATCAGAGATGAGGGATACGTTAGTTTCTCTGCTTCACTGCTTAACCCAATATCAAAATAATGGCATTTCTTCATATCTGCAAAATTACTCCCTACCATGAAAATTAGTAGAGTTACAAAAGGAAGTTCCATTTTAAACTATTGCACTCAAATGGAAAAGCCCATTGATGTGGGATCAATTATTTTCAAATCTATTAAGAGTATTTTTATGAATGGACCTATATATGGATTGGGGCGTCCTTATACAATTTTCTTACTTTGCAGTCAATCTTAAGTGCCATATGAAAGTTCGGAGAAAGTATTATTACCTTGGGAGCCCATGGTTCCTATTGATGACAATTATATTGGGAATGAAAATAAAGCATTAGATGTTATCTTAGATCATGCATCAAAGGCTTCAACGCCATTAATACCAAAAATTGTAGGAAGTTCAATAACTTTAGAGAAGAAAATGAAGAAAATAGAAAGAGAACTCAAAGTATTATGAATGTAATAGGAAATCTTAACTACCTTTTTGATCACCAAGATTGGAGGATGAAGGAGAACTTTGATCATACTGGAACAATGGAAGCAGGATTGGTGCAGATGTTCCAGAAAAAATGGATGGATTGATGAAAATTCAACTGATCAAATCCCGTACCGACCCTTCTACAATTTGTATGTTCATTACCAGTCTATGGGAGATATTAGAAGAGGAGAAAGTACTGAAGATGAAGTAGAATAATTGAAGAAGTTGGACTCTCTACTATTTTAGAGTAATTATGTTTTTAATGTGATTGTGTGGATTTACTTTACTTTACTTTACTTTGCTTTAGAACTCTATTAACTTTGATTGTGTGTATAGTTTTGTGTCAGCGTTCTAGTGTTGTGGCTTGATTTTGACGGTGAATTACAATTTAATTTGCATTATATACATGAAAGTCTGATTAGAAAAATGTATTTGTAAAAAGTGTATTTTCATATAAAAAAGTTAGTTTGGTGTTTTTTGTTTGTGAATTATTTTAATATGAAAATTAGTGTTCAAGATGACTGAATAGACTTTGGAGTGAATTGAAAGAAAGTTGAAAATTGCAAAAATTAAAAAAGTGAATTTTTGGCCACTAGCGCCGGCAACGCCCTTTACCCGAAAATCCCCAAACCCATTAAAATTTGCAATTTGCACAGTAGAAACACCATTTTTACCCTTTTTGGTCACCTTCAACCTTCAGTTTTTGCACCTAGAGCTTACTATTGCTTGAATTTGAGGCAATTTGAAGGCAAACAAAGTTTTGATTTCATCTTCTCTAGGTAAGAGCTACACTTTGAACTCAAAATTTTTTATTTTCATGAAGAATTTATCTTAGATTGCCAAAATCCAAAACTTTGAATTTTCTTAGAAGAATTTGAGAAAATCCTTTTGGTGAAGAACTCTTACTTAATAGATTTAAGTTTAAAATGTTCCACATTGTGATTTTTGAAATTTTTGTGAATTTAGTTGGATTATATCAAATTTTCTTAAATTACCATGGCACCGTGAATGAGCAAGGGAAAGAGAAAGGTGGATTATGATGATCAAAATTTTTTCAACTACAAGGCTAATATTTGTTTCAATAGTGTACTTGCAACTAAGAAAGTAATTCCGGATCAAGGATTTAAAAATTTGGGTGGAGAAGTCGAAAGATTAATCAATGCTCAGTAGTGGGAGAATTTTTGTTACTTTACTATCGAGGCTATTATTGGTATAGTAATGGAGTTCTATGCCAACTTTAAGGAAACTTTTGAAGAGTGCATGTTTGTTCGTAGGAAAATAGTGGAATTTACTCCAAGGAGACTTAATGAATTTTATCAATTAGAGGATGGGATAGCTGCCAGTAAAAATCATTTTATACTACAAATGAGGCCTTAGATGAAGTTATTTCTTTTCTTACTGATGGAAGAGGAGCTTGGACGGTGAAGAATGATGTTAAGGTAAACTTCTCTCTTTCTATGTTAAATGTAGTATCTAAAGCCTGTCACTACTTAATTTCTGGTAGAATGATACAAACAAATCATCACAGTGAGGTTATAAAGGATAGATCCAATTTGAACTTCTATATGCATCAGATGAAAAGGATAGATGTAAGCTTTATTATTTATAGAAACACTAGCTCTATTATTTTGGGAGAGACTATTGGTGGTTGAGCACACCCTGCCCTGATCTTCACAATATGTGAACATGCATGAGTTGATTTTAGAATGGATGAGGAGAGGATTGAACCTTTAGAAATTATTGGGCCTGCCAATATTAAGACTTATGAATCTCATGTTGGATGGAGATCTAATAGTAGGAGTAGGGATATTTCTTCTACTTCAAGTACCACTACTTTGAGTACCACTACTCTCCAAGAACTTATGGAGCAGATGATGATCCAACAGGGAGATATCTTAAGAATGAAAAGTAGAATGGAAAATATGGAGGCCAGAAATGCACACAATGATGATTTGACAAGGCCAAAGTTTGAATATGATGCTACTTATGATGATGTGATGGTCGGATACATGAGGGGAGACCACTCAGTTCAGTTTCCTACTCATCCTATTTTCACCACGTATCAGGAGCAATACTTGGATGTGGAAGAAGAAGAAGATGATGATTGGTGATGTTTAGTTTGATTTTTTTTTATTTCGTTTATGTTTTGTTGTACTTTATTGTTATTATTGTTTATTTCTAGAGTGTGACATTTTGCTTTATTTTAAATATTATGTTGTATTGTAAACAAGAGGATTGTGAAATTGTTTTTTACATTGGAAGTCATTTTAGTACTATTGTTAATTTTTAGTACTTTATTGAATGTATTTGTAGTTAAATCTTTCTAAGCAAATTTTTATATGTATTATGTGTTATTTAATGTTTTAAGCCTTGTAGCTTTTTATATTAGCACCTGATATATTTCAGAGATAAGTTTCAATATCG
This sequence comes from Phalaenopsis hybrid cultivar, assembly GCA_002079205.1. Taxonomy (NCBI): domain Eukaryota; kingdom Viridiplantae; phylum Streptophyta; class Magnoliopsida; order Asparagales; family Orchidaceae; genus Phalaenopsis; species Phalaenopsis hybrid cultivar. The sequence continues at coordinate 105,305 of JXCR01146771.1, read as the reverse complement.
GAACCTTCACCAGGTAAGTCTTTTCTTCATGTATTAAATGTTTTCTCTTACTTGTTATTTTTCTTTTAGTTTTTCATTCTAAATCTTTTAAAAAATTAAGTTTGGGGGGAAAGGAAAATTCTTTTTTACAGAAAAGAAACTTAATTTTATTTGTCCTCAATTAGCTATATTTTCAAAATTTTTAAAATTTAACATGACCATTGGTACCAGAGGGCAACTTTAGATAACTAAATTTTTGTTTCTAAATATATATTAAACTTAAGTAAAATTTTTCAATAATAAAGGTTAATTTTAAAGATTAAGATATTTGGTATGATCAAATAAGACTATGTTTCTCTATTTTAAGTAAAAGAATTTGTATTTTTGAAGTATTAAAAATCTTAGAGATTCATGTAAGTAGAAAAAAAATAAAACTTTATGAAAAATCTGTAAAGCTAATATAAATTTATAAAGTTAAGGAATGTGAAAAGATCTTAACTTTAAGAAGAAGAAAGTGAAGTTCAAAATCATTAAAAGCTATCCAGATATAGTAATCCTCACATAAAAAAAAAAGAAGAGAAAAGAAAAGAAAAGAAAAGAAAAAGGATTGAAAATGATCCATAAAAGAAAAGAAAAGAAAAGGAAAGAAAAGAACAAGATGTGAGCAGAAGCTTGAGGAGATGTTTAATTAAGAATTTGCTTCACTTGAATCAACTTAAAGAGGAAGGCTTGACAACATTTTCTAAACTTATATTTCAGTATTAGCATATTTACTAGTAAATTTTCATAAAGTTCTTTTTCATATGGATATTCTAAGTGACTTTAATATGAATAATTTTCTATTTTCCTTGCAAAGAATAGAGAATAAGGAATCTTAGACATGACTGCTAGATTATCTTATACCTTTAGTTTTAACTGGAGGTATTTTACATTTTTCTTAAGAAATGCTATTGTATTTAGTAGACTAAAATATGGAAATCTAGAAGTTAAATTATTTGTCATGAGTCATATTTTTTAGTATTGTAAAAGAGTTACTTGAGGACAAGTAACACTTGTGTTTGGGGGATTTTGATACACTAAAAATACATTCATATTTAGACTTATATTTTATACACATTTTTGGTGATATTGCACTTTAAAAGAAGTTATTTTTCATGTTTTATTGTAGGTTGTTGATTTTTAGGACTTGAAGCAAAAATGAAGAAAAAAATGACGGAGTTTGGAGTCAAAATGGAGCTTTAGAAGAAATGTTCAACGCCGACGACGCCATAATGGGTGCCAACGATGCCATTTGACACAAAACATGGATTAATTACTAGCGCCGATCGCACAAACATCAATGCAAGCCCTGTTTCTAGAAGATTTGATGATTTTGGATGTTTTTTGAAGAGTTTTTGGATGCACCTATTGAAAAACCGATGTTAGGTTCTATTTATAGTGAAAATTTATTAGAAAAGATAATCTCTTCGCCTCTTAGCACTCTCCAACCACTTTCCACTCTCTTCATGATAATTCACATTCTCTACTACTACTCAGATTCCATTAGTCATTTATTATCTTTATAGTCTTAAGTTTTTGTGGTGAGTTTAAGTGTGAATTCTTCTCTAAGAGTGCTAGAGAGGGAGAGATGTGACAGATTTCCTCTTCCTACATTTCCTAAGAGAGGCTACAAGGGATTTGCTTTAAGAAAGAGTTTCATATAACTGTTGTTTGTTTATTATTATTATATGAACTTTCTTTTATATATAAAGTTTTTGTTGGGTGTATCTTTCTCATGAAGTATGAGTAGTTTCTTTTATCTTTCTCCATACTCTGGGATATGGTGAAATGAAGAAATAATTTGGATGTGCCAATATTAAAATATAAAATAAATTTTGATGGTTTTTCAACTTCATTCTTAATTAACTTTTTGATCTGGCCAATTGAATTCTTAAAATATGTTGTGAAAAATATGATCTGGCAAATAGAGTATGAGTTCTATAATAGAGTGAGAATCACATTTAATTCCATGAATGAGTGTTTTGTTCATGGAATTAAATGCAAATAAATAGGGAAATATACATTGTTGGGTGTAGAATTGGAGATTTTTAGGGTGACACACTAAAATGCCCAATTTGGTTTTAGTGTTTAAGAACTAAAGAGAGTGTTAGCCTTCAGAGGAAGGGAAGTGAGAGCTCTAGAGTGAGAGCCAGTATCCTCCTAACCAAGCAATGGATTTAGGGACTAAACCTGAGATTAGCCAATGATTTTCTATAACACTGAATCAGGGTACAAAATTAAAATTGATCCTATTTGGCACAATACATATTTAAATCATTTATCTCATTTCATTTTACCAAAAACTCATTGTAGTGGGAAAGATGCTTTTTCATATTACAAAACTTCATCACGTAAACATAGTTTAGTAACTGTTTTAAACTTTGCATTTAAATTTGGTTAGTTATTAATAATTTAGCTCTGATAGTATCTCAAACATTCAAAATTAGTGACAGTAATTTCATTTTATTTCTGTGAATTTCTTTGTTAATTTATCATTTCAAATCTAAACATTCCTCATGGGATTGATATTTGGGGATTAACTAAAAAGTCTTATATTACTTGATAACGATACATATACTTGCTTAATGTTCTTATTCATAAAATACCACATCAAGTTTCTGGCGTCGTTGCAAAGCAGAGTCAACTTTATAATTTTTACACAACTATATTTTCGGGGATCAAGCTTTTGGCACCGTAACTAGGGATTAAAATTTTCAAGTAGTGGTGTCAACTTCATGAAGCATAGCATATAAAAAAGTTGCGTCAATTATATCTAACCTACCACCACCTACTACTATAAAAGGAGTTTTTTAGGACATGCTAGATTTTATAAGTAATATATTAATGATTTTTCAAAAATTACAAAGGCTATATGCTAACTTCTGGAAAATGAAACAAAAAGTTGATTTTGACCAAGTGTGCCTTAAAGCCTTTGAAACACTGGAAAAAAAATTGATCACTGCTCTTGGGAGAAACTTTTTGAACTATTGTGTGATGCAATTGAATATGTAATTGGAGTTGTTCTAGGGAAAAGATATGACAAGAATTTTAACATTATATATTATGCTTGTAAGACTCTTAATGAAGCTCAAATTAATTATACCACTATTAAAAGAGAGTTATTAGCCATTGTTTATGTTTTTGATAAGTTTAGGTCATATCTAATTGGAGCTAACTGTGTTGTGCATACTGAACAGTTGTTAATTAAATATCTAATGCAAAAGAAGGATGCAAAACCAAGATTAATTAGATGGGTACATCTGATGCAAGAATTTGATTATGTGGTAGTCAATACGAAATGAACTAATAATCAAATTATTGATTACATATCTAGGCTGAAACAAGAAGAAACATTTGATTTAGAAAAGAAAAATTAATTAAACTTTTCTTGATGAACAACTTTATGCTATTGAAGAATGGGAAATACAGTGGTATGTTGATATTGTAAACTATATTGTTAGTGGTAATTTACCACATGAACTGATAAAACAAAAATTAAAGAAATTCATTCACGATGCAAAATTTTACTTTTGGGTTGATCCAATTTGTACAAATAAATGCAAAAATTTAGTTATGAGAACATATGTACCTTATAAAGAAATTCAAGAAATTATCCAATAATCTCATGATTCTAAGTTTTGAGGTCATTTTGAGAATGATAGAACTGTTCACAAAATTATAAATTATGGATTTTATTGGCCTACTCTATTAAAATATGTGTATATATATATATATATATATATATATATATATATATATATATATATATATATATATATATATGGTTGTCCGGCTTTAGCGTAAAACCTCTTGTGCAGGGCTCGAGCATGTCGTTGTTGGCAGGCGGGGCTATATATATATATAT